>OZ022558.1:41884225-42327225 GCA_963991005.1 Barypeithes pellucidus
GGCAAGTTGTCAATATATTGCAATAAAGGTGCTGGATTCCAGGTAGTGTTATATCTTGGACGGGGGGGTCGAAGACGGTACAGCCCTTTTTTGAATCGCTTAATAATTGGATTGGTTCCTACCTCTGTAGGACAAATTAGAGAGAGAGCTGATACATGTGAATTAAAAGTCCCATATCGTAAGGTCATGTTAGTCGTCAATGCTTGAAGGAAACTGATTATATTATTTATTGTGGGGGTAAACGTTGGAGTATGTTCGTCCAGACAAAACTTCCACCATAGCTTGTAAGTATTATCATACTGACGTAAAGTTGAAGGTGAAATGGAAGATAAAATCGTATCTATTGCCGAGTCTGGGACATTTTTAAGCAAAAACGCTTGCCTGATAATTTGGCCCCCACCAGGGTAAGGTTCCTTGCTAACGGATGGGACCTAAAAAATGGAGAAGAAAGTAAATCTGGTGAAGGCTCCAGGTAAACTTCTTTATCAAAAATTATCTTTTGAAACAGAGGGTACCAAGGTTGAGAAGGCCAACACGGAACAACTAAAATCCCCTCAGCCCTATCCTGTATTATTTTTTGTAGCGTTCGAAGGATCAGAGCGAAAGGAGGGAAGGCGTAAAAATACTCAGAGTTCCAAGATACAGTAAATGCATCGACATTTGCAGCATTAGGGTCCTTAAACCACGAAATATATTTTTCGCATTTGTTGTTGATTTGTGATGCGAATAAATCGATTTCCGGTTTGCCGAAAGTTTTCTCTAGTAGATCGAAAGCTGGTCCTGATAACGACCACTCTGTTTCCGGGCTGAAATTTCGTGACTCAATGTCAGCATTGTGTTTTCTTTTGAGCTGATATAAGACGCAAATAGCCAAATATTTCTTTCCTCGCACCACTGCCATATCTTTTTAGAGAGTAATGATAATTCTGGGAATTGAATACTGCCCATTCGATTTATGTAAGAAATGGCAGTGGTGTTGTCGCATCGTAACAATATATTACAGTCTCTTAATTCTCGTGCATAGTACAGAATTCCATAAGAAATGGCCTGTAATTCCAAATAATTAATGTGACGTAATTTTTGTGATTCAGACCAGAAGCCATGAGTACGTTCAGGGCCGCAACAAGCCCCCCAACCCGTCAGGGATGCATCTGAAAAAATTTCTCGGTGGAAGCTATCGCTTCTAATATCATTAAAAGTTCGGGATACATTTGTTTGCCACCATAATATGTCTGATTTGCAAAAGTTCGAAATTAACATTTTCGAGTTATAGTTCATATTATTTCTTTGAAGTGCTAGAAATTTTGCTCTATCGAGAAGCTTGCAGTATAGGAAACCATACTTTACAGCTGGACATGCTGCAATTAAGACTCCTATAAATTTCGCAAAATCACGTATTTTACAATCTGATCGACTTAAAAATAATGAAGTTAGTTTGATTATAGTATCTATCTTTTCTTGGGGAAGAGTTATTTTTAAATCTTTGCTGTCTAACCAGAAACCTAGAAACTTCGTGCAGGTTTTTGGTATCATGTTGCTTTTTTCCCTATTTATAATAAACCCTAAAGATTTTAAGAGTTCGATTGTGGTATTCGTATTTTCTGCGCATGTCTCGTATGTGTTGCCAAAGATCAGAAAATCATCTAAGTAATTGATGATCGATATTCCCAAGGTCCGTAAATGCGACACCACAGGTTTCATAAGTTTAGTAAAGCATAATGGGGCCGAACTTAGTCCAAACGGTAAACAAGTGAATTGGTACAAAGTATCATCATATTGGAATTTAAGAAATTTTTGATGGTCCTTACGGACGTGTACCAGAAAATATGCGTCCTTTAGGTCTAATGTGGACATGAATATGTCTTTGTGTATTAATCGAACCGCTGTTCTTAGATCGTCCATCTTGAAGTGTGGACAGTTAACATAATTGTTAAATTGTTTTAAGTTCAGTATGAATCGTCTACCTCCGTTTCGCTTTACAGCTAAAAAAATAGGTGAGAGAAATTCGAGAGGCTCGTGGTTGGACTTTATTACAGCCCCTAATCTCAGAAGCTCCGTTATTGCCGCCTTTACTAAGGACCTTTCCCCGTGTGAAATCCTATTGTTACAGATGTGGTTCTGACTAGGGAGCGTATTTTTGAACGGAATAGTATAACCCCTAATCCAGGATAGGACTGTTTGATTTGTGGTAATTTTTGACCAAGAATCAAAATAAAACTGCAGACGACCTGCAAAAGGATATGAACTAACCTTTAACGTTTCCTCGTTGTTTGGCGTCGATTTTGAAACGTCTGTTTGGAGGGATTGTGCCCTTGGAAATATCTTATCCCCCTCCTCTGGAAAGATGGGCGATGCCTGTTTAAAGGACCGACGGGTCGTGATGCTGCTCCCCCCCCCCTTTTTCGATGTTTTTCCCTTTTCGCGTTGGTGAATGGACACCGAGCGTAAATCTTGACCTGCCTTCTCAAAAGATTTTATATCTTTGACTTTTTCTCCCAAGTCTGGGCCGAATAAAAATTCGCCCGGAGTAGAGGATTCGGCTATTTCCCGGACCGCCGTGTTAAGCACGGGACAGATTAAATGTTTTCTCATTTTGGAAATATCATTAAAAAGGGAGGTTAAAATGCGAGCCGAATCTGTTAAATTAGCCAAGATGTTTTCCCTAGTGAGTTTAGGGATAGTGTGCTCATCGTCCAGTAATGTATTAAAAACTTTCCCCATAGCCGATAAGCCACAACCAATGCTAGATTGGTAACTGGAGTGGGTTGAGTCCCTCTTAAGGTGGATAGATTGTAAAATGGTCTTAACCTCCGGGTTTATTTTGGGGGAAAGGAGAAAAGAGCAGTTACTAGGGATCGGATGTTTTTCTAAAATGGGAGTAATTTCCTCCTTTGAGATGCCATTCAATGTGGTGTATGACCATCTGGAAGCCACTGCTTCATGAAGGGTAACCCCTTGGGTCTTTGACTTAATGGGGTCCTCGCCTAGAATATTTAGTGTGTCCTCTGACAATTCTAAATCATCACCTTCGGTAATAAGTAGAATGTCATCCCTATTCGATTTTGACTCTACGGACACTGAGTTCGGTTCTGCGTTCAACTCACAGTCCGTTCCACGTGGGAAACGACCCTGAGAGCTCTCCGAACGCATATTCTCCACGTTTCTCGGCGATGTCGTCTGATGCCGGCCTTGGGTGCTTCGGCTACGATTGCGGCTGCTGTGGGAATCCCGCCGTCGTCGTCTATTTCTGCGGCGTTCCGACACGCTCGGTGACCGGCCACGCCTTGCCCGAGAACGGGAATGTCGAGAATGAGAAATAGGGCGATGATAACTGCCAGAAAAATGCGAGTCCTCTCTGCTTCGAGATCGGCCCTCGGCATTATGGCCATCGCGAGATAGGGGATTATGTTTAGTAATCTTAGAAAGCTCACTTCTCAGGATTTCCCGTATCGTGTGCCGCAGGGACTAATTTGCATTGATGTCGGTACTTCTACTAGATGAACTATAATGTCTTTTATGTTTACCCATGCTTTAACTGTTAAAAATATAAATTATCTTAACAAATGAACGGAGTGGAAAAAGATCTGATTACTTACCCGTAAATTGTATATTATATTTATAAAAATCACCTGAAACTTGATCTGCTACAATGAGTGGTCGCACGACATAGCACCAAAAAACGAAATGAGCCTTGAACAGAGTGGAATATACAGAACACAGAGGCAGGGGGGAATTCTTTCTTTAAAATTGGTGCGCGACTAGTAGCCAGAGACGGACTACGTGGTAAATAAAGTGATATCTTCGGACTGGACACGAAGTATAATACCGCACCAAACGTTTGTTTTTTGGTAATACTGGTTTTTGTTGTCAATGACAAAATTTGGATTTTCGTCCGACCACCACCTACAATTTTGGGAAGAAACAACGCCATTTGTAGTGAACGTGGATTCATCCCCAAAAAGTATGTGTTTATGGAAATCACGTTGATTTTCTATTTCTCCTTGAATCCACATGCAGAAATCATATCGCAAGTCATAATCTCGTCTTTGAAACGTGCAAATAAACATTTGCTTATAGGCGTGATATTTATGTTTTTTATGAATCTCCTTAATAGAGGTTTTTTTTATACCCATATAAGCATGCACTTCTTGGGTGGATCTTCTAGGGTTTTCAACAACTGCTTGAAGTACTTCTAATTGATTTTCTTGAGTACATACAGTTTTGGTACGTTCACTTTTATATTTATACTCTAAAGACCCTGTCTGTTTAAAATTATTTAAAATTCTGCTTATGGTTGAATAATGGACTTGTTTATCTGGATGTCGTTCATTGAATATAACTCCTGCTTCACGCACTGTTTTATAGTTATCTCCACATATTAGCACTAATTCTGCCTTTTCGGCTAACGTTAACTGTACTGGAGGAGGCATTTGAGATCAGCTAATAACAATAATTATTTAAGAATGAATAATGCCACCAAACTGTCATAATGTTTACTTTGAACCCTTATTTGTTTTTTTCCATAGGTATCTGCGACTATTTTAGTAGAATTTCATGTTTGTCGATTATTTTGTACAATTTTCTAATAAACATTTAAAATAAAAATTTTTGCACTTTAAATGGGAGTTTTTAATTTGAAAATTATCATTACTAATGTTTTATCTTGTTAAAAATATTTTTTACGGTATTTTAAAGTTGTGTTTAATGTCCTTGCAACAAACATGAAGTTTGTGATTACTTAATAAATTAAAATGCTAAGTTAATTTTACAAATATTCGTGAATTTGATCAAAGATGTGTGAAATTGATTTGATTTTGTTTAATTTATCAAGGTTTTTAGGGTGATAATAAAAAAAAAATTTTTTGGGAAATAATTAATATTTTTAAAAATTTTTTGTTTTTTATTTTATGAGGCCACGTTTTCAAACCTATGCATAACTTTTAATTCTAAACACCTTTTCTTAATAACATTTCGCTGAATTTTCTGAAATAGGGGTACTTTATTCTTGTACAAGTTTTATATTTTTTGTCGTACCCTGTACGTCGTTTGACTTGCAACCATTCCAAGTACACCAAATACGATTATCGAACATGCACCAACTTTTATCAAGAATAAAATTTTCTGAGAAATCGGTAATAAAAAACTTTCCCATATGTTGCACACTTAAACGGCCACACTGTAGATACTGTTGGGATATGGCTAGGATTAGTAATGTGGAGTGTCGTTGTCACTACACTAGTACCACCCATCAAGTTTATTTTAATTCTATTTTAAACGATGTGTGGGGATATCGGGGTAAGATGACGATACTAAGAAGAAATTGTTATAGTATACCATAAGTATTTATTATAAATGTTTTATATAAAAACACAAACAACAAATATTATAACTAACAAATTTACTCTCATAAAAATAAAAATACGACGAATTCATTAGCGCAAATTGCTATACAACGAACCTCAACTCATAGGTACAGATTTCATGTCACCACAATGAACAAAAGAACACTCTATCCAATTTTCGATATGGGGCTCAACATATATGCAAAAGTATTCAAGTAGTCAAATGTGCGGGGTATGATCATCCGGGCGGACATCAATTTAATAGTTTATGACGACGATTTATTATCTTAACCTCCGCAATCTTACCCCTGACCCTTGTTTAATTAAACTAAGTAAAATTACTTTAAATAAAACAAAATATAGTGACTATTGTTTTACCATAACTAAAATATATACAAAGGAAAATAAAACTCACAGTCTGCTCCACTAATTTAATAAAACGTTAAAATGTTTCAACTGGACATGTTTAGAAGATAAGAATATTCATCAAGCAGTTTAAGCTAAAATAATTAAAAACACTGTTAACATGCACCCAGAAAGTGTAGAGGTGAAATACTACTTAATTAAAAGCCAAATCTGGCTGGGACGCCGAGACCCTCGGCATCTAGACATTAAAATTCATGGTGCAGAAAGATACATTTTTTTTTGTAAATTTAATTTTTTGTAAAATTAATACTAAAAGATGTTACTTAAATGTTAAATGCGAAATTAAAACATTAATTAAAATGGGCTTTTTTCTTCCTGGAAGAGAGGAAAATGAAAAATTCTTTGAAAAACATTTTATATGTTGGAACACAGGCGGTAGTCCAACACAAAATGGTGGCAAAATTGATAAAATGTCAGCATGGCAAGGAACGTCTACGAAGGCAATGACCCCTAAATCTTATTACTAGATGGTGACTGCTAACAAATATTTTAATGTGTTATGCAGTGAGATATTCGCTTTCGTCGACTTTCCCCCTTTGTCATCTTACTCCGATATCCCCTATCCATCATAGATTATTATTTACTTAACTATTTGCTGTCCTTGAATTAATGTTCTATGATAACTTTGGTTTTGTTTGCTCCTGATGCACTAAACTGACTAAACTGAATCAAAAAGAAATATTGCAGTTTCATTCAAATTTAGCGTCACAATAAGCAACAACCATGATCGAACTACAAATAGATAGGTGAATATCGGGTGTTTCAAGAGCAACGCTCACCCCTAAACTTTTTGTATTGTTTAAATTACAGAAATAATTATAATCTTTGGTGGGTTTGTACGTGATATTATTTTGCATTTTATGACATGACGGACTCCATTTTGTCACTTCCGGTTTAATCGGAAGTGACCTAACTTTCGATACCCAGTTTATTTTTACTATATCGATTCAGAATACCATTCCAAACTCAACGACACATCATACGTCACTTTTTTACACTTTAAATAATTTTTCTTCCTATTTTTTTCATCTGATTTACTCTTAAACCAAATTATGGCGGATTTTAAATTTGTAATTATCTTCATATGTTTGTTAGCATGATGGCGCCATGGGTATCTAGATAAATGCAATGCCATTTGCGTTTCTTGTTGTATTTTTGTCATGAATTTGATATTTTTAATAAATTATCTCTCCTTTTTTTTTAATTTGACAAGAGGGTGTGTGCTATCAAATTGTTGGAAAAAAAGTGTTCTATCTTTTTGCCTGAGTGAGTCAATATGTTTCCATTTGAATAGATTTAGTTTCCTAGGAAAAAGCCTTCGTAAAAAGTTAAATAGTTTGAAAAAAATGTTAAACAAAATTAGACTTAACATTTGCGTTTTTATCAAGAACTTGGCTTAGAAGTACGGGTTTAGGGAGTTCATAGCAATCTAGATGAAGAAATAAAAATTATTTAAAGTGGCAAAAGGTGACGTTTGGGGTATTGTTGAATTGAAATGGTATTTTGAATCGATATAACCAAAAATATAACGGGTGTTGCATTTAAAAATCCAAAGTTGAGGTCATTTCCGGTTAAACCGGAAGGGGCAACATGGAGTCCATTATGTCATGAAATGCAAAATAATATCACATACAAACCCACCAAATTTTATTTGATATAAATATTGTAATTTAAACAATAAAAAAGTTATAGGGATGGGCGTTCCTCGATCCTGGAACACCCGATTTACTTAAATTACCGTTATTTTTATTTGGCAACCGGTGTTAAAATTATGGAACAGGATTATATTAAAATGCAGCAATGGGAACTGTATAACGATTACATTATTGCCTGGAACGTGTATTCCTTTAAATTTATTGATTTGACGAGAAGTACAACCGATAACTATCCAAACCATAAATCAAAAATAAAAGCTGCTACTAATTAGTTTTATGGGAATAAGTAGGTAGTAAAAATCTAAGAAAATGTACATTATTTTACAGATTAACACTACCACAGTTGTATTAAGAAAAAAATATATATTAAACGGTAAACTTAAAATAACTTTACAGCATTAAAATTGACTTCCTGATAATTGTAATTACACAAAACTGTTATCTCGCTGTAAATGACGCTACGTCAAGTCATTAAAGTAAAGAATTTGAGTTTAATTAGTTATTATTTGATTTATTTCGTGATTTAGAAAATAATATTGAGTGTACAATTGCTCAATAACGCGTTAAAAAGTTTCTTGGAATTATCTGTTTGTAAGAATTCTATACTACGAACTTTATTTGTATACATTATTTATATCATGACGCCATTGCCTATGTTAATTCCTATCTTCAGTCATATCAGCGCATTCACCGACCATTTGCCGTTCGCTGCCACGATGATCTATAATCGATTTTGTTCGGGTTTGTTCGCTAGAAACCATGTCTAAATAACTGTACGTTTACGCGAAGGATGGTAGCTGTAGCTTGAAGGTATCGTAAAGATTACGAACGGATGCGACAAAAATGGAACAAAGTCCAACACAGAAAACGTAAGTGTCCTCCAAAAAAATTTAAGTTGAGGGTTCTACATTTTCCAAAAATTTAAAAGAAACAACAAACCCGAACAAACTCTTAATTCTTGGGCAATTGCGATTTTGAAGTTTATTAGCTTATTAATCGGACATCTAATAAACCCAAAAAGTTTATATGCTCCAGCTTAAACAGTTAGAAGAAAAAAACAAAAAACACACGTAAATTCAATACTGACCGTAGTATTTACAAAAATAAAAATTTGAGCCTAGAAACTATGTATTATAATAAGCAATTTGAAAATTATCTTTAAAAACTCAATGAACGGAACCTCATATTTGCATTTCAATATAGAAATTTCTCAAATCTCAAAAAATAATTATGATATTAATTATTAAAAAGTTGAATTTATTCGTTCATAGTTATTTTTGTAAGAAGACTAAAGACAACAAAATGTTTTTGAAACTTGCCCCGATGAGCTTTTTCCGATAACGGGTATGATATTAATCGTCATTTCCAATTTTTTAACGTTTTGCATAATTAAAAAAAAACTTTACTTTATAATGAAAAATTGGTATTTGAGAATGCCTATCTGACTTCCTTTCCATTTTCCTTATTAGGTAACAAATCAACATTTCAGAAATCCAAAAAAAAAGTTTTTAATATTCAAAACTTGGTAAGTTTCTATATGGTTCTGTAATCAGTGCTTCCAAGAGTTTAAATTAAATTAATTAATTACGACATGTAGCCAATTTACTTTTACATGTTTAATAACTTTTTAACGACTTTAACCGTTTTGCAGAAATAACATAATGAATGTCAAAGGGGGACGACAACGTACCCGTTGGATGTACTTTTAACGATCTAAAAAAGTAGTATTTTTTCTCACTTAGGTACCTACAACATTAGCATTAAGAATGACTTTTCATTAAAAATCTTTCCCTATGTTTTGTTTACTTTATTAGTAATTTTTTTTAGCAATCTTTTCCGATATATTCGTTTCCTAAAAGCGACAATATGTAGGTGAATCCAGTAGTTTAGGAAAATAGCTAACATTTTGAGTATATCGAACTGTACGCTTACGTACATACTACATAAGTACTAAAAAAAATTGTGGATGTTTTCGGCTATAGTAACTAAAAGTACCAATTATATAAAAGTAAATTGACCATACATATGAATTCTGTTTGCAAGAATAACTGATAAAATGGGAATTTCTACAGTAAAGTTTTAGGTTATAGGGCAGTCAACCCAACACCTGTGAGTAACTCGTAAAATTCCACAACAACAAATTTCTTAAACTAAATATATGATATATAAAATATTGTAACAAACGCTGGATATTTTACAGGTAAACATTAAGAAGGTCTACAATGGTAAAATAGCAATACAATTACCGAAAGTAAATCTACTTAAAATTTATCAATAAAGTAGGAAAGTATCTAGATATTTCGAAAAATATAGAAAATGGTTAAAGAATTGTGATACAAAATTATAATCTAATAAAAAATTAGCAGTAATAAATTCTGCACCTCCAAAAGATTTGTTCTAAATGGGAATATTCTGTAATTGTGAAGTTAATAATTAACCAAATGAAAAGTAGGTAAACCATGGCAACATATCAAATCTATTGTCAATTGGCATACCTACTTAACGTTTTGCTAATACAATTTTCTAAATTAACTTCTTATTTGTACCATTTTGTATGTATTTTTATCGACGCTCCAAATAAACGCACACGAAGAAAAACCATCACATCGTTTTATATACAAAACTGTTATACAGGCAACATCCTACTAACTGATTTTAACCCTTCCTGATAAATTTATTTGATATCATCCCCTTTATGAATTATTCCGATTAGTTTAAATCCTTGTCTCGTTTTTTCATTAAGATCGTTCTAATGAAACTAATATAAAATATTTGATACTATTTGATAGAAACCATTGTTTTCCAAAGCATTCTAGATTACATGGATCTCCAGTTCTGCAATTTATCGTTTGTATGTCCTAACCCCTTCAAATCGTGAAGGTCAAGTTGTGATAAGAGCGTTAAACATCACATATATGTTTGACAGCCTTCTTAAAGCTTGCCATCGGCAAGTGACTTACAGTGTCGTATGTGTTTATCATGGATATCACTCCCACGGAGTCCTACAAATCAGGTTTTTGACATATATTTTGAAGCATCAAACAGTGGAGTAATATGATCATATTCTCTAAAATTGCAGCAACCATTTTGCATTTTTTACTAATAATCAGTGCATGCTAGCAAACAATATTACAATATGGCAAAAGGGATAAAAAAATACTTAAATTCTTACTCAATTTCAATAGTTAAACCGTCTCAGTATTTTTCATTTAGACTCTCGATTATCCGACTCCCTGTTTTCCGATCGCCGGATTATTCGAGTTGAGTATACCGCCGTTGAAATCTCCATTAACCAAGCGACGCCATATGTATTCTTCACGGGGAAGCCCAGAATTGCCTTACAGGGGATTTTCCTTCCTATTTTATTTCGATGCAGATCTGGGAGGTTTGTGTTTAGTACAAATTTTTACAGGTTACATATTTAATTAAAGCCGCCTATTATCCGAGCTAGGGCACAGCCCACGTTAGCTCGGATAATCGAGTATACTGTAGTTATAAAAAACTAAACAGTTCACCCAGTGATGAACTGTTTAGCTTGGCTTCAGTAAGACAAATTATTTTAATTTTGTACACAATGTCGGGTTTGTACAAAGTATCGAATGCTTGACTATATTCTGTAGTAGTTTTTCTTACGTCGCGCTTTGGAGATCTTATGTCATGTAATAAAACTATTCAGACTACGTGCTGGAAGGAAAAATTCTATTGAGGTAACATATTTACTCACCTGATCAGCATTATCCTTTTTAGAATTTTTGACATTGTGACAGTTTGCTGATGGGACGGTGTGCTATATTTTCAAGAGAACCATCCTGGGATCTTGGAATAATATTTGCACTACTCCAAGCTGCTGGAAATATTGACGACTGTAAAGAACTGTTTATTATAAAAGTTATATATCCTGTTAACTATGAAGTAATAGTAAGACAAGGCCACACTGATAGTCCTCATTCTTAAAAAAAGCGAGGGCAAAAATTTTGTAAACTCGACAGAGAGCATTCACTGCCCTAACACCCATGTAGCATCAGATCTCAAACAACCACGTCTCTATTGGTAGACTTATCTTATATTATTCTTTCTATGTAACAAGAAAAGAACACATATGTTTTGTTTTATGTTTTTTATAAATTTTTATTCCCTCTACAGGGACTTAAATCTGGAATTTTTGGAAAATATTTGAAATGCAAACTATAAAAAACTACAGCTGATAAAAACGATTTATTAATAAATAAACATGTTCTGAAACTAAGTAGACCAATTTTGAAACAAGGAAAAATATTTATGGAGATATTGATACACTTTAAGCAATGTTATATCTGTATCATACCGACTCCAAAAGTGTTTTTTTACATTAGAGTATAAAAACTGTTTGTTTGTCTTGAATGCAGAAAAATTGAGATACGAGGTTTACGGATTTTAGGGTTATTTTGAAGTTTCAAGCTTTTTGGGTGTATTAGGTGCTTAATTATAACGTCCAAAGGTGTCAAAATCTTATTTTACTTAAAATATGGAGTTAGGTGTTATTACAATTAGGGTGACAATATTAACTTTGGTGTTTGAAACTTCGCATAATTTAACGTGATTTAACTCGTACCTACATGAATAAATTCATCTCGCACCGAACAAACCCACCTACCACAAAACTTGATGCCTGTGTAGTAAGTTTCACATATCGTGCCACAGCTTGTTTGTGACATGGAAAGCGAGGAGTTTCTATTAAAGTGTCGTTAACATTTTCAATAAATGTTTTTAGCTCCTCGTCGGTGACATTGGCTAAAATTGGAGGTAGTGTAACCGTAATTTCCAACCGCTTTATTAGTTCTATGTAGTTAGCTGCATCAAATTTTATTTTTGGAAAAGTTAACTGTCGAAAACAACTTAATACCCGTTATTTCATCATCTCGTATGACTTTCCTATCATCGGATATCATGCTTAACAAAATGTTATTGGGATGAGGAAACTATGGGTTACGTTATATTACAGGATCAATTATTATTTGTTTTAAATCATCACTTAAATAGCGTAAAAGATCGATGAGTTTAAAAGTGTGCCGGGCACCTTCCTTGCATGAGGGATACGCTTTTATGGAAAATCCCATCGGTGCATATTACTTTACAAACGAATTTACAAGCAATATTTTTCCCAGTACCAGAAGTTGATGAAACGTATCCTACATAAAATGATGCCGGTTCTTCTACTATTGAAACATGTTCTTCTGAAATACTTCTGTAATGGAAATGTCTATTTTATCCTGATACAAGGTCTTATCTTTCCTTCCATCAAAATAAATGCTTTTTAAAGTCTTAGTATCATTGCTTTCGTTTTTTAGAAAAACTATAAAGTTTCTTACAATATGTAAAATATGATATTTTTGGAAATATTGATCACATTGTAGAGGGTGTCAAAATAAGCTTCGATCATATTCTGTTTTGCACAGAGGTTCGGTATACTAAAAGGTATATTTTGGCAAGTATTGTGTTTTGGAATTTTAAATTCAAATTTTTCGGTCCACCCTAGAATATACGCCTATATAGTAGAAATTATTTAAAAAGACCGAAACCCCAATAAATCGTGCAACGGAGAACGCTACAGGGTATTCTTTGTTTCCATACAAATCAAAAGCAAGAAGAAATTAAAGGGAATATCCAGTTGACGCCCTTCAAAAACAGTCAAATAATAAATCACATGTCTTAGTGTTCTATCCTTTACCAGGTACCCAAACGTGTACCTGAGGAAGAGAGACATAATGTAATATGACGGTGTATGTTGTATCCGGAATGTATTATTTCAGAAAAGTTTTGCACCAAATATTGTAGTCTAAGTATAATGTTGAATAAATCCCAACATTCCTCGGCCGTACCTGCATTTTTGGGTACCTGGGAAAAGGTTCTTTGTTCCGCTTTAATTTTTCACACCTGACAAAGATAGGCAATTGTGGGTTGGTACTTGCTGATTTCATGAATATAAGTTTAGAAGAAAGAAAGAAGATTAGACGCTGTAGCTATCTTTGTTGCACGTTTTATAGCCATTTCGGTCTTTTTAAGTAATTTCTACTATAGTAGTATTATTTTTAACTTCTTTAGCAGCAACAACTTCACAGCAAACCACAAGTAGGTATCAATTACACTTTAAACAACAGTCAACATCAATGTTTGCAAGATACACTACATCAAGCGAGAGAAAACAATCCGCAATGAATTTGAAATGCACTATAAATTGTACTTTTACTTACCGATATAACTCTTTTTTCTAATTTTATTGAAGGAACATATAGGATGCGGGAATGTTACTTTATCGTACTTGTGCTATTTTTTAAAAAAGAAAAATGTTCATTTAACGAAATATATATTTGGCATGTTTTTCATTTAAAAGAAAACGTTTTCTTTAGTTTAGTTAATATAATAATACAGTTTTTCTCTACATTTTTGTTAAATTGTGTGACCGTGTGACCGACAATTGTAGGAACATTTTTTTAGTGTCAATCAGACTATTCTGACGATGGCTGAGTACAATAAACCGAAACGTAAACCGAATATTTGGATTTCATTTCAAAGTGACCGAAACCCAAGACAGACTACATATAATTTAAAAAAACGGTCAAGAAAACATAAAAGTAATTTAAAATAACGATACCTAAGCCGGTATTACCGGAAGTAATAGATAGATAGATATTGCTGGGTATATCAATGCTGTGACAGCAAACGCTTTATAAATATTATCCTGCAGTTACAGCAACGAGGGTTACAAAGCTACTTATCAGCGATTAAAAAATAATTAGGTGGGGCGCATACAAGCGAATTTCAGGTAAAAGTTGCACTGACAAAAATGCATTTACCAATGTCGTGCGTTACAAAATTGGAGCTACCTCAACCCACCTCTCTATGTTGTTCTAACTGAGTCTACGAATTATCACAAATTATTTAAAAACGCTACAATAATTCAGGTTCTTTTGGTTCGCCTCAACCCAGAAAGAGATTTTTTATCAACATTTTAAACATATTTGGGATCACCATCATAAACATTCCTCATCTTGTAACTATTTTATGAGTTATCTGAACTCAGTTTCTGGGTTAGGAAACTTACTAATAAAGTGTCGTTTTAACCCGGACGTGCATTATTTTAACTCATTATCATGTGTAAATTATTGATATATTATTCAGGAAACGTGCTCCAAAAGCCCATATCGAGGGTAAATCGCAAGATCGTAAGGTCACGGAAAGTTCCGAATTCGTGTTCGTGCACATTTGGCGCGGTTCATTCCATTGTTATTCGTCAATTCTCCTTCGATCGCGCGTATAGACACCTGTTGGCCGTTTCGCGTTTGGTCAGTTGGCGTAAAATGGAGAGACAGGAGGGAGACGCATATAAATTGTTATTATTGGAATGGAGCCTTATTATTTATAAGCAGTCGTCATCACTTCGTCCGCATGGTTTGTTAGCCGTAGTATGCTCTCCTGTCTATAACTTATTTGATTATTTTTTTTTAAATATACAACAAAAATGTCATATTTTGAAAAACAAAAGGCAATTGAAGTCCACAATACGCAGGCGTTAAATCAAAGAAATATTTTGAGTTAGGTACTTGAAGTCCAAAATTTGGACTCTGGTAGCCCAAAGAGTGAGTTATTCCAGCCACCATCGTAAGCTAGAACAACTTAAATGTCTAGTTTTGATAGCTCGAATCATGAATTAATCTAGCCCGACAAGTAGCGCATCACAATTCACATACTGGTAGCTACGGTAGCCTATCAATAATTTAACACGGTGTGGCGTGAGCTATTCCAACGCATAAAATAACCCATCTCCTGTGCTATCATAACTTATGAATATTGAGTTGATGCAATTTCTTCGATTTGGTTGCCGTAATTCAGAGGTCTGGGCTGTCCCCTATTAGCAACACGCTTCGGTCTAGGACAACTCATATTTGAGTTATATCAACTGGAGATCTCGCTCAGTGTGGTCAAAATAGATAAAACCAAAGTTATAATTATGTCGTAAAATCATTAGCACTTAATTAAGAAACAACCAGGGTGTCATAAATCACCCCTGCTATATTTATATTATGGCCAACCTTAAAATTATTTCAGTTCAAAGTTTATTTTTCTAGTGTGGTGTGTCAATTAAATTAGAGTGGTTGAAAAAAAGCAGTGTATTTAGTTCTGTTATTCCGCTAAGTTTTTGTAAAAATTTGAAGGGTCCTGAATAAGGTTTCATGGAGAGTTAGTTAAACATACTTTTAAACAGGCGAAAAAAAGTATATAAATTTTTACAAAAAATCACACGGTTTGTCAGTTTTTTGTTGTTCTTGCATGATCCACAGCAAAATCAGTATCTTTCACAAAGATTCTGCTCCTGGAATGGTTAAGAGATTGTCCATCCAAAACCGCTAAAGAACAACATGAATATTTGGAGAAAAAAGTTAAATCTTACATGCCATCTGATGACTTGTCGTGAAAGATTGCATTTTTTTTTAAAGCGAGGCTCGAGGTTGCTGGGGGAGATAAAAAAAAAACATAAAATAAATGTTTCTGCAATAATAATATCGTAAAAATACACCACCTTTGTCTATTCCAATTTCTATAATTTAATAACTATAGAAAGGGGTGTGGAGAGGAACAAAAATGATGCAATGTTACCATATTTATAACGGTTTTTTTACAATTAAAAACATTTTTTGTCTCATGTTACCAAGATAATCTTTTTGGCCACGATTATGTCGAAATTCGCCCAGAAAAATGCCAGGTTATGTTTTGTAAATTTTTTAAAGTGCTTTATTCAAAATGTGTTCTACAATATACATACAAAATATTCAGAACAATATGCCATTTTCCTGTTTAGGGTTATTTATATATTTCCGTTTAAATCTTCAAAAATACCACCCTGTTAGTGTATATTAAAATATATTTTTGGTTATGCATTTTAGTAGACCCTTTAACTTTTATATACTTATGGAACTTTTTTTCTAACTTTAATAGTTTGACTTAACTGACACGCTTCAAATAGCGGGTACTATGAACTCATGATACAAATAACTAAAGGTAAAATATCTAACCGTTCCAATTTCGCCTGCAGCGCGCAGTGACGTCACAGGGAGAGTGATTATATTTCTTATGGAGATTTATACGGTGTTAGCGTTTTTAATTCTATTTTAAAGGTATTAAAAGGTTTTACGCATTTAATGGTATGTGAAATGAAATAATAATATATGACAAGTATCTACCTAATATTAATTTCATAGAAATATAACAGACAATACAGCTAAAATATCACTAAAATAAGTAAAGATTCCGACAAACTTTTAAAACATCCGCCGCTCCATTGAAACTGATCGACGATAGCCGAAGCTGCTCGGCGACCCCTCCTCGCTGCCACCAGCGTTATCAGTCTTTTACAATTGTAATATATCCATTACTATTTTAACAATTTTTCTTTTATTCAATCGTGTGTGTTTATTAAAATAAATATCTGAATTTTCATAAAATTAGGTGCGCTGTGTTTGGTTGTGATATGGATAACGAGGCAAAGAAATTTGATAGAAATATAAGGTGTTAATTCCGCTTACCTAAGGATAAAAACAAAAAATTAGAATGGATACGGTTTTAGTATTTTGTTAACATTTTCATAAGTATTTTCCACTGAATCTAATGAGGGTATATGCCTTCGAAACATGTATGGAAATTAAAATATTGTTTAACTACTGGAAATGGAAGATGTTGGCCCACCCGGCATCGCCCGGTGAGATACCATTGCATCGGTTTAGGCGGCGTGAAGTTTGCTCTTGAGTTAACGTTTGCTCATTGAGTTGACGTTTCTCGTCGCTGTGCCGATGTTTCCGGTTACCAGGGTGGGACCCCCCCAAAAATAGCATGATGGAAGCTCCAGGCCCAAAATACTCCGGAGGTAAACACGCCCCCATTCGGATCTCCGGGCGGAGGCTGGACTTGGGGCCCCATCAAGCGAAGTTCACCAAACAACAACCATTTCCGACAATTTACTGGGTTCTAACAACACTCAACGAAGAAATGGTGTGACACCTGCAGTTGCTAACCAACCCAGAACTAGCAACTTCAAAATTGATTTCTGCAATATTAGAGGGCTTAACACGAACATCAATTCAGTCCACCAGCACCTACAATCTTCCAAGCCTCCCGTGCTCGCACTGACCGAGACAAAGGTCAGATCGTCAACAAACACCGTCAGCTCTATTTATACCCTGGATATGATTTTCTTTTCCGATTTCGATGCAACTTCGGCGTACGTCGTTTTATTCGAGATGATATCTGCTGCCAACGAGAACTTACACTTGAACCGAAAGAATTTGATGTAATGTGGTTTAAAATATCAACGCCGAAAATCACCAAGTTTATCTGCTGCCGTCCTCCAAGTGATACCCATTACAGAGACCTTTTCTCATCACTAGCCAATACAATCGATTTCTTGCAAACCAACCATCCAAATGCCGAGATTGCTATCTTTGGAGACTTTAACGTCCACAATGTCAACGGGCTTAAATACTCAAATACAGACGATGAGAAAGGCCGCGAGGCCGAATCCTTCGCGATCAGTTCTGGTCTAACTCAACTCGTAGAAGAACCAACGCGGATTCCAGACCGAGCTGGAGATTTTGCTAGTCTTTTGGATCTTTTCTTGACGTCAAATCCTGATCTATATACAGTCACCGTACAGCCTCAATTAGGATCTTCCGATCACAAACTTATTTCAACTCTAAGCGAACTACCAATTAATTCTGAACAACCTCCTAAACCTCGCCAGATATGGCATTACAGATCGGCCAAGTGGGAAGACCTGAAAGATCATTTTCGCATTTTTCCTTGGATGAGTGTATGCTTCTCTTCTGATGATCCATCCGTCTGTGCTGGGGAGGTCTCCGGCGTCATTCTAACGAGCATGGAAGCATTTATCCCCTCCTCCCAAAAACGCCCTTCCAACGGCAAGCCCTGGTTTAGCAAGGATTGTGAGTATGCTGTCAGAGCAAATCTGGCTTACCGACAGTGGCGTAAAAACCCTACCACTGAGAATCGTACCATCTTTGTTACCGCTCGAGACCAATGTAAGCTAACAATAGATCAAAGCAAAGAAGCCCATAACGTCAGGATCAAAAACAACTAGTCCAAACGGATCAAGGTCCTTTTGATCAGTCGCTAAGGCCGTCAGCCAAAATTTCACCAAATCAACTGTTCCACCTCTAACACGCCTGATGGTACAATAGCATCCACAGCCGGAGACAAAGCAAACTTACGTGCTGAACTATTTTCTTCGCATTCCACTGTAGATTTCCAAGGAAGAACACTCCCAACATTCCTGCAGTTCAATCTGAAATGACCGAAATCGTGTTCCGTCAGCGTCCCCAAACGAATCCTGAAAGGGCTCGACGTCAAGAAAGCTTCTGGTCCAGACGAAATTCCTATTATAGTTCTCAAGAGATGCGCCGATGAACTATCACCAGTATTTTGTAGACTTTTCAACTAATCCTACAAAAAAAGGAATATTTCCATCTTGCTGGAAGACGGCGCGAGTCCAGCCTATTCCAAAGAAAGGTAAGAGAACCCTGCCTAACAACTATCGACCAGTCGCATTGCTTTCAGTTATATCAAAAGTAATGGAGAAAGCTATTAACCAACATCTTCTAAAGTACCTGGAAGGCTTCAACATTATCAGCGATCATCAATATGGTTTTCGGAAGTCCAGATCAACTGGAGATCTTCTAGCCCATGTCACCCATATTTGGAACAACGCAATCGAACATCATGGGGAGTCTCGGGCTATTGCACTGGATATTTCTAAAGCCTTTGATCGTGTTTGGCATGAGGGACTTCTAAGTAAACTGCGATTCTATGGTATGCCCAGTCGATTCTGTGCATGGTTGTCTAGCTTTCTTAAGGACCGCTCTCTGCAAGTGGCGATTGACGGATTTCTCTCAGACACCTTCACCATCAATGCCGGTGTTCCCCAAGGGTCCATATTGTCTCCCACTCTCTTCTTACTCTACATTAACGACCTTCTAGTGAAAACTAAAAATCCAACATTTAGTTTTGCTGACGATAGTACACTTATCTCATCTTTCTCTTTGAATGCGCAAACATCGGCTGCCGACTCACATCTTCGCAGACAGCATGAAGTATCACACGTCTTCTTACTCTACATTAACGACCTTCTAGTGAAAACTAAGAATCCTATATTTAGTTTTGCTGACGATAGCACACTTATCTCATCTTTCTCTTTGAATGCGCAAACATCTGCTGCCGACGCACATCTTCGCAGACAGCATGAAGTATCACGGTTCAACAAAGACCTGGAAGAAATTTTGGCTTGGGGTGACGTAACCAAGTCGAATTTAACGCTAAAAAAAAACCAGGCAGCAGTTATTTCCTCTAAAAAGGTTAACATTACAGAACCGGAAATAGTCATGGCCGGAGACGCAATCCCACTGCTTTTTTGCTGGGCGTCAATCTGGGAGGAAATATGTCTTGACATAACCACGTTGTGGCAATAGCTAAGATAGCTTCTCAGAAGCTTGGGGTACTCTTCCGAACAAGAAAGTTGTACACACCTCAACAACTTTTGACACTATATAAAGCCCAGATTCGACCATCACTAGAGTACTGCTCTCATGTCTGGAGCTCTGCGCCCAAACATACTCTTCGGCTACTGGATTCCATCGAAAGGAGGGCTATTCGTCTGATCGAAGACCACGAGCTGACGAAGAACCTCCACAGCCTAGAACATCGAAGACAGGTTGGGGATTTGACTCTCTTTTACAGATATTTTCATGGAAAGTGCTCGGCTGACCTTGTCCTCTTAATTCCGCCCATAGCGACGAATAGCAGAAATACACGATGAACCACTGCCAGAGTGCCCTAAAGGATTTTTCATATAGTGCTTGTGTTTGATAATTAAAACAAAAAAAACTGAAGCAGACTATGAGTTTCTTTACCTCTTCATAATTTCACTCCACTGAGAGATAAACTATTTAAAAAAAATTGTTTAATTTGTTTATAACTACTTAGGTCGTATTTTAGCTTTAATCTTTGATGTATGATCATGATATAAATATATCTAAATACCATGATGTTATTCTTTTATTTCACATAATATTAAATGCGTAAAACCTTTTAAAAGAGAGTTATAAACGTTGATAGCAAACTATATAAGAGATTTAAAAATCACTCACCCGGTGACATCACAAGCCACGCCTCCATGGGAGTGGAATCTTACCTGTTTAGTTATTGATACCACTATTATACGATACGCTCAAACTTGTAAGATCATCATCATCAATCATCTCAATATATGGTGATAAGGCCGTAATTTAATTCCTAAATAAAATTTAAATAAGGGTGGTAAATATCAAGACAGATTTAGATGTTGATTTCTATTAATTATTTCTTTGTATAATATGGGTAAAACATATTATTAATCTCTTGCATACATAACTAATAAGAAAAGTAACGAGAATTTATAAAATTGGTAAACGAGACAATCTGGAATTTTTGTTATAACCAAACATATTATAAAATATTTACGTACTATTAACGAAAATACAACCAACAAGTTCTCAAAACTCTAAGCAACCATGGTGAGTATGGAATTTGGGACACATTGTAATAAGTTTTCAATTTCAGAAAAAATGTGAATAAAAGCTAGTATCAATTTGAGATTCACCCGCGGTAACCGAATTAATTCTGTATAATTCGGTGACCAATAAAATGAAGTAATTTAACTTTAAAAATTATTGTCGATTACTCACTAAAACGTTTATATATATATATATACGAAGTAGCTTAGCTGACTTTTTCCGAAGTCATATAATATGTTCTGTAAGTACCTTCGAACAAAGATATCGGGCCCAAGACGCATCTGAAGATTTACATTTTTGATTATAATTTTTAAACAGGTACCTATATTTTAATGAAATTTTGTAACTTTTATCGGCATGTTATGAACTAAGAAATTTATATTAGAATTATTACTGTATATAGTAATGAAAACTATAGTCAAAATTTTCATAGGTGTCAATTTTGGATATCTAAATAGCATTTGCTATAGTTTTTTTTTTTTAATGGAACATGAGAGCAGTAATTTCGCGTTGAATTTCTCCCATTAAAGACAAATTTCGTGCACGAAATACAGAACATTATCTGTAGGTAGGTCAGGCCCGTAGCCAGGGGGGGGGGGGGCAGAGTGGGCAATGCCCACTCTGACAGAAAAAGTTGCCCACTCTAGCAAAACCATGATAGTTGTATATTTATGTAATTTCTTGGGATTCAGTCTCAGCAGAGAATGGCCAATCTGATATATTTAGCGTTTGAGAGTAAACAAACAAATAACATAAACTTTGAGGTGTTTTTACAAAAATTTAACGAAAGGAAGAACAGAAAACTTCAATTATATTAAAGGTATTTACCTACGTTGCGTTTTTTGGTTTTGTTTAAGTTTTATTTTTTGTAATTATATGGGTAGTTAATTCAATGTTGAAATCAACGATGTTTTTTTTTTCTCTTGATCTTACGTGATCTGATCACAAAAATTATTTTCAAGTTTGCCCCCTCTAAAACTTTGACTGCCCACTCTAAAATCTAATCCTGGCTACGGGCCTGAGGTAGGTACAGGGTAATGATCTTAACTTTTTTATTTTTCATTCTTGAAAAAAATGAATAATATTGCTATACAGGTAGGAATAAAAAGTTTTTTTTTTAATGGTACACCCTATATTATTATATTAACTGATTTTCCAATTCAACGTAATTATGTTATACATACCTTATACCCAAATTCAACCGTTTTCGATATAGTGACAATTAAAAATTGGCAAGAACCAATATATATATCTGAAGATAATCGAGATTACTATGGAAAACAAAGAACCGATAACCCGCCTCACTTTTGTGCTCCATAGCAATTTCGACTTTTTCTCATTCCTGGATTTTTTGGATCTTACCAATTTTCAATAAGTATATCGAAAACGGTTGACTTAAGGTATAAGGTATATTACATAAATTACGTTCAGAATTTGACGTAGAATTTGAAAATCAGTTAATATACTATATAGTAAACTATTTAATTGATCACTTATACTAGAGGTATCTTTTGAACGTTGGTTTAAAGTAGGGAAAATGCGCAGTTTTTTTAAGTTGTCTTGGAATCTAGTCTTGCTGAATTGTTTTTTGTTCATAAGATACAGAGCGATTTGTGAAAAACGTCTAAAATTCATTTCTTAAATTTAATAACTCGAAAGATTTTGATTTTAGAAAAACGCGCTTTAGAAGCTTTGTATTATTTCTTTTCTATAAAAGTACGTTATCAGTTTTTTATGTTATTTTTTATAACTTAGATATCATGGTTAACTTCAATTTTTAAATACGGATTTCAATTTTTTATTTTATTGTTTGAGAGAAACAACCCCAAACCCCAAATACATACTCAATTCTATTTATTTTAGTTTCGGCACAAATTATACATCATCTGGAAAATTTTCAGAATTTTCTCAGTACTGCCCTGATTATCAAAAATAATACATACATGATATTGGCATTTGATTGAGCGGTAATTGAGATAAAACTAAAACTAATACTATACTATAAACTTCCTTTTTTTAAAAAATAATATTGACCAGATTTCACCGAAGAAGAACAAACCTAAAAATAGCGAAAATTAAAACCGCGTAGAAAAAATGATGATCGAGGTGTGGCCACGGAACAGGCCTGTCTTCATCCGCTCAAATTCCGCTGGACTATTTTTTGTAGGATAATCTAGAACAAAGTATAGTACACATTACACCCCATGTAATTATATCCACGAACTTCAGCGACGTTTAATCGATGCCTCAAAAAGTGAAAAAAGGAACCAAACCCTTGTATTGAAAATCAAGGAGGCCATTTCGAACGAAATTAGATTACTAAGTAAACTATTTAGTTTATTATTAGTTAGTTAGATATTTTTATCTTTGTTGTTCTTAGGTGAAATCTGGTCATTATTATTTTTTAAATTGAAAGATTTTTCACGTTTTGATGTTAGCTCAATTATCCAAACCGTAAGTACTTAGAAAATTCTCAAAATTTTCCTAATGATGTATAAACTAAGCTAAATAGAATTATATCTAAGTTATAAAAAAAACACAATAATAAACTGATCTATTTCATAGAAAAGAAAAAAATATTATATTATAATTTTTATTTAAAGGGGTTTTTATAAAATCCAAAAACTTTCGTGTTATTAAGGAAATTAATTTTAGACGTTTTAACAAATCGCCCTGTATCTCATAAATCAAAAATAATTCGGTAACGTTGATACCAGATTCTAAAAAAGTATTAAAAACTGCAGATTTTCTCTAATTTAACCAACTTCGTAGTTACCTTTCGAACGATACCCATAGTGATAAACTAAATAGTTGCCATGCTGTATAGGATTTAAAAAAAACTTTTTGACCTAATTTTTTTTGTCATAACAGACCGTCCATTCTTTTCGTTACTATGCAAAATAATAATATTGAAAGTTATCGAATGCTAGGTTTATATTGTTTTTTGTGTTTTGGTGTGTTTTGTGTGTGTCAGAGATATTGTAGATTTCATTTACATTTTTTTATTATGATTTCTGATAGTAGTACCAAGACACCTCAAGAAATATCGAATGCAGCAAATGCCGTAGTAGAAAATATTTTGCCTACAAAATCGAAGCATCAATATGATTTTTTTGGAGTAAAAAAATTATATCTTTAAAATAAGAAAGTGAAGTTCAAGGTGTTAATTTTGAACATCTGATGAAATAACTACTTAGAACAAAACTTATTTTACCAGCAACTTTTGTATTGACTCTCAAATTGTTATCAAGAGAAATGCTTCACATTTCTTTTATTTTTCAATTCCTCTTAAACTACCTACCGATCCGGTAAATTTCGATTTGGAAATCTCTTATCATAAATTCCTCTTGCTTCCAGAGAATTGCGTTGTGCTTGTCGATACATTTTGTGTTTTTATAAATTTACAGAAATAAATTAATTTAAAAAATGTTGTAATAAATTAAATTAATGCTGATATTCGATCGATTAATTTTTTTAACAAATGAAGAGTACCTTTTTTAAAAAGAAATGCAAAAGGTTACAGAAATATTGAACAAACCGGAGGTAATATTGAAAAATTTTTAAAATAATTTTTTTTGTAGATTATTATTTCTAGTGTTTGTTTGAAGGAGACTGCTGTATCATGAGTGATTCGTACGTATTTTGGACTTCCATTGTCTTTATTGATTTATAATACAACGTTTCAACTGGTAAACATCTCCAGTCGTTTTCAAACGCTGATTTTAAACAATAAAGTTATTTAGAATAGAATGATGTGATCACTTTTTTTCGCCTACCGTGTATATTATTTATTTCATCTAACTATTACTATTAAATGTAGAAATATAATTTATATCAAGTTAAAACCAACTTATATTACTCTTTATATTATATTTTTAAATAGCAAGAAACACCGAAAACATTGGTCGAAGTACGGTCCCACTTTGAATCAGAATTAAAGGTTACAACTCTCTGCATACGGTGGATGAACATTCACATATCTCTATAGAAATATCCTCGTATAGCGGGACACGGGACAACAATGTTTTTATTCCGTTTGTAAAACTCAGTCCTATGAAACCTGTTGATTTATAAATGTCAATGTTCAATGTTATTAAAAGTATAAAATCTTATGCACAAACTGAAATTTCTCTCATATCTAAGTATGATCTTGAAATATTTCAAATTTTACTTACATAATATGTTTCTAGGTTTAGCTGGCTATGGCAAGGTCTTGCAGCGCCAAATATTATAACAAAACTATAGCTATGGAGTTGCCCATGTTCAAATATATATATATATCGCATTTTCTGTTTAAGTTGATAATTTAGTAAATATTTGACAACACAAATTATGGTTTATTCTCTCATCATTCATTACTTGAATAATAAGTTTACTTATCCGGTAGTAAACTTTCAATAATAGATATGCATTCTTATTATTTATATAAACTGAACAAATGTAGTTTATTTTGAGGAATCATTGTAAATTATATATTTTAATATATGTAAAACTAGCAGCTATACCGGTTCTTCGCATCACTATCGCAAAGAAGGTGCAAGAGCTTCATATGCATATCTATTAGAAAGAAAATAATGGTATGAGCTGATAATGGTATAAGCAATAATATAGGTTAATTTTACAGGAAGTTTCTTGAGAGGTTAGTTAATGCGCCATAAGTTACTGGCAATAGAAACTCCCTTTTGGAATGGATTATAAGTATTAACTATTCAATGAACTGAAACATTTTTTCCTCGAAATAATAATAACTTTAACAGAGTTCAATCCTTCAAAATATTAAAATCTATTAGGAAACTACTAAGGTATTAATTTAATTTATTTTTAAAGAAAGGGACAAAACAAAAAGTGGACATAACATAGGCGCACCTAGGGTGCTAGGTTAAGCTAAGGCTAAGAAATTAAATTAATAAAATTTAACAATATTTACAAGACTTTGTCAGCATTTCGCTGACAAGAAACAAACAGGAAAATAATAATAATAAAAATATTATAAGTTATGTTCAATATGGGCATGTATGGACGAAATTTAAAATGCAAGCGCGAATTCACGAAAAAGATTCGGCCACATTTCCCAACATAGTCGGAGCAATTGTTTGAAAAACTAATTCGTGCTTGTATGTTTTGTCTTGTTGTGGCAGCAGTCTGGGACGCTATCTTTTTTACGTATCCCCATAAGAAGAAATCAAGCTTGGTAAGATCGGGAGATTTAGCCGACTACGATATGAACCTCCTCTCTCCGCAGTGATCAATATTTCAGTTAAAAAATTTATTACGCGCATACTGTATGAGGTGGTGCTCCATCTTGTTGAAAACACATTCTTTCGCGGGTATGTTCTGGCAATGCATTTAAAATTCCGGGTAAATCATTTTGTAAAAAATCAAGGTAAATCTGACCTCGCTGCAACATTTCTATTGTTGTGATCGCTCGAGCGAAAAACCGCTTGATTACTCGATTATTGAAATAACCGACATCGCTCGAACCCGAACAACTTTAACAGAGGTATGAAATAAATTGTTTTGTTCGTTTTGGTAGGGAAAATTAGGGTATAGTACCGATCTAGACATTTACCGCACGGATTTGAAAGACACGAAAATTCACAAGATCACTTATCACCAAGTGTAAAATTCAAGTTAAAGGGCAAACAAAATATTATAAATGTTATTGATTCCATAGACAACCATAAACAAGCTAAAGCATAATCGTGAAATCTTGAAAATATCGCGTTCTCCTGGAGCGGGACATTTTTTTCGTGCAAGTGCACTCCATCCTAGGGTATCGAAATAATACTCAGCGGTAAAGCCCCCCCCCCCCCCCCACCCAAAAAAAAATTGCAAATACGTCTACCTGACCCAATGCAATAGCATTATGATGCGTTAAAAGGAAATTCATGGCCACTTACCTCTTTCATGTTTGCAATCAATTATGTAAAATTTCTCTTTTAACTTTCCAAATGATTTTTGATCAGATGCTATTCTGCGTTAACTCTGGAAAACAGAAATAGCTTGCGCCCAAATCATAGATCATGTTAACAGTTCCTCTAATGAAAATTTTTCTAACTCAGTTAACTGAAGAAATTCAATAAGTAGTAATAAAGAACAAAACTGCAGAAAACTAATTTATTAATGAAGCAATCTTGACTAAATTATTATGTAATCAGAAAGTTCCATTTCTGCCCGAGTTAAGACAAATCTTAAAATACTTCAAAAATTATAAGATTTTATAGGTATAGGACATATTTAATAAAAAAGAAGGTATTCGGAAGATAAATCCATATGCCTAAAAATATAGTGTCCTATTTAAAAAAACTAAATTAAAGCATAATTTAAAATCGCCGAGTTGTCCAATTACGAACGTATAAGAGATTAATAAAATAGTAGCATAGATCGATATTACGCACCTTAGGTAGCCACAATGTAAATTGCATTTATTCAGGTTGTATCTCAAGAGGTTACTATGATTTTTAAATCTTAGGTACCCTTAAAAATTACTAAAATTTCAGAAAACAATTAATAAGTTGACAACGCTGCATTTCAAGTTCAAAAAATTAATTACGGTTGTAAAACACTCGTTCTACTAAATCAAATTCTGGACAAATATGCCGGGCTTTCCATTAAAATATTATTCGGTGCCACATTTTAGGGCCACCCTGGAAAATATTTTGGGGTTATGCATCTTAGTAAACCCTTTAACTTTTGTATGAAACTTTTTTTCTATATTTAATAGTATAGGCGCTATCGAAGTCAGACCTTACTGGCATAGTCGGTTTGCGCCTGGAATGAAACATAAAAATATCCAAATTCCTCAAACAATTTCATTTGATAGCAGGTCGTGCACAGGTGGATCTGATGTGTATGAACTCGTTCTCGTCTTTTTTTAAAACTTTTTATGCGCCCTGTATCCAAAGACCAATAAAAGGATCAGTCGGTAAAAAGAATGTTAATATTAATTCGGTACTGGTTCCAGATAATGACGTGTTGACTAAGTTAAACAAACTAGATGATAATAAGGGTGCGGGACCTGATGGCATCCCGTCATTATTTATTAAAAACTGTTCCCAGTCTCTCGTGCAGCCGTTGAGAATTATCTTCAATATTTCAATAAAAGATTGTGAATCTCCGTCTAAATGGAAAACTTCTTATCTTGTCCCTATATACAAGAACTCAGGGAATGTAGCTCAGTAAAAAGTTATAGAGGAATCAGTAAGCTTTGTATTTTTGGTATGCTATTGGAGTCTATAGTTTGTGACTTTTTGTTCGCTAAGGTTAATCCTGATATCATTTAAGAACAACATGGATTTTTCTCCAGAAGGTCTATTGAGACTAACCTTCTAACATATAGTAATTTTATTATAAAGACAATGGACCAGGGCTTCCAGGTGGACTCATTGTACACCGATTTCAGCAAAGCTATTGATAAAGTGGACCACAATACTTTGGTTTGTAAACTTGCTTCGATGGGTGTGCAGGGAGACCTCCTCAGGTGGCTTGCCTCATATGTACAGGGTAGATCACAAATTGTTGCCATAAATGGGTATAATTCTAAATCATTTCCAGAGACATCAGGTGTGCCGTAAAAGGGCCTCTGTTGATTTTGATATATTTGAATGACATTAAATCATGTTTTAAATTCTGTAAGTTCCTTATTTATGCAGATGACCTAAAGCTTTATGCAATCATTAGGAGCCCGAGAGACTGTGAACTTGTTCAAGGTGATATAAATAACTTTATTGCGTATTGTATAGATAATAATTTAATCCTGAATTTAGACAAATGTTGTCACATTAGTTTTACTAAAAATACATTAAAGCTATTGAATTGAATAATTATAAAGTGGGTGACAGTAGACTGACAAAAATGCATTTACCAATGTCGTGGGTTACAAAATTAGAGCTACCTCAACCCACCTCTCTATGTTGTTCTAACTGAGCCTACGAATTATCACAAATTATTTAAAAACGCTACAATAATTCAGGTTCTTTTGGTTCGCCTCAACCCAGAAAGAGATTTTTTATCAACATTTTAAACATATTTGGGATCACCACAATTCCTCATCTTGTAACTATTTTATGAGTTACCTGAACTCAGTTTCTGGGTTGGGAAAACTTACTAATTGATTATAAAGTTTCGTTTTAACCCGGACGTGCATTATTTTAACTCATTACCATGTGTAAATTATTTTGAGTTGGAATAATTCAGGAAACGTGCTCCAAAACCCCATATCGAGGGTAAAACGCAAGATCGTAAGGTCACGGAAAGTTCCGAATTCGTGCTCGTGCAGGTTTGGTGCGGTTCATTCCATTGTTATTCGTCAATTCTCCTTCGATCGCGCGTATAGACACCTGTTTGCCGTTTGCGGGATTTTTCATCTTTGTTCTCTGTGCGTGAAACTTCGTGTTTTATATAATTTTGGTCAGTTGGCGTAAAATGGAGGGACAGTAGGGAGATGCATATAAATTATTATTATTGAAATGGAGCCTTATTATTTATAAGCAATCGTCATCACTTCGTCCGCATAGTTTCTTAGCCGTAGTATGCATGCTCTCCTGTCTATAATTCATTTGATTATTTATTTTTTTAAATATAGAAGAAAAATGTCATATCTTGAAAAAACAAAAGGCAATTGAAGTCCACAATATGCAGGCGTTAAATCAAAGAAATATTTTGATTTTCGATAGTTCACAATTTAGGTACTGGTAGTCCAAAGAGTGAGTTATTCCAGCCACCATCGTAAGCTAGAACAACTTAAATGTCAAGTTTTGATAGCTCGAATCATGAATTAATCTAGCCCGACTAGTAACGCATCACAATTCACATACTGGTAGCCCCATAGACAAAGGAAGAGAGGGGACGCGTAAAACCAGAAGCTATTTTGTTACCGCCTGGCTCCTTATCGGATTTAGCAGTGGCGTTACATGAATATTTTCTTAGTATTATCCCAGTACAAAATTTTTATTTATGGAATATGGAAGTAATATTTTTATTGAATTGAATTTGTATATTGTGTCCCTTACTGAGTACAAATGTTCTTCTGCTTCTCAATAATTTATGAATGCTTAGGAAATATTAATTTTATTTGCCAAAAATATAATTTCATATAGGAAAGGTTGTGAAATTTAAATATCTTTCAACTTTAGGGAAAATGTAAGATAATAAACAAAATTGGGCGATTCAAAATTTATTAGAAAGAAGCAACAAAATGTAATTACTGGTAGTTTTGAAAATATTGTTGGCACAGCACCTCCAAGTAATCGTACTCTTTCCTCAACTTTATAAAAAAGGACTTCTCAAAATGCTCTGAACAAATCATGTAGGCAGGAGAAGGTGTCCAATCTCTAAGTCCCATGTTCTGCACCCAAATGTTTGCTTTTTGTGGATCTTTCGGAAATCTAAAAACAATACAACAATGTGTGAGCTTAGCGGTTTAAAATAAGTTTTAACAGGACGCCATCCTTGTGAAACGACCTTCGCCTGAAGTCGTGTTTCTCAAAGACTATGACCTTCAACGATTCAAGACAAACGTTAAACGCTTTCTTTAAAAAAATAACACTGGTATACATTCGAAATAATATAATGCTTTCACTAATAATTAACCAAAATTAAACAAGAAATAATTTAATTTTGTCAAAATATACAAATCATGCAAGTACGCCATTGAGTGACACACCCTCTCCAAGGGCAATTACCTGGTTCTTATTAGAAATCTTGAATGAAAAGTGCAACAAATCTAGTACAAATTACAAAGGAAGGTACCTTTAACTATGGCCTTAATCATAGTTTCAAATAATATATACTGCTAAACTTACAAGGGAGATATCTAATATAAAATAAATGCATGCAAAAAATACAATTTGAATATTTACCGATGGGAAGTAATTCCAAGCTTCTTTCGTTCATTACGGCTTTTACAGCTATAGGCACAACAATTCACCATTTTTCTGTAAATAAACTGAATTCTTATAATAGCTCTTCTCACCACAAATCACCAAAATACATTGGGTGCCACCTCGATTGTCTGGCTCCCTATCAATGGCGGCCGATCAATTTTAGGTAACACTTTCTGCGACGGCCCGTAAACCGGAATTATTCGTCCCCTCTCTTCCTTTGTCTATGGGTAGCCCATTAATTAACCCATGATACAATAAACTAAAGGTAGGATATCTAACCGTTGGTAAAAGTGTAAATACATATTTTTATATTATTTATTAACTATTGTATTTCAGGAAAAGATAATAGTCCTGAAGTCTTTTTGGAATCTTGTGACTATATTGAAAAAACTAGTTCCGGAGCAACACTAAAAAATAGGCATAGTTACTATGGACAAGTGCAATTGGGGATGGCTCTTCTAGGATTAAACTCTACAAAATTAATTTTATATTCAAGCCATTCAAAATCATTTTTAGAAATTATTGTCGAGTTTAATAAGAATTTTGCAGCAGAATTAATTAAAAAAGTATCTGACAATTATTTTCAAAATATGTTGCACATATATTGTTTAAATAAACTTTAAGTATATTTTAATTTTTTTTTTTATTTTGATACTACCTATTTCAGTTACCACCTAAAAAGTAAAAGTCAAGTCAAAATTTATAAATTTAATAATTAATATCAATTTTTTTTGAAACAAATTTATTTACAAAGTATTACAAAATGTATTCATCTATAGTATTTTACAATCTGTATGTATATTAAGTTTGTCTAAATAAATAAACATTACATTAGAATTTTAATCTAAGGATTTATTTTACTATCTGACAAAATAGGTGGTGATAAATTGACAATAGCTGCAATTATGGTAATTATTTCATCAGCATATGGTATTAAGTACCAGTTAAACTGTTGGCTAAGAATATTAAAAATTTTTATTCTTTGAATTGCTCGTTCTACATGAACGCGAGCCCGAGCGATATCAGCTGTAGCCTCGGCATCAGCGTTACTAAACTGTTTTTGTTTTTTCAAAAATGGAGGTCTAATTAACTTTACTAACTTTTCATTACATTCCTTCTCAATTAAAATTCCTTTATCAACCATAACTGCATCATACATGTCTAATTTATCAATCAATTTCTCATAATTAAAAATAGCTTTATCTGTAGCACGTCCTCCAAATCCAGCACTAACATATGATATTAATCCCGATGGGGTGATTCCGATAAGATATTTCATGGTATGCATTCCTTTATAATGGGAATATGATGCAACCCTGCATTTTAAACATTTTAATTTTTGAATTTTGATCTCCGTGCAGTCTAATACTAATCTGGTATTCTTAAATTTTTCAAAACACTGTGGCATATTATTTACAATTTGCTCTTTTGTTGGCCAATAAATTCCTGGTTTTATGCTTATAGCCAAAAGGCTTACCGTGGAATAAAATATGCTCCTACATAGAGTATTACTTAATTTAAACAAAACTGCTAAGCATGCAAATGAAATATTCAGCTTAAGTTTACACAAAACCAAAATAATCCTCGTTTCCATGTTTGACCAGTTGCATTTGTTAAAATTTGCTGTATTTTCGACACATTTTGTAATAGTTTTCAGGATATCAAAAGTAATTCCTAAAAAAGAAGTTTATTTAATTGTAAGGTATGTAACTATTATTATAAGGAGTGTCATAAGAATGTAACATACATACCACAAAAATTAATTAACTTCTCATCGGAATTTAAAATTTGTGGCAACTCAAAAAAGTCACAAAATCCATATTGTGTTGCCTTATCTTCGGTAAAATTATTAACAAATGGGCCTCTATGTGATGCCAGGGCACCCTTCTTATTTGATGTTGCTACAAGTTCCTCCCCTATGTCTACAATGTTGCCCTCAGTTTGCAATAGACTTTCATTCTCTTCAATATCCATATTTTCTTGAGACATGCTTGAAGTACATATTTGCAACCTTCAAAATAAAACGTGATAAACTTCCTTTAAATAATAATGTGTTGAATTCACAATTATTTTAATAACAGTATTAAAATATTTTACTTGAACTACTATTACTTATGTATATTAGGAAGGCATTTTTAACAGTAAAAAAAAATTGGTTAGGTACCTAGGTTTGTTTAAAAAAAATTTCTACTTACCAATGCCTCTTTGACCGATCAATTGCTGTTTTTGGTATTGAATGGCTTAGCTCTGGAATTTTTTTACTGGGAATTACATGTTTTTTCAATCTTCGTCTTTTATTTGTCGCTAAAAATGTACTATTTAGCTATAGTAGAGTTTCCGATACTTTTACTTTACCTACCTATAGTAACATCAGTCTCGGTAAAATGCTGGCTGCAAACTAACATATGTTTTGTCACAGGTTTTCCAATTTTCAATACAGTTTTCCAACTTCTACTTATCTTAGGATCTGATGGAAAGGCATGCAACGATATATTTTTTGTACAATATGTTGAACACTGTGAAACGGAACATATTTTTCTAGATTTTGTTCCTATGGATTTATGAACAGACTGCATCTTTAATTAAACTTAACTTTATAGAACCTAAAAAAAGACAAAACAACTATTATTAGCTTCCAATATAGTTAAACTAACCTTAAATAACACTGCCACTTTTACCACATTATTGTTGTTCACAATATGGATGTATGTTTGTTTATATCGCAGGAAAGTACTTTATATAGATCATTATTTCACTATTTACACTAAAATTTTAAATAGAACTGTCTATACTTATAAAAACAACAAAAATAATAATTCTTTCTATAAAGGTACACGTAATCTTGGTTTGTTGTTCACCGCTATTGAAGTTTCAAGTTAGGTTAACAGATGTCGCCCACTTCGTGATTTTAGCGAATAGTTACTTATACCATGTAATTAACCGTAGTCAGGTTAGCAACGGCATTTGGCAACGCGAGCTATTCGCGTCGACGGCGGCTGCCGCGGTCGTTCGGACCGCGTGGTCTGGTCAATCTGCACCATATCTGAATACCTAATATACATGTATTGTGCAGGCTCTTACGAATATTTTTAGTCTTTTGGAAGTGAAAAATAGGAAAGCGAGTCATTTCTTAATGACAGATATAATTTATTTTCTTGCAAATTAAACATATTTAATTCAATAAAGTTTAGAAAAGAGGGAGAATGAAGTCTAAAGTGCCAAGTGGATAAACTGAAAACGAGTGGTAATATTTAAGAAATTATAATTCTAAATTAGTTGTTGACCATTTACAGCCACAAAACCCGCATTGTTGGGGGTTTTTTCACTTAAACTTAGGGATACTACCTCCCTTAGCACATTTTTTATGAAGAAACACAAAGGCCGATGTAAATGTCTTCAGAAATGATTTTTGAAGTTGGAAAGAAACCGAAAATTAAATTTCTATATGAGCAGTTCACCATTTACCGCCACAAAACCCGCGTTGCTGTGGGTTTTTTCGCTTTAACTTATGGGTACTACTTCCCTTAGTACGTTTTTGATAAAGAACCAAAAAGGCCGACGTAAATTTCTTCAGAAAAGATTTTTGAAGTTGGAAAGAAACAGAAAATTAAATTTCTATATTAGCAGTTGACCATTTACCGCCACAAAACCCGCGTTGCTGTGGGTTTTTTCGCTTTAACTTATGGGTACTACTTCCCTTAGTACGTTTTTGATAAAGAACCAAAAAGGCCGACGTAAATTTCTTCAGAAAAGATTTTTGAAGTTGGAAAGAAACAGAAAATTAAATTTCTATATTAGCAGTTGACCATTTACCGCCACAAAACCCGCGTTGCTGGGGGTTTTTTGCTTCAACTTAGGGGTACTACCTCCCTTAGTACGTTTTTGATGAAGAACCAAAAAGGCCGACGTAAATTTCTTCAGAAATGATTTTTGAAGTTGGAAAGGAACAGAAAATTAAATTTCTATATTAGCAGTTGACCATTTACCGCCACAAAACCCGCGTTGCTGGGGGTTTTTTCGCTTTAACTTAGGGATACTACCTCCCTTAGTACGTTTTTGATGAAGAACCAAAAAGGCCGACGTAAATTACTTCAGAAATGATTTTTGAAGTTGGAAAGAAACAGAAAATTAAATTTCTATATTAGCAGTTGACCATTTACCGCCACAAAACCCGCGTTGCTGGGGTTTTCTCGCTTTAACTTAGGGGTACTACCTCCCTTAGTGCGTTTTTGATAAAGAGCCAAAAAGGCCGACGTAAATTACTTCAGAAATGATTTTTGAAGTTGAAAAGAAACAGAATTTTAAATTTCTATATTAGCAGTTGACCATTTACCGCCACAAAACCCGCGTTGCTGGGGGTTTTTTCGCTTTAACTTAGGGGTACTACCTCCCTTAGTACGTTTTTGATGAAGAACCAAAAAGGCCGACGTAAATTACTTCAAAAATAATTTTTGAAGTTGGAAAGAAACAGAATTTTAAATTTCTATATGAGCAGTTGACCATTTACCGCCACAAAACCCGCGTTGCTGGGGTTTTTTTCGCTTTAAGTTATGGGTACTACTTCCCTTAGTACGTTTTTGATAAAGAACCAAAAAGGCCGACGTAAATTTCTTCAGAAAAGATTTTTGAAGTTGGAAAGAAACAGAAAATTAAATTTCTATATTAGCAGTTGACCATTTACCGCCACAAAACCCGCGTTGCTGGGGGTTTTTTCGCTTTAACTTATTGGTACTACCTCCCTTAGTACGTTTTTGATGAAGAACCAAAAAGGTCGACGTAAATTTCTTCAGAAATGATTTTTGAAGTTGGAAAGAAACAGAAAATTAAAATTCTATATTAGCAGTTGACCATTTACCGCCACAAAACCCGCGTTGCTGGGGGTTTTTTCGCTTTAACTTATGGGTACTACTTCCCTTAGTACGTTTTTGATAAAGAACCAAAAAGGCCGAAGTAAATTTCTTCAGAAATGATTTTTGAAGTTGAAGAGAAACAGAAATTTAAATTTCTATATGAGCAGTTGACCATTTACCGCCACAAAACTTAGGGGTACCTACTACTTCCCTTAGTAATTTACGTCGGCCTTTTTGGTTCTTCATCAAAAACGTACTAAGGGAGGTAGTACCCCTAAGTTAAAGCAAAAAAAACCCCAGCAACGCGGGTTTTGTGGCGGTAAATGGTCAACTGCTAATATAGAAATTTAATTTTCTGTTTCTTTCCAACTTCAAAAACCTTTTCTGAAGAAATTTACGTCGGCCTTTTTGGTTCTTTATCAAAAACGTACTAAGTGAAGTAGTACCCATAAGTTAAAGCGAAAAAAACCCCAGCAACGCGGGTTTTGTGGCGGTAAATGGTCAACTGCTAATATAGAAAATTAATTTTCTGTTTCTTTGCAACTTCAAAAATCATTTCTGAAGAAATTTACGTCGGCCTTTTTGGTTCTTCATCAAAAACGTACTAAGGGAGGTAGTATCCCTACGTTAAAGTAAAAAAAACCCCAGCAACGCGGGTTTTGTGGCGGTAAATGGCCAACTGCTAATATAGAAATTTAATTTTCTGTTTCTTTTCAACTTCAAAAATCATTTCTGAAGTAATTTACGTCGGCCTTTTTTGCTCTTTATCACAAACGTACTAAGGGAAGTAGTACCCATAAGTTAAAGCGAATAAACCCCCTGCAACGCGGGTTTTGTGGTGGTAAATGGTCAACTGCTCATTTAGAAATTTAAAATTATGTTTCTTTCCAACTTCAAAAATCATTTCTGAAGTAATTTACGTCGGCCTTTTTGGTTCTTTATCAAAAACGTACTAAGGGAAGTAGTACCCATAAGTTAAAGCGAAAAAACCCCCAGCAACGCGGGTTTTGTGGCGGTAAATGGTCAACTGCTAATATAGAAATTTAATTTTCTGTTTCTTTCCAACTTCAAAAATGTTTCTGAAGAAATATACGTCGGCCTTTTTGGTTCTTTATCAAAAACGTACTAAGGGAAGTAGTACCCATAACTTAAAGTGAAAAAACCCCCAGCAACGCGGGTTTTGTGGCGGTAAATGGTCAACTGCTCATATAGAAATTTAATTTTCTGTTTCTTTCCAACTTCAAAAATCTTTTCTGAAGAAATTTACGTTGGCCTTTTTGGTTCTTTATCAAAAACGTACTAAGGGAAGTAGTACCCATAACTTAAAGCGAAAAAACCCCCAGCAACGCGGGTTTTGTGGCGGTAAATGGTCAACTGCTCATATAGAAATTTAATTTTCTGTTTCTTTCCAACTTCAAAAATCTTTTCTGAAGAAATTTACGTCGGCCTTTTTGGTTCTTTATCAAAAACGTACTAAGGGAAGTAGTACCCATAAGTTAAAGCGAAAAAACCCCCAGCAACGCGGGTTTTGTGGCGGTAAATGGTCAACTGCTCATATAGAAATTTAAAATTATGTTTCTTTCCAACTTCAAAAATCTTTTCTGAAGAAATATACGTCGGCCTTTTTGGTTCTTTATCAAAAACGTACTAAGGGAAGTAGTACCCATAACTTAAAGCGAAAAAACCCCCAGCAACGCGGGTTTTGTGGCGGTAAATGGTCAACTGCTCATATAGAAATTTAATTTTCTGTTTCTTTCCAACTTCAAAAATCTTTTCTGAAGAAATTTACGTTGGCCTTTTTGATTCTTTATCAAAAACGTACTAAGGGAAGTAGTACCCATAACTTAAAGCGAAAAAACCCCCAGCAACGCGGGTTTTGTGGCGGTAAATGGTCAACTGCTCAGATAGAAATTTAATTTTCTGTTTCTTTCCAACTTCAAAAATCTTTTCTGAAGAAATTTACGTCGGCCTTTTTGGTTCTTTATCAAAAACGTACTAAGGGAAGTAGTACCCATAAGTTAAAGCGAAAAACCCCCAGCAACGCGGGTTTTGTGGCGGTAAATGGTCAACTGCTAATATAGAAATTTAATTTTCTGTTTCTTTCCAACTTCAAAAATCATTTCTGAAGAAATTTACGTCGGCCTTTTTGGTTCTTTATCAAAAACGTACTAAGGGAAGTAATACCCATAAGTTAAAGGGAAAAAACCCCCAGCAACGCGGGTTTTGTGGCGGTAAATGGTCAACTGCTAATATAGAAATTTAATTTTCTGTTTCTTTCCAACTTCAAAAATCATTTCTGAAGATATTTACGTCGGCCTTTTTGGTTCTTTATCAAAAACGTACTAAGGGAAGTAGTACCCATAAGTTAAAGCGAAAAAACCCCCAGCAATGCGGGTTTTGTGGCGGTAAATGGTCAACTGCTAATATAGAAAATTAATTTTCTGTTTCTTTCCAACTTCAAAAATCATTTCTGAAGTAATTTACGTCGGCCTTTTTGGTTCTTCATCAAAAACGTACTAAGGGAGGTAGTACCCCTAAGTTAAGGCGAAAAAACCCCCAGCAACGCGGGTTTTGTGGCGGTAAATGGTCAACTGCTCATATAGAAATTTAAAATTCTGTTTCTTTCCAACTTCAAAAATCATTTCTGAAGTAATTTACGTCGGCCTTTTTGGTTCTTTATCAAAAACGTATTAAGGGAAGTAGTACCCATAAGTTAAAGCGAAAAAACCCCCAGCAACGCGGGTTTTGTGGCGGTAAATGGTCAACTGCTAATATAGAAATTTAAAATTCTGTTTCTTTTCAACTTCAAAAATCATTTCTGAAGTAATTTACGTCGGCCTTTTTGGCTCTTTATCAAAAACGTACTAAGGGAGGTAGTACCCCTAAGTTAAAGCGAAAAACCCCCAGCAACGCGGGTTTTGTGGCGGTAAATGGTGAACTGCTCATATAGAAATTTAATTTTCGGTTTCTTTCCAACTTCAAAAATCATTTCTGAAGACATTTACATCGGCCTTTGTGTTTCTTCATCAAAAATGTGCTAAGGGTGGTAGTATCCCTAAGTTTAAGTGAAAAAACCCCAACAATGCGGGTTTTGTGGCTGTAAATGGTCAACAACTAATTTAGAATTATAATTTCTTAAATATTGCCACTCGTTTTCAGTTTATCCACTTGGCACTTTAGAATTCATTCTCCCTCTTTTCTAAACTTTATTGAATTAAATATGTTTAATTTGCAAGAAAATAAATTATATCTGTCATTAAGAAATGACTCGCTTTCCCATTTTTCACTTCCAAAAGACTAAAAATATTCGTAAGAGCCTGCACATTACATGTATATTAGGTATTCAGATATGGTGCAGATTGACCAGACCACGCGGTTCCAACGACCGCGGCAGCCGCCGCCGCCGTCGACGCGAATAGCTCGCGTTGCCAAATGCCGTTGCTATCCTGACTACGGTCATTAATTATTTGAGACGGTGGAGCGTGAGCTATTCCAACGCATAAAATAACCCATCTTCTGTGCTATCATAACTTATGAATAGTGAGTTCTTTTTCTTCGATTTGGTTGCCGTAATTCAGAGGTCTGGGCTATCCCCTATTAGCAACACGCTTCGGTCTAGGACAACTCATATTTGATGTTATATCAACTCGAAATTTCGCTCAGTGTATTATTGAGTAGGTCGCAGAAGTGAAAGACTTAAGAGTTATATTCGACAGTAGAAGTATATTTGGTCTGCATATCGACTTCATTGTTAACAAAACTAGTAAATTACTGGGATAGAGTGTGTAAAATGTTTAAATCCGAACAAGCAATTAAAACCTTATACTATGCTTATATTTATAGTATGCTAAATTTTGCATGTCTGGTTTGGTCTCCTTATTATCACATTCATATAGATAGATTGGAAAGGATTCAATCACGTTTCCTCAGATTTTTAAACTTTAGAATAAACGGCGTTTATGAAATAGCGGATTTGTGTCACGTGAGACAGTGCTTCTCTATCACAACTCTTCTGAACAAACTGCTTAATAATTTTATTGATTCTCACCAACATTAATATCAATTATAACTTCTCACATTCAACCTAGAGAAACGACAACTCAATTATTTGATATTAATTATAGAAGAACAAATCTAGGGTAAAATTCACCTTTAGTAAGAATGTGCACAATTTATAACAACAATTATGAAGATATTAATATATTCAATACAACTATGTTTTCTTTTAAAAGGCAAATAAAAGGATTGAATCTTTGACCGGTTAATTCTGTTTCTTTTGTCAGTTGTTTTTTGGATTTCATGATTTAATAAATTTTAAATAGTTTTGCATGATGCCATGGTTGGTATATAAGGATAATGCCGAATTTGTTCATATTTAGATTAAGTTAGTATGTAGCTTATAACTTACTTGTACACCAACTGTAAATTAGTGGGTACATTTTTGGGCCTAGAACCTGTCAGTACCCCAAATCGTAAATAAATAAATAGTCGAAATAATGTCAGTACTTCCTATAAATATTTTTCCTATCTGGCTTCCATAAGACAGGGTTGTGTCAAGTTACAAGTTCAATATTGAAATTTTAATTTTTATTTAATCTTTTTATTTTTGGGCGACCCACAAATTTGGGTATAGTAGTAACTGATACAATACAACTTTCGTTTTTGAAATTTAAAATACACACTTGTTTATATACAGGTATCTTACGGTAAAAATTAAATTTTAAAATTTATACAATTTTGAGTGTTGCAAATTTGACAGTTTGCTTTTATTTTTTCAAGCTTACCGTTTTCTTTAAAAATTATGTTAAAAATGGCACAAACCATTTTCTGTCAACTGTGCCTGAACGAGTGGTTTTGTTTGCTATACTTAAAATAATATAAACAATACACTATTAAAAAATCATTGTTTTTATTCAAGGAAAATCTACTACCTACAAAAATTGTCAATATAGGTAATTATGTAAGAGAGGTAATTACAATGTTACTGCTAAATTATTAATTTCTTCTTTTAACTCCTTAAACTGCTCTTCATATTCATCCTTTGGCCTAATTAAAACTGTAAGGCAGCCTCTTTTAACACCTAGTGCAGACCCTAAATCTTTTCTGCTTGGAGTGTATACATAGGGAATATTTTTATCTTCACACACACCCGGTAAATGACACATTATATCAATGGGAGTAACATCACCTGCAAAGATTACTATCCCAGTTTCTCCTTTTCGTATTCTAGTTTGCACATCTTTAAGGCCACATCTTATGTACGTTTTGTGTTTGATTACTAAAAATAAAAGATATATGTATGTATACAACAGAATTACCTGCCAATATTGGTAGCTACAATTTTGTAGATACAAAAATAAATAAAGACGGAGAACAAAACACTGTCGTGTTTTCAATTAGACTGCCAGTTTTATTATTAATTCCAATTAATATTAATCCAATAAAAAAGTTAAAAGTTATAATTTAAATATTCGTATCTCCAATGTACAAAAATAATTTGATAATAAATCTAGATGTGTACGTTTAGATCAAACAGACACTGTTATTATTTTAAATTATTTAAATAAACTAATGTAACTTTAATTATTTCAATGATATGAAAAAAATAAGTACATAATAATATATTATTTTTGGTTATATCAAACCTATGCATCCTACCTAACTAAAGCAGTTTATTTGCTATGAGTATGAATGCATGTATGATACACAATCTTGATCCAAGGTTTTATGAATAAATAAAATGAATTAATATTAAATATACTATTGTTTAATTGTAATATTCAAAATTTATAAACCAACTTTAACATTTTATTAAACGTTCTAATTTTTAATTATTTTTTAATATTCATTTTATATTTAATTTTATTTAACGTTATTACTTCGTTTATTAATATAGACGATTCAAGGTAGAGTTGTAAAGGCCGTTTTAATGACAGTGGGTGCTAGGCATAAAACGTGCTAATGCTTTAAGTATCAACTACGCACGTGGAGTGTCTACTTCACCAACGGAGTATTTGTTGCTAGTATTTACTACTATGTACGATATACACAGAAGAAGGTACTTCGCTTCAGAAGTATCTACTCCATTATTTCGTTGCATCTTCTAAAATAAGATGTTTTAGTAGTATATCCTTCCGTTTAAGCAAAGTTGGTTAAGATGGTTAAGAGGAAGTTGGGGGGTCACAAATTATTATAAAAATGTACAATCAGAGAAGATACAATGACATGTATATATGTACTATAGTGCGGTTCTCTAATGTGTGGAAGTGGGGCCCTTGCAATATCATTTTAAAGGTCTTATCGAGTACTTTACGATCCCAGAATGTTGTGTCAATATTCGAAGCCAAAATAAAATGTCGGCTTTTTAAAAAATAATATTATGTACCTACTATTTTTTTTTTTTGTTATTTAATTTTAGATTTTACAACTTGGCATAAATCAGCTAATTCTTACTACTTTATACAAAGTTGTAAAATCTAAACTAAAATAGTAAAGGAGAATATTATTGTTTTTAAATCCGCCATTTTGTTTTGGGTACGAATAGGGACATTAATTTTAGATTTTACAACTTGGCATAAATCAGCTAATACTTACTACTTTATACAAAGTTGTAAAATCGAAACTAAAATAGTAAAGGAGAATATTATTTTTTTTAAATCCGCCATTTTGTTTTGGGTACGAATAGGGACACAATAATCTAGAATCGGGTTTGTTCCCAATAATATATTCAAAGAATTAACATGGCAAAACAAAACACACGTAATGTGAACTGAAGATTTCCACAATCTTTTCTGAATATATCATACTTCAGTTACCAAATTACTTTACATGCGGCAACTATATTTTATATAACATTTGTGATTTTTTACGAAGCAAAAATATATCATGTTGCCTATATTGTCATTTTCAAAAGGAGCTACAATGTTGACACGAGAATTGATATAATTTGTCTTAAGTGAACATTGGCATTCAGTGAATTTTCAGTGAGTTTACCTCGCAATGGTAACTGTCTGGATAATGTTTTCTCTAGCCTAAGGCAGCACAATTGTCGAGTATCTTTGTTTGATAATACCCTTGATCATAATGGCCAGCTTGTGGATTTTTCGATTCCAATAAAAAGTCATGGCATTTCCTGGAACTGTTTTTCAGTGTCAATGAGGTAAATTGGAGTTTGGTCAGATTGGATAGCGGTAGATGAAAAAATTTCTGTATTTCTAAATGTTCTGGTACAAGCCTTAGAACACTCGTTGACGAAAAGTCTTTTATAAACCGTAAAAATCAGAAACGCGTTATAAACTGGTTCAATGATAACGTAAAAGCAATGAAACATGTTTTGCATTTCCTAAAAGATCTCGACAACCAATATCCTTCAGCACAAACATCAGTTCAATGAGTCAAGTATGTCAACAAGAACCTGCACAAACTCGACAGGAACGAGAATGTTCATTCTTATCAAACATGTAACGGAAGACATTTAGTACCAACATACAGACGACTTCGAAGATGTTAGGATCGCCATGGCTAACTTGGTGTGCCTACCTCGATTGTTTTTAGAGGGATTGTGAACGATTTTCTCCTGTAAGGCATTTTATAGTATTCTCGATTATTTTAACTATGATTTTATTGATCTTTGAATGGAATTTTAACATGTGAGGTTTTTGATCGTTTATAAGTTGTACCCACCCTACTTTTGTATTTAGAAAGTATTACTTTCACGGGTAACCAGTTTGGATTCAAATCCAACCAATCAACAACACTGGACATGCTAAATATGCTCGAGTCTGTAGTGAAGGACTTTGGACAGCGACACTTGTCTTGAATTATTGTATTCTGTGACTTTGTGAGCATAACGTTAGAGAAAATTAGTTTTTATGGCATAAGTTAGTGGCTTAAAACTTCTAAGCTTGAGTGGACAGATGTCTGCATATTTCCGATGACACTACCCCTTATCAACATAATAAAGAAAATGAATCTCTTCGAAAAGAAGAATTGTTTAATTTTAACATTTTATGTGCTTAGGTAACTACTTGGATCCTGTTCATTTTTAAGAACCACGTAAAACAGCAAGGGTATTTTTTTATCTTAAATTCATATATTCAATTTAGGCATGGACAATTTCATATATTAATTTGGCGATACTGGTGTGGGGGCAATTGTCATGGTGACAACAATGTTGGTTAGAGGTCGTAATATTCCCTGACCCAATATTTTCAAACTATGGAACACGAGTTTTGCAGGAAGGCGCCAAATAAATTAACAATATGAAAGACAGGAATTTAATTATATTAACAATTATTTCAAATTTAAACATATTCATTAAAACGGAAATAAATAAAAATTGAAACACTTCTTTTTAATCCATAAACTGTCGATGGTGATGCATAACAAAATAATATTAATAATATATATTTTTATTTGTTTGTTTATTTATTGGCTAAAATAAAGCATTTTTATTTTTACTTTGGTTTTGTACTTTTTAGATTATTTTAAATAGTTTTCAAACCGTATCGAATTCCGGTCCGAAAGTTTGTTAGAACCGGTGCCCTAACTAAAGCTACCAGTGTTTAAGGAAAATTCTGCAACATAATGAGCGACTACATGCAAGGAGCCACAATATTGTTTCAGATTATATTAATAATTTAAACTTTTTTTTATTATACGGTAAGTGGGTAATATAACTTTTCTTTTAAGCAACCCAGTATATTTTAATGAAAAATTATTTTGTATGGAATAAGAAACTCGTACTAGAATCATTCTTGTTATTAAAATCAATAAAGGAGCTGTTGGATATTTGTTGCGTTTGTACAAAAGCAAAAATAATAGGAAAATAAATTAATATCTTGGCAACACTGCAATAGATTGAAAAAAATGGGATTACATAAACAATAAGAAGAGGTTCTTTCCGAATAAAAAATATAGGGTGCTCCATTTAAAAATATTTCAGTTTTAGGGGTTCCTCTTTTGTGAAACATACCGTATATGTAAAAATATTTTTAAAATATAGTACATTTTCAACAGTCCCCTAATTTTTATGTTTAAAGTTTTCCTCTATCTGTGATATTATAAGAGATATCAGGGCACTAAAATAATGTGATTAGTAGTATAATTATTTATATAAATATCAAAATAATATCTGGCCAAACTTGAGGGTGATATTCCTTACTCAATTTTAAGACGAAAGTTTACATGAACGCATGTCCTAAATGGGTTTGTTTTTATTATATACAGCTTACTATTAAAAGCTTAAAAAATTATTTTTCCTGCCATGGCACTCTTACTTTTGTTGCTACTTTCAAAACATTGCATAAATAATGTTATGCACGATTTATTTTTTGTTTTTAACGAAAATAGTTAATCTGAGTGAAAAACCTGAAGAGATGACTTTCTCTCTCTCTATCTCTCTCTCTAGCCTACAACCCAGGGTGGGTCTTCGCTGACTTTACAATTTGCCTCCACTTGCTGCGGTCCATCATAAGTTCCTCTGGTCGCTGGATATTTAGGCTTCGTAAATCCGCCGCAATATTGTCTTTCCACCGCATCCTTGGTCTTCCCAGCGGCCGCTTTCCTACCGGGGTCTCTTCCCATACCATCTTGACGACACGTTGATCTTGTCTTTTAACATGGCCGGCCCATCTCAATCTCTCCGACTTTATTATTTTCACTATATCTGGCTGGTTATATAGTTCTTGTAATTCCCTGTTAGTTTTAATTCTGTATTGCTGTGTGGCGTTGTCCTTGACTGGTCCATATATCCTTCTAAGAATTCTTCGTTCTGCTATTTTCAATCGGTTCTCATTTTGTTTCGTCATCGTCCATGTTTCACATGCATATGTCATTATAGGTCTTATACCTGCATGGTAGATTGCTATTTTTGTACGGCGGGTTACATTTTTCGATTTCATTATTTTTTGTAGCGCAAAACAGCAGCGATTGGCTCCTTGTATTCTGTTGTTAATCTCTTGTGTTATATTGTTATCAGAGGTGATCGTAGCTCCCAAGTATTTAAACTGATGGACCCTTTCAAAATTATAGTTGTCGATTGTCACGTTCTGTCCTATCCTGTCTCGTCGTTCTGTTCTTGTTGTAGTCATGTATTTTGTTTTATCTAAGAGGGGAGGGTTAAGCGTAGGGCTAACAACCCTACCTTGTCAAAAGCGACCATATTATGAAGAGATGACTTTCGTCATATACTAAATAAACCTATACTGCCATTTAACGCCGTGGACTTCATTTATGCTTAGATATTGAGGATTTTCACCAGACTATGTCACCGACACTTAGAAATTCTTCTGGCTAATATAATGTTAAACACGGGCTGTAAAATAATTCCGTCATTTTCTGGAGGTCCTTAAACAACCTTTGACGGCACGTAACGATAGCCCACGTTTTGGCCTGGAGGTCATTCTAGATTTACTTCTTTCTATGCTTTCGTTTAGTTTTCATTCCTGAATCATAAAATCCTATGAGATTTAACAAAAAAAGTGGCGTACTATAACGTTTAAAAAAATTAAACCTCGGGCGTTAGCCATGTGCGCGCAAAACGGCACGAACCATTTTTGGCTTAAACGACTCCTCTGTATACATTAAACATTGTCACCAAATTTCAACGTCATACTGATTTGAGTCTTCTAGTTATTTATGAAAACATTTTTTTTAAAATATTTCAACACCATATATAATAAAAGCAAAGCCGTTTAGAACCTATGTTTATATAAACTTTTTGTCTTAAAATTAAGTAAGGAATAACATCCTCATGTTTGGCCATATACTTAAATAACACCCTGTATAAGAGAAAAGGCGGATATTGGATACATTTTTGTTAAAAAAAAGGGCCCTACATTTGTGCTTCATCAGCTTCATCACTTAAGATGTGCAACAAAGGATAAAGGTCTTATTTTGGAAATTATTAAACATTTTTTAAAAATTGTCGATTTGATGAATTTAGAATGGTAGTGGTAGGCTAATATGTTTAGATACAAATATTATTAATGATTTCAATATTTTATTGACAAAAATACAAAATAAAAAAAAAAATCGAAAAAAAAATCAATTGACCGCAAAAATCGCATATATATTTTTTTGCGTTCACCGCCGGTATCCAATTGGGAAGGTGGCGACTGACTTGTAACAAAACGGCGTAATGTAACATGTTACGAAGCTCGCTACGAATGTTACATTACAGCAACCCGTTCAGTTCATTTTTATATCGTAGTGAATGCTCGCGTTTGAATGCTCGGTTCGCGAGTGATCCACCATTCGTCTTCACGAGGATCCCAAAGATCTGCCTTTTCTCTATATTTCTCAATAAAAATCAGCCCAACACTTCAAAGGGATTCGCGAAAAAACCTACAATCCGATGGAGCAGCGGCGAGCGGGAGCCGCGAGCCACGAATAGCTCGGCTCATCGTTTTGTTACAAGTCACTCGCCGGCTTTTACGAAGCTCGCTACGAATGCTCATGTTACATTACACCGTTTTGTTACAAGTCAGTCGCCGGCTTTACATTATGCCGTTTTGTTACAAGTCAGTCGCCGGCTTTTACGAAGCTCCCTACGAATGTTCATGTTACGTTACACCGTTTTGTTACAAGTCAGTCGCCGGCTTTACATTACACCGTTTTGTTACAAGTCAGTCGCCGGCTTTACATGCACTACCGATTAAACTCAAAAAATGTGACCTTGTAACCAATAAATCACCAGTTTTCAGTAATTCTGTTAAAAATTATTTATGTCAAAACAGTTAATTGTAGAAGTATTAGCGGCGTTTTACGATATAAGTAGTAAAGCATATAGTTAATGGATGATGTAGATATACAGGTTAATTATAAAAAAACTAGGTATACTATATTAGGGTATTTCTTAATAACATGGTAATATTTAAAGAGGTTTTCCTTGGATCCATTTTCAGAAAAAAAACTTTATATCAACATAGTATGTCCTAAAGTCTTAACTTTTGAGATGTGTTAAAAGATTTTCAAAAAATCTCCTTCTTTATTGATATCTGTGATACTGCTCTAGATATTTTTGTGAAATTTGGTACACACTTTATATTCATCAAGAGGCATTTTATTATGTATAACAGGTTTTTTTTATCCCGACCAGCTGCGTTCATGCGGGAATTGCCCTCGGTAATTCGAAGAAAAAGATGGTAGGTACGCCACTTCTTTTTCTTTAAATAAAAAATATTTTTTAAATTGTCATTCTTTGCTGAGCAAATGTCGCCTCTTGATTTATTGTTGCTTGACGTACAGTTTTCGTATAAAAAAATTATTAAATTCATTCATTTGCACTCTGTTATGAAATTAGGTATTAGAAGATAAGAAGCAGATTTTGTTTTGTAAACATAAACAGTTTTGACAGTTATCTACCTAGTCTAGTTCTCAAGTATTTAAGTCATTAATCTTAACAAATTATTAAAAAATATGAAAATCTTTAACACCCTGTATCTAAAAAGTTTAGACGTTTAGGACAGATGTTCATATGAAGTTTTTTTCTGAAAATGGACCCAAGAATAACCTAGAAATTTAATCTTTACATCAACGTTGTTTTTTTATAATGGATGGAGAAAAGTTTAACAATATAATAATTATAAAGCAACTTTTCAATTTCATAGAAGAAAATCCTTAGTATCCTGCGATTAAAAAAAATAGAATATAGATTTATATTATTATTTTTTATTTATTTATTAACGGGCAAAGCCGAAATTTTACAAAAATTACGACAGTAAACTATCGAATTTATAAGTGTAAAATAAAAAATTATAATGAATTGAAAGTTTACAATGTTAATTCAGTGATAAATACTATAATAGAGAAGTCAATCTATAGTCAGTAGTTGCCTCATAAAATCTGATCTACTTAAAAAGAAATCAAGCGTGGGATACTCATTAGCTAGTCTGCATGATCGCAATATAAGCTATTTTGGCCATAGTTATACTATGAGGTGGTACCGAGAAGGTATTCCTCTGACGTGTTTCCCTAGATGGCATGTGCAATCCTATTCTGTCAAGTAACTAAGGACAGTTATATTTGTTATGTAATAGGTTATACAACATGATAAGATCCCTATGATCGCGACGTAGCCTGGGGGTTCTGATCTGGATATTTGCTGCAAGCTGAGAATAATCTAGTTGCGGTGTATTAAGTTTATAGGCCATGTAATTCAAAAATTTATGTTGAACCCTTTCAACATTCAAGAATGGTGGTGTTCTGAATGTGAGGAATGAAAGTGTGCTTAGCATCCATAGACAGACCCAAATCCTTAACTTCGGAAACAATAGTAAGAATATTGCCCTCAATTAAATAATGCTGTTCAAATTCCGACCTAGACATATTAAAGTTTATTGAGCGACACTTTGAGGCGTTAATCTCCATACCGTTGATCTTACACCATGCTACCAATTTATTCAAGTCCGACTGGAGCTTTAAGCAATCCTCAAATGAGGAGATTTTTATGAACAGTTTTAGATCATCAGGAAACAGGAGGAACTGACTTACTGAGTAATCAAATTGCATCCCCAAGTCGTTAATAAACAAATTAAAGAGAAGATGACCCAAATGGGACCCTTGGGGAACTCCAGACGGGATCAGTATACTCCTGGATTGAAAATTGTTGAATCGAACAATTTGGGATCGACTTGTTGGGCAGCTACGTAACCAGGACAGCAATACACCATCAACGCCCAGACACTCAAGCTTAGACAGAAAAACTGCATGAAGTTTTAATTGGATAATTCTTGCAATATTTGTTTGTTTGCCAGTTCTATTTGAATGAAGTTTGTAATGAAATATGGACATACATACATATCTCGACATTTATAGCATAAATATCGTTGTTTGGATATATATCCTCGCGCCTTGTGAGTGTATTCCTTACGAGCATCATTAAGACGGCCGTTTAATGAGCCTAAATCCATAGCAACCACCGATGGCGTTAACGGCGCATTATAATGAATATATTTTATATCGTCGTTATACCAAACACATGTACAATTTTGAACAAGTTAGTTTGTGGTATCACTATTCCGCATAATGTTATCCCTCCAAGTTCATGTAGTAAGTCTAGCAATAGATGGCGCAACATAATTATTTTATTTTGAACGACGAAAGCTTGGATTTGTGTTTTAATTTTTACAAGGACTATTTGCCTACGAGTGTATGTGAAAACGTTGCTGGTATGGTGGTCAAATAAATGTTATACAGTAAAGTCGAAATAAAAGAAATAAATAAATATAAAAAATATAAATTTTTATTGGCTATGACTATATCATGACTTGGAACTTATAAACATAATAGACTTTAAAAAATACGGTTAGCAATTAATTAGACGGTAGTCGATGAAATCGAACGACAACAAATTTTTGTTAAAAGTGTTGAGTCGTATTTAATATTCTTGGAATAAAAAACATAATTTAGAAAAATACATTTTAAAAAAAGGGAGGGGGCAAGAAGGAATGAGTTTGAGAAAGGAAAATGTCATTTTGAGGGTTATTACTTATTACTATTCACATTAGGTATTAACTTTCTAACCGGCTCTGTTGTATTTCAAAGCATAACATATTATTTAAAAATTCGATAAATTAATTATTATTTTCTTATATTTGTACGGTAGACTACTATGACTAGTGAATTTTAACAGTAATCGTGTTTTACTTTTTCTGTAGCCGATTAATGACCTAATAAAAAGTACTTGTGATAATAAAGGTATATTTTAGGTATATTCTACTTAGTGCCAGTACTAGTAATTTAATTTAATAATACAAATAAAATTTTACTCTTAAGTCAGCACTTTCTTAAAACTTTTAGAAAAATCATCGAGTTTACATTTTCAAATTATAGCAAATTTAAAAAAAAAAGTTAATTACAGGAACGTATTCTAGGGGTATTTTATTATATTTGCAATGCTCCTATTTCTAAAATTTATAATAATTGTTGAAATTATTTTATAAAAATCATTTTGTACTTAACAATGCGAACTAAAATGTTAACATTGGTATTGCAATGAAAAATAAAATACACATACAAAAAAAACCTTTTTTTGTGTAAAACCTAACACAAATAATACTTACAGAACATTTATTTCTTCTGCTTATACGAGCAGCTTTGGAAGCTTTGCTGCGTTTTTAATCTCTTCTAGTACTTCTCGTCATAATTTAATATCAATAAAAAACACTAATCACGAAAATAATATTACGGTATACCTATTTCCACTATCTTATAATCTGCCACATAAAACACAACAATAATTGAAAACGATTTATAGATAGAAACCCTAAAATTTCCTTCGACAATCATACACATGTGCGGATGCAACGTTACGTAGAGGTATACCGTGAATACCCTCGTATACGATTGTGATACGACACGTGATCTATGCCGGCGCAACGTTATGTTCCTTGATGTTTGGAACAGTGTTGCCGTTTTGCTGCGAACGTGATAACTAAATAATATCTTATTTTTGCCTCAATAAATCCGATCTGATTGGACAGGTGAAATGCTGTCTTCCTTTAATTATTACATAGCTATTATCGATGAGTACTTCAACTGGTAAAAGGCCGATCGACACACCGATGTCATTTTAAGTATCACAAATCACTCCTCACTCACTGCCTACGACAAAATGCGGTGGCAACAAAAACTTAAAAAAACTGTTAGGCTGTATGGTCAATAATTTTAATATTTTATCGGACTAAAACCAACTAATTTAAAACAAATTATAAGGTGAACAGTTTTCGAGTTAGGAATTACATGTATTCAGCAGTGGTGATAAAATAAATTTGATCATATAACTACTAATTCTGTACTAATTTGTATGTGGCCGGCGCGGCGTGGCGTTCTATTTCTTGATGTTTGAAACAGTGTTGCCGCGGGAACATGATAACAAAATAACCAAATTTTACATGAAGATTATTCGATCGGTTTGGAGCGATAAAATGCTAAATTTCCTTAGTTATTACCTATGGCTTATTACCAATAAGTACGTCATAATCCCTACTCGTAAAAGTTCGCACGTCATACCCGATGCCGTTATTTAGTATTTAGGTATAAAATGTACCTCGTCTCAAGAAATTATTAACAAATTGTGTCTTCTGTCAATACTTACAAAATATATTAAACGGGATTTGTTCGAAAATCAGAAAAAATATTTTTGCTAAAATAACCAAAATTATTAGCAATAGATATTTTTAAGTCTGAAAAATATACTGTACTCATTATGTCAATTTACTGTGTGCACTGACAGGTAGATTTTTTTTCTACTTCCCAATGACCATGGTTATGGCACAACCTAATTAAAATAGAAAGCCCACAATGGACAAATTGTAGTGTTAATAGTTTTTAACAAAAGAGACAATTAATATATGAAGCATTATGTAATTTGTCATTCCTGGCTAAATGACTGACCGGACCAATTTAACTGACCGAACCGATAATCCTGACAATTTCCAGTAATTTCTGATATATCGGCAACCGTGTTAAAGACTTTGGTCAAAAATACATTAGGTTTATAAAATGGAGACAAATACCCCTACATTGAGGAATGTAGGGGAGTATGAATATCGTTGTAACAAAAACTCCCTTCCTGATATTTTATTCTGCTAGCCGGTACCTATATTACAGGTATCTTTTATTCTGCTGCGGTATGTTACAGGTATCTTATATGAAAACTAGTGTTGCACCCTGGAAGAGAATGTCCAAACTTTAGACGTGCTTGGGTTACGACACAATTACGTCTCTAACGAAGTTATCATTGACAGTTTATGTAAACAGCTGATCAATATTTATTTTATTATTATTTATTGGAGTTTTAGCCGTTATTAATAAATGTATTTATTTAATTTGTTGATATTTAGATTGTCTGACATTTTAGTTAGGCATTAAGCAAGTTTCGGGAATATCTGTGACAAAAAGTTGCAAATTATTCATATTTCTAATTGTTATTATTATTCTTATTACATTATGTATTTTAACGCTATTTTCTCATTGCCTTCTCCAATCCTTTAACTGTACAAATAATGTTTTAGATTAGAAGAAAATTAAGTATATTTGGCTAAAACTCTGATAAAAGTAGTGCCTGCTTGGCGATCTTGGATTAAACGGTCGTCTCAATTAAACATCTATTCCCTTAAAAAATAAAAAATTTGAATACTTGAAAATTGTTGACCACGAGCACCTAAAACAACTAGACACCTGTTCACACATGTCATCACATCTTAGTATAACTTTTAATGTCAATATTATTATAAATTATCATTTCTCTAAGTATGTGCTTTTGTAATAAAACTGAAAAAATTTAAATCACTTTTCCATTCTTATAGTGGAAATTTAACAACTTTAATGTTGTTTTAAGCTAGATTCATAGTTGCCGTAAAACAGTAAGGACATACCCATTCAGAGTTTTGTTAAGAATTTGTAGGTTATGGTTTTTGTTTTTTATATGACACATATTTGTTTATTTATAACTGTAAAATATGATTACAAGCGATGAAGGCATCGTTATAATAGAGGGAGTAATGCTGTTCTTCCAATATTAGCCAAAAAACATACAATTTGGTGTCGCACGGGTATGACCGATCCTAACAGATTCCGTAAGCCTTAACATATGAAATGGAACCGACGCATTTCTTACTTCTTAAGGCCGCATCACGCAATTGCAATAAACTTGAAGGAAGGCATGCAAATTAAAGGCAGCATTACAGTCGGCAAGTCGCTCTGCAATTGCAATAAACTTGAATGAATGGCATGCGCATTATGGAGCCCACTGATTTCTTTTTGAAATGTTCTTGCAACTTGCAAGACGTGCCAAAAAAAAGGGTCTGCTCGATTTTTATTGCAATTTCTGCTGCAAGTCTGGTGGAAAACATAGTGATTTTTACATTACCAACCAGAAATAAAAGTTAGTAAATATTAACCTTAAAACCGATAAAGTTGTTAAATCGGCACTCATTTATCGAATCGGAAACACTTTCTGCCACATTAGCAAGCCAATGTTTCTAAAGATATATAAAACCTATATCAGACCAACCTAGGAGCATGCTAATGTCATATGGGCTCCCTATCCTCGGAAGGACATGGATCTGTTGGAGAGTGCTAAACTAAACTTCCTGGTAATCTCAGACTTCTGCTCTATGAAGAGTGTCTTAGAAGACTCAAGTTGATGTCACTTACTGATAGAAATAAGAGAGGTGACCTGATAAAAGCTTTCAAGATTTTACGGAACGACTGAATAGTGGTGACCCTGGACCTGTTCCACACAAACAGAAACAACAACTTCAGAAGACACTCGCAGAAGCTATAAACAGAAAGGTGAAATAACCCACCGGTGCAATAGCCTACTAGCCAAGTGGTCCGTGAGTAGAACAACCTCCCTGTGAAGTTCAGTGTCTGTGAACCGTTTCAAGAACAAACTGGACAATTTGTCTTGACCTTATGTGTTTACATGGCGACTGTCAATCAGTGCAACTCATCGGCTGTGCCGCATGTTGTAGGAAATTAATACTAATACGAAATACGTCTCGTGCGTTAATTGTTGATTGTGTGTGTATTCATGTTTATTTATATTCTTATTCAGTTTTTAGTTGTGTTTTGCAGAGTTTAAGTGTGTATTTTGATAGTTTCACAGTACGTTTTCTTGCAGGGTTGGCTGCCGTCGCCGTTGAATCCGCAACTGCAATAAAATTGCCGACTGGAAAACAATTTACATGACATATTGCTCCTGCCAAAGGTTGCAGCAATAAAATATAATATAACATATTATGTTAAAATACGAGAAGATAGTAAGCCAGTACGTATTTTCTCATTAGGAGATCTTGAACTGCTCGTTTAAGTTGAATGGATTATGCATATACTTGTATATATGAATAAGTGCTGCTTATGAACGATATATATTTAAGTACATATAGATCAATCTGCCAAAGAGTTATTATTTAATTTGAGCATATTATATGCTAATGTTCGAAGTTTTAGAAATAAATGGGAAGAAATAGAGATTTTAGTTAAATTACATGCAGAACCACATATCTTGATTTTCACAGAAACATGGTTGTACGAGAATGAGACGAAACTGTATAAACTTCCAGGATATAGAATGGAACATAACTGTAGAGGTGAAAGAGGAGGGGGTACATCAATTTATGTCAAATCTAATATAACATATGAAGTAGATATTAATAGATCTATTAGCAACTGTGAATGGCTGAGTATAAAACTAAAAGAGAAAACCTACTAGAGAGACACCTGAAACAAAAACACTTATTGACCATGTTATTAGTAATAGTAGACATGATCAAATAAACATACAATTTGTTGACCATCATAGTATGGATCACAAAATACAAATTATAAAATTGGAAAAATATAAAAGGAAGGAAGAGCCGAAACAGAAACGTCAAATAAAATACATTGATGAAACTAAATTTAAGGATGAGGTGGAGGAACGAGTGGCCATTGATGGCGATATTACTGAATTTCACCAACTAATTGACATACTAAAAATATCAAAACAAGTATCAACAAAAATGAAAACAATTACAGATAGAAATAAGCACTGGTTGAATAATGAGTTTATAAATCTAATTAAAGAAAGGGATAAAATATATGTGAGACATAAGAGGAATATACATAATGTAGCCATTAAAGAAGAATTTATAAGACTAAAAAATAAATGTAATAATCTAAGAAATAAACTCAAGAAGAAATTTTTAACAAAAAAGTTCGAACATGCAAAAGGTGATGTGAGAAAGACGTGGCAAACAGTGAATCAAATAATCGAAAATGACTTCTCAAGTCACTATAACAAAGACAACTACATAGATTTTCTGGTAATAGACGGCAATAAAATTGAGAATGATCAGGAAATAGCAAACAAACTGAATGAACATTTTTTGAATATTGTAAATAAAATCGGAAGACAAGTGGAGGAGGAAAGGGGGAAAACAGCAAATGTGGAATTCTTAGAGGAGCGAGAAAAAAGAACCATCTATTTAAAACCATGCACTGAGCAAGAAATTACAGAAATAATAAACAATCTTAACAAATACTCTGCGCCTGGTGCAGATGGAATCACCACATGTGATGTTGTACTCCTGAAAGAAATACTTGCACCAATCCTTACAAGGTTAATAAATGCTATGCTGGAAATAGGTACCTTCCCAGAATGTCTAAAAATTTCTAAAATTATCCCAATACATAAAACAGGTACATTTTCTGAACCTGGGAACAAAAGACCCATCGCATTAAATGTTTAATGTTTTTAAAAGAAGATTGTTTCTTTATTTGAAGGATATGTAGAGTAGAGTAGGATTTATCATTTTTGTAACTGACATATAAACACTGTTTTGTAACTTGTATTTTTTAGTAATAACTAGCCAAGTGCTAAATAAAGATTATTATTATTATTATTATTATTAATATCAACATTCTCCAAGGTAGCAGAAAAAATTATCAAAGAACGATTAGTGAATTTTGTTAACAACACCTTTAAGTTTGACAAACAACAGTACGGATTTCAACCAAATAGCAACACTCAGTCAGCAGTAATAGACCTTATAGATTTTGTAACTAATGGACTAGACAATAGCAAGTATGTAGCAGCTTTATTTGTCGATCTTCAAAAGGCTTTTGATACAGTGAACATCAATATATTAATGAAGAAACTAGAAGAAATGGGAGTTCGAGGTACAGCATATAACTTAATCAATTCATATCTTACAAATAGAAAGCAGTATGTGTCAGTAAACCAAAAAGAAAGTGAAGTGAAGAAAGCAACAATAGGGGTACCTCAAGGGTCTGTTCTGGGCCCCATTTTATATCTCTTATATGTGCATAGTTTATCTAAAGCAAACCTAGGATGTATACATATAACTTATGCCGATGATACAGTCCTATTGTTCGAAGACGCAGATCCAAGGGTTCTTGACTAAAAAGTAAATAAGACCGTAACAGTATAAGTACTATAAGTGGTTATTAAAAAATAATTTAAAGATCAACATAAAAAAAACTGTGTTTATGATTTTTAAACATAAAAATAAAAAAAGTGCACAATTCAATATAAAAATAAACAAGGAACAAATAAAAATGGTGAACTGCTATAAATATCTAGGACTAAATATAGATGCAGAGTTAAATTTTAAAAAACATATGGACCATGTCATCAAGAAATTGGCTTCTGCCTGTGGTGTTATAAAAAAATGTGTGAATTATATACCAAACATAATGAAAATGACAATTTATGAGGCTTTGTTTAAGTCGCATTTACAATATATGTGTGCTGTTTGGACATTTTCAAACAATGCAATAATACAAAAACTCCAACGATATCAAAATAGAGTTCTTAAATGTTTACATAGACTACCGAGACTATATCCAACCAAACAAATATATAAAAACTATAAACTCATTAATGTTAGTGACATAATTAAGCTAGAAGAATGTAAACTGGTTCATAAAATCCTGAAAAAGCAAATAAAAACTAACATAAGTCCGATAAGAAACAGTGATCTGCATCAACACAACACGAGAGCCCGTGACAACTTGTATGTGCCGAGATCAAGAACAAACATTCATCAAAACAAAATTACAATAAAGATGCTGAAGTCATATAACTCGCTTCCAGTAAACATAAAGAATACTACAAACGCTAAAGCCTTTGCAAAAAAAATAAAACAAATGCTTACGCAACAAAGTTCAGTGCAGTTTTAGGATTAAAGACTGAATGCTTTATGACAAATTATAAATTATATATTGTACGCTTTCCCTTGCTGCAAATTTGATTGATGGTTCTGTATGGATGTAGAGTGGTTGATTAGTTTTCGTCTCAGAGCATAATTGTAATATTATTATATAATTTATTTAATATTAGGACTTGTTACCAGTCATAAGACATTATGTACTGTTTTTAGTTCAAAAATAAAGTGTTTTCAAAAAAAAAAAAAAAAATTGCAATAATATTGCAGACTGTAATGTGGCCTTTACTGCTTAATTTTTATGCACTATGAATTGTATGAACCTAGATACTTAGTATGTAGGGAAGACTTGTCAATCTAGTATCGTTGTCAATGCTTGAAAAGTAGGTCTAACAAATTTGTTAAGATAATTCTGTTCTCAAATAGATAGATACTTGATAATAATGCTGTAGGTGTATTTCATTGCCATAGTATAGTTAACAAACATTAGACAGTAAATTACATAATAAGCTGTTTTTACAAAAACAGTTCAATTATCCTAAAATTATGTTTGTATTTTAGGTTCTGTTGCCTTTTATTCTCAAAACTATTCTTGGAAATTTGCAGAGGCAGTTTCTTAAATTTGCAGATAAAGACATAATTTCTGCATCATCTTACCTTTTTTTATAAGTTTGTAACAGCGTTTAGTCAGTTTTTTGGAAGCCATAGGTTTTGCAATAACACTGCAGTTCGCTATCTTTTCATCATAAGATAATTCTTCTGCTTGCAGCTGCGTTGAAACGTTGGCCTCATCCATGTTTCTTTAACGATTTTAGAAAATTACTCTCAAAAACTTTGATCAAAAAACGTGTTTACCTAAAATACAACGACTAAAATAGTCTGCTGAATATGGTTATGTGAGAGACACAGAAGAATGGTAGGTCGATGCAGGCTGACCCGATTCCTATTTCTTGATGGAGGCATTACTTCTGGAGGACTTCATCTTTATGGAATGACCTTTCCGAGGTCGTTTTTTCCCAACGATTCAAATTTCAACACCAACGTGAATCACTTTATTCGCACACGCACCACTCCCCAGTCCCCAGAGTGCCTTAAAGGATTTTTCCTACAGCGCTTGTGTTTGATCATAAAAAAAAAGAAACCGGTTTGACAAACGCGGCAACGTATTACTTGTCATAACTCTTCCTTGCAGCCCGGTGAGACCTCTTATGGCGGGGATCGAAGCATATAAGTAGGCCGTGCAAGTGACGTCACGGCCAGGCAGGTTACTCCATACGTTTATCCTTTTGTGTCTATCGTTCTGTGTCAATATCAGACTCGGGTTTGTTCGATTTGACCTAGGCCATATTTATCTCCCTTTAATGAATCGGAGAAGGTTGATGCAGACAGAGACAGACATAGAATTAAATTATTTTACAACCGAACATCCTTCGTCTGGAATTGAATAAAAATCAAGTAACATATGATTTATAATGTGATTGAAAATGGTGGAGGAAAGTCATTAAATTCTAAAATAATTTTTAATTTATTCTTTTCACGAAAGCGGACCTTTTCGTTTTGTTGCTGGTAAGTAATTTATGATTGAAATATTTTTTTATTAATTTTTATTCGTTATTGTTATTTTACATTATAAAATTGTCCCAAACTTCTCACGCAAACTAGCAACAAACACATTTTTAAAGAATTTTACTTAAATTTTACAATCTAAAAGTCAAAAGCTACAACATAATATTTACAGCTATATAAGTTATATTAACCCGTAGTCAGAATTTTGATAAGTCCGGTAATATATTATTATAATAATTCTTTCCTTTCATAGTTTAATTGAGAATCCCGTAATGACTGAACATTAAAGAGGACTTCGATCACTAATGTTGCCAGGAGTATGCTACGAAACAAACAAATTGGAAGCCCATAATCATAATGATGGTGCATATATTTACTTGGTTAGTAGCTGTACATATAGTATTGTATTTACCTTGATTTGTTTGAAGTTTAAGATGGTAAAATATTTTATGTAAATTTTGATTTATTTCCTATTTTTTAATAAAACTAATTACAACCTTCAATCTCTGAATTCTTTATTTCTAGTATTGTTACTAGTTCAATAATAATATAAAAGTATGTAAGGACAATTTTAAAGCGATATTTACAGCTGAAACCCTATGTCAAAATCCTAATATTTGATTTTCTCTACTTAGTAAATCAAATGAAAGGGTTTTGATGTTTTCTTTGCTTAAATGTCACTTTAAAATATTGACAGTAATGCAAATTTGGACAAAAGTGACATTTGAAAAGCACGTGCGCGCCAGGCATAATGGATGTCGCCGCAGTTTGTCTTCTGCCTGGTTATAAGTATTCGTTGCTTCCTTGTATGACCCCCAAACGAAGTTTTTAACCACAAGCCACCAGCGTTGCCAGTTATAAAATTATGTACGAAATTGTATGTTCACTCTATGGAAAAGTTTTACAAACGTACGAATAATTATAAGATATTTTAATAAGCTTTAATTTACGAATGTAAATGTCAAGTTTTTCATAGTAAATATTATACTATTGTTACGCATTGTGCTCAAGATGAGGGCATCTGATTAAATGCGGAAAAGGTATCGGCATCAAAGCACAAACAATCGTACAAAAAGTTTTGGTAAGATTTTAAAGTTTTGAGTTATTTAAGAAAAACTGAAATTTTGAATTTTTAACTTCTTTTTTCGACGTTAATATTAAAGTTAGAGCAAAACTGACAAAACATTCTCACAGCAACTTTTAATGAACTCTAAGAATATAGGACAAAGTTAATGTTAAAATTAGAGCAAAACTGACAAAACATTCTCACAGAGACTTTTAGTGAACTCTGAGAATACACAACAGAATATTGACCTAGATCTTGGATTTCTAAATGGAAGATGTTGGCCCACCCGGCATCGCCCGGTGAGATACCATTGCATCGGTTTAGGTGGCGTGAAGTTTGCTCCTTGAGTTAACTTTTGCTCATTGAGTTGACGTTTCGTCGCTGTGCCGATGTTTCCGGTTACCAGGGTGGGACCCCCCAAAAAATAGCATGATGGAAGCTCCAGGCCCAAAATACTCCGGAGGTAAACTCGCCCCCCATTCGGATCTCCGGGCGGGGGCTGGACTTGGGGCCCCATCAAGCGAAGTTCTTCCAAAAACAACCATTTCCGACAATTTACTGGGATCTAACAACACTCAACGAAGAAATGGTCTGGCACCTGCAGTTGCTAACCAACCCAGAACTAGCAACTTCAAAATTGATTTCTGCAATATTAGAGGGCTTAACACGAACATCAATTCAGTCCACCAGCACTTACAATCTTCCAAGCCTCACGTACTCGCACTGACCGAGACAAAGGTCAGATCATCAACAAACACCGTCAGCTATTTATACCCTGGATACGATTTTCATTTCCGATTCCGACGCAACTTCGGCGTATGTATTTTTATTCGAGATGATCTCTGCTGCCAACGAGAACCTACACTGGAACCGAAAGACTTTGATGTACTGTGGTTTAAAATATCAACACCGAAAATCACCAAGTTTATCTGCTGCCTTTACCGTCCTCCAAGTGATACCCATTACAGAGACCTTTTCTCATCACTAGCCAATACAATCGACTTCTTGCAAACCAACCATCCAAATGCCGAGATTGCTATCTTTGGTGACTTTAACGTCCACAATGTCAACTGGCTTAAATATTCAAATACAGACGATGAGCAAGGCCGCGAGGCCGAATCCTTCGCGATCAGTTCTGGTCTAACTCAACTCGTAGAAGAACCAACGCGGATTCCAGACCGAGCTGGAGATTTTGCTAGTCTTTTGGATCTTTTCTTAACGTCAAATCCCGATCTATATACAGTCACCGTACAGCCTCCGTTAGGATCTTCCGATCACAAACTTATTTCAACTCTAAGCGAACTACCAATTAATTCTGAACAACCTCCTAAACCTCGCAAGATATGGCATTACAGATCGGCCAAGTGGGAAGACCTGAAAGACCATTTTCGGACTTTTCCTTGGATGAGCGTATGCTTCTCTTCTGATGATCCATCCGTCTGTGCTGGGGAGGTCTCCGACGTCATTCTAACGAGCATGGAAGCATTTATCCCCTCCTCCCAAAAACGCCCTTCCAACGGCAAGCCTTGGTTTAGTAAGGAGTGTGAGCGTGCTGTCAAATCAAAAAATCTGGCTTACCGACAGTGGCGTAAAAACCCTACCACTGAGAATCGTACCATCTTTATTACCGCTCGAAACCAATGTAAGCTAACAATAGATCAAAGCAAAGAAGCCCATAACGTGAGGATCAGAAACAAACTTCTTGACTGTCCAAACGGATCAAGGTCCTTTTGGTCAGTCGCTAAGGCCGTCAGCCAAAATTTTACCAAATCAACTATTCCACCTCTAACACGTCCCGATGGTACAATAGCATCCACAGCCGGAGACAAAGCAAACTTACTTGCTGAACTATTTTCTTCGCATTCCACTGTAGATTTCCAGGGAAGAACACCACCCGACATTCCTGCAGTTGAATCCGAAATGACCGAAATCGTATTCCGTCAGCGTCCCGTCAAACGAATCCTGAAAGGACTCGACGTCAAAAAAGCTACTGGTCCAGACGAAATTCCTATTATAGTTCTCAAGACATGCGCCGATGAACTAACATCAGTATTTTGTAGACTTTTCAACTTATCCTACAAAAAAGGAATATTTCCATCTTGCTGGAAGACGGCGCGAGTCCAGCCTATTCCAAAGAAAGGTAAGAGAACCCTGCCTAACAACTATCGACCAGTCGCATTGCTTTCAGTTATATCAAAAGTAATGGAGAAAGCTATTAACCAACATCTTCTAAAGTACCTGGAAGGCTTCAACATCATCAGCGATCATCAATATGGTTTTCGGAAGTCCAGATCAACTGGAGATCTTCTAGCCTATGTCACTCATATTTGGAACAACGCAATCGAACATCATGGGGAGTCTCGGGTTGTTGCGCTGGATATTTCTAAAGCTTTTGATCGTGTTTGGCATGAGGGGCTTCTAAGTAAACTGCGATCCTATGGTATGCCCAGTCGATTCTGTGCATGGTTGTCTAGCTTTCTTAAGGACCGCTCTCTGCAAGTGGCGATTGACGGATTTCTCTCAGACACCTTCACCATCAATGCCGGTGTTCCTCAAGGGTCCATATTGTCTCCCACTCTCTTCTTACTCTACATTAACGACCTTCTAGTGAAAACTAAAAATCCGATATTTAGTTTTGCTGACGATAGCACACTTATCTCATCTTTCTCTTTGAATGCGCAAACATCGGCTGCCGACGCACATCTTCGCAGACAGCATGAAGCATCACGCCTCAACAAAGACCTGGAAGAAATTTTGGCTTGGGGTGACAGTAACCAAGTCGAATTTAACGCTAAGAAAACCCAGGCAGCAGTTTTCTCTAAAAAGATTAACATTACAGAACCGGAAATAGTCATGGCCGGACACGCAATCCCACTGGCTTCATCTATTAATTTGCTGGGTGTCAATCTGGGAGGAAATATGTCTTGGCATAACCACGTTGTGGCAATCGCCAAGATAGCTTCTCAGAAGCTTGGCGTACTCTTCCGAACCAGAAAGTTGTACACACCTCAACAACTTTTGACACTATACAAAGCCCAGATTCGACCATCACTAGAATACTGCTCTCATGTCTGGAGCTCTGCACCCAAACATACTCTTCGGCTACTGGATTCCATCGAAAGGAGGGCTATTCGTCTGATCGGAGACCACGAGCTGACGAAGAACCTCGACAGCCTAGAACATCGAAGACAAGTTGGGGATTTGACTCTCTTTTACAGATATTTTAATGGAAGGTGCTCGGCTGACCTTGCCCTCTTAATTCCGCCCAGAGCGACGAAGAGCAGAAATACACGACGAACCACTGCCGCCCATCCATATGTGGTTAAGCTTAGTACTCCTCGAACTTCACTATTTAAGAACTCTTTCATCTGGAGGACTTCATCCTTGTGGAACGACCTTCCCGAGGTCGTTTTTCCCAACGACTATAACCTCCAACGATTCAAAACCAACGTGAATCGCTTTTTGCGCACACGCACCACTCCCAGAGTGCCCTAAAGGATTTTTCCTATAGTGCTTGTGTTTGATCATAAAAAAAAAAAAAAAAAAAAAAAAAAAATTTTTATACGACGTTTCTTTTCAAGCAATAATCATCAATTTAATTTTTTCTAATACGGCCCTGATTTCATAATGTCAAATGCTAAGACCATTTTTTATTCTAAATTCAATGATATATCATGGTTATAAATATTCGTTGATATATCACGCATTATCATTTAATTTCGTTTCGTGTCTTTTTATCATCTTCATGAAATTTTCAGAATATGGACCTGTATTTTCCATAACTTATGTAAAAACAGTTCAGTGCAGTAAATACTAAAATGAATATTTTTAAAAAATGTACTACTTCATATAAGTATAATCATAAAATAACAAGATAATTTATTAACAATAACAAAACGTTAGGTATGGAAAATAGGTATATCGGCAAAAAACATTCATTAAAGCAAAACTGACAGTAGATTATTAGAAATTATTGTTCCAAAAGGTGAACGAAATGATTTCCGTCATTTTCCATAGACCTTATAGATGACTGAGTTATTGATGTCTTTCAAAGCCTAAGGCCACAAATGCTAATAAATGTTTTAAATTCTGCAATTTTAAGATGCTATTTGTTTGGAAACTGACGGAAACCATTTCGACCACTTTTTGGAAAATTAATTTCTAATAATCTAGGTCAGCGGTTCTCAAACTTTTTGGGTGACGGAACCCTTTTGGGAAGCAAAATACTTGACGGAACCCTACAATAAAACAATAGTTTTTAAAAGTGTATTCTTTATTAATAAGCATAATAAAAGTACAATGTAACAGTTACTAATTATTACTTACTTTACCACATGGCAAGTACAATAATAGAAGATATTAAAAAAGAAAAAATCTAACTAATGGGAGGTATGAAACTGTTTTTTATTTTTCATCAATTGGTTGATATCAGGTTTGATAGAAGACAGTTGAAGTCTCATATCAGGTTCGGCGTCCAGTCTATTGCGATATTTTGTTTTCGTGGCTGCATAGGTTGAGAATCCTGTTTCGCACAAATATGTTGTTGGGAACGGGAGAAGAATATTCAGAGCCATTTTGCCAAGCATTGGATATTCATCACGGATTCTGCACCAAAAATCGTTGAGAGGCGTCGTTTTGAACAGTGACTCCATACTTGTGTCTGATGACATTTCTAAAAGAGATTCATATATCTCGTTTGACATACTTTCGGGCTTTTCCAAGTTGGGTAAAAAAGGATTATGAATCCATGAATTCAGTTTCATTTTTGTATTCTGTTCTTCGGGAAAATACTTTTCAAAAGATGCGCGCATCGAACTGAGATATTGGACCAATTCTTCAAACACATCATCTTGAAACATTTCTGAGTCGTTATGGCTAACAAACTCACTGAGTGACGTAAAGCTTCCTATTTCTTTCTTACCAACGCAAATAATCCAAAAATCTAATTTTCTTTTGAATGCAGTTATTTTGTTATAGGCCTGAAACACTGTTGTCTGTTTACCTTGCAATGATAAATTCAATCCGTTCAGTTTTTGAAAGATATCCGCCATAAAAGACAATCGGAACAACCAAGTTTTATCATACAAACGGTCCTTCAAATTAAAAGAAGTATCTGCTGAAAGAAACATTTGTAACTCGGCTCTAAGTTCAAATAGCCTTGTTAAAGTTTTACCCCGAGACAGCCATCGCACTTCTGTATGGAGAAGCAGTGTTTTATGTTTGCTGCCATAATCTTCACACAATAATGAGAACAATCGGGATTGTAGTGGTCGTGATTTGATAAAATTAATTATTTTTACCGCTTCATCCATAACTAATTTTAGATTTGACGGCATTTGCTTCATCGCAATTGCTTGTCTATGCAGAATACAATGGCTGGAACTACAATTAGGCGCTTTATTTTTTATTCGTGACACTGCTCCTGCTGTTTTACCTGTCATCGCCTTGGCCCCATCTGTACAAATGTCAATGCAATTGTTCCAACTGAGATTATTTTCTTCAAAAAATATATTTATTTTATTAAAAATTTCTTCCCCGGTAGTGTTTGTGAGCAGCGGTGAACACATAAGCATGTCTTCTTCAAAAGAACTTTCATATGGATATCTCACGATAACCAGCAAGATAGCCAAACCAACGACATCAGTTGACTCGTCCATTTGCAAGGCGAATCGTGTTTTTTGTAGACGTGTAACTAGTTCTTGTTTGACGTAGCTTGCCAGATCATGGATTCGCCGTGAAACAGTATCGTTTGATAGCGGCACAGTAGAAAGATGCTTTGCGGATTTTTCATCGAGCATACATTTTGTTATGTCTAATACACATGGCTTTATTAAATTCTCAGCGATAGTGTGCGCTTCACCTGCTTGTGCAATGCGATAGCTAACTAAATATGATGCCTCCGTGGCCTTTTCGTTGATAGTTTTTGTTACATGCATCATATTTTTTTGACTTTCCAATAACTGATCTTTTTTACGAACAAAAAATTATTTATTCTTGTCTTTAGACTCGGGGTGTACAGTTTGTAAATGTCGGCGCAATTTGGCAGGTGCCATGGAACTATTAGGAAGCAGTTTACTACATAGCATGCAGAGAGGTGAGCCCTTGGAATCAACAAATCCGAAACTGATATATGATTCATCATACTTCCTTTTTTTCGTCTTTGAAACCGTCGAGCTTGAGGTCGTGGCATCATCGTCTGGATCGGTGATTGCTATATTCTCCGCGCGTACTGCTTTTGAACATTCAGCGTCATTAGAAGATGTTGTTGCAACACGTTTAACACCTTTAAGCCAACGTTCCATTCTTCTTTATTTATAATGTTACACGTCAGGCTGGTGGGGTCTAAATAATGCACAATCGTTACTGCGTATAAAAGACTAAGTTTAGTACAATGAAGAAATGTATAAAACTGAGACAACAGAATACAGCAGGCAGTAGAACAATGAACACTAGTTTCTCGCTAGCGAGCTTGTAAGTAGGTATGTAGGAACTTATCGCTCCGAACGCTAATCGTCAACTGACTGACGAGGCGCGACGCGCGATCGCCGCTTTTATACTTAATCCTAGAGTCGATCTCGAATATTCTCGAAAATACTCGAGTCGGCGCCTTTGATAAACAAAAAGCAAAAATAAAAAGAGAAATATAAAAATTGCGTTGTAAACAATTCAGAGGCGGCTTTTATCAAAGGGACTGCGCGCTCACAAGTATACAAGTATACATGTTGATACCAAACTTATGAGATATTGTACCAGCTATTGTAACACATGTTTATACAAATACAAATAAATAAATAAATATACCTACGCCGCGGCCGCGGAGTCAAAACGTTCGACCAGAGAGAGGTGTTTTGATTTTTTTTCTAAATTCTTGAGGAACCCCTACAGAGGTATCGCGGAACCCTAGGGTTCCGCGGAACACACTTAGAGTATAGCTGATCTAGGTATAGTTTTTGCAGAATTATATCGTTGATCTCTTAACTGCAATAAAACCTCATTATCTATTCGACCATAAAATAAATAAGGAAATCCCAAATTTTAAAACCTTTTCGAGCAGAGCCGGACCAGGTATACAAATTCAATTTATACCTAGCCTAATGCATATATAAATACAAAGTGATTTTTAATAATTTTAATCTTTAGTGGGTGTCCGGGAGTAATTTTTAGTTAGGCTTATTAGTGGTAGAATGTGGCGTCCTTGGAATTGTGCTGATAGGAGGGAATCTTCAAGTGTCGGGAATGGAGACTTAAATATTTAACAGCTGTTAAACAATTTAGAGAAGAAAATCGTCCAATTATTTACCTTGACGAAACATGGTTCGATACCCATATGACACTCCAAGAAAAGGTTGGGATGATTCTTCCAAAAAATGTCAAACCAAGGCACCATCAAATAAAGGCAAGTTAATCACAAAATTACATGCTGGTTCAGAGAACGGGTTTGTTCCAAATTGTCTATTGCTTTCAGCTAAAAACATAACAGATTCTTCTTTAGATTACCATCAAGATACCGACGCACAACTTTTAGAAGAGATTGGTTTAAACATAAACTCCTTAAAAATATACCTGAAAATAGCGTCATTGTAATGGACAATGCTAGTTATCACAGTCGGCAAGCAATAATCATTCCCAATTCTAATAATACAAAAGCAGAAATTCATCATTCAATTTATGATTGAAAATGATTTATATTTTGAAGAAACTTACAAAAAACGAGAACTGCTAGAAGTATTAAAAGCTTTTAAAATAAATAAGGAATACGAGTGTGGCAAACTTGCAGCAGAAAATGGACATACAGTGTTGCGTCTTCCTCTCCGTACTATTGTATATTCAATCCTATTGAGCTAATATGGCACCAATTAAAATCCAATATTAGGAGAAATAATATTTCTCCTACATTAAATGCATCTGTAGTAGAATTAATTAAAAACGAAGTAGGAAACATTTCTACAGACAGCTGGAAAAACTGTGTACAGCATGTACTTAAGGTGGAAAGTTCTTACAATTGTATGATTACAGTTCAACCCTTAATTATAAGTTTAGGCTTAGATGAAGATAGTGATAGTGATACAGCGTTAAATTTTGAATAAATTATCAATAGTTTCTTAGAGTTTAATTAATTTTTATTGTACTTGTTATCCTAATAGTTATACTTTTAATTTATATTATTTTCAATTATCATTAATTGTTATCATTATTTTTCATTTATTATAGGTATCTAAAACTAAAAATACCTATCTATTTATTTTAAATTATAAAAATAAATCATGTGGTGTGGTATACATTTTCAAGCCGGTCCTGATCCCATTTATTGAGCTTTGAAGAGGTTCAGGCGTATACAATAGGGTTTAATCCGGTAGTTTATTTATGGCAGTAAGAATCAACAGTATAATTCTGCAACAATTATATATATACTGTTAGTTTTACTTTAATTAATGTTTTTTTGCCAATGTAGCTATTTGTTATTTATTTTTTCATACTTTCTGTTTTGTTATTGTTAATTATTGTTAGTGTTAATTATCTTGTTTTATGATTATTATGTAGTGCATTATTATAAAATAATTTTAAAAATATTCATGTTAGTACCTACTGCATTGAACTGTTCTTACAGAATATGGAATGGTATCCTGAAAATTTCATGAAGATGATTAAAAAGACTCGAAACGTAATTAAACAATGTGTGGTATATATCATTGAATTTAGAATAAAGGAAGGTCTTAAAATTTGACATCATAAAATCAGGGCCGTATTAGAAAAAATGAAGTTGATGATGACTGCTTGAAAACGAAACGTCGTATAATGGGTACAATAAAATTGCCGCGCTATTTTTTGTAATTATTGTTGTTTGAGTTATTTGAATATATCCTTTCCTTCCTAAATGTGAACGCTGTAAATTGTGAATCGGTTCATCTTGTTCGTTGTATATTCATCAGTATTGGATAAATATATTTATCTAATCCGTCATGGCGGATTTAAATGGATCTCCTCCTACCAAGGTAAGTTTAAATTTTGTTCTATAATATCGCTTGGTAGGAATTATAAGGTTCTATCACAACTATGTAACAAATTTCCAAAAATGTTGTCTCTTGCGTCGTATAAAGCCGCGTTCTCAGAGCTACGTACTGTCGCCCGCGACACCAACCTAACCAATCAGAACCGTTTACGTCATTACCCCTCATCCCCACGCCGTTCTAGCGGTGTTGCCAGGTATCTGGTGAAATTTCACCAGAATATTTTCATGGACCACCGGATTATTCATAAAATCGCAAGAAGATCAACAGATCTGGTGACATTTCACGAGATACCTGGCAACACTGCGCAGTTTAAAACATTAAATTTTAGGTTAAACAAAAACCATAATGGATGGGATACAAATTCAAATTATATTCCTGTGGAAATTCTTCACCGCTCTGGAGCTAAATTTAGAATAAAGTTATCTGGAGAAGAAAATGCAAGAGTTAATAATACTGGTAAAACATATTTTTAAATTATTGTAGATACAGATTACACAGAGCAAGTATGCTCTGCATGAAGATGGCTTTGTATCTGCTTGGAATGAAGATATAAAGGAGACACAAGCTAGTGAGGATAATAGCCAAGCTATCGAAAGCCTGCCTATGACAATTAGTACCATGAGACCTAGGGTGTGGAATATGAATGATGAGGAGACACTGTCAGAACGCCCATGTCTACGATTTTAGACTTCCTTATTGGAGGAATGAAATGGTTCTCCTACCTAACTACCTAATAAGATGTGTAAATGTATTTGTTTTTCTAGTGCATAGTAGTCCTAAATACAGTATAGTGCACGCGTGTGCTGCTCTACCGAGGTTGTTCACTATTTCAAGTTTATGATAAAATAAATACAGGAATAAAACTGGGCTGTTTTCATTACATTTATATTTTGAGCTCGAAAATGCACAAATTAGTTAGTGGAAGGAAATAAGTCTTAGTCTGTTTTTTTGGCTTGTAACATTTTTTAAGGAAATTAGCTCTTTAGTCTTGAAGAATAATCATATTAAAATACACTGCCAGATATTATTCAAATATTTCATTGCTTCGCCGCTTTCATTATCAAAGTCTCAAGTCAGTATGATAAATTATTCAAAACGAAATTTGTACAAAACAATTTGTTTTCATTTAAAAAACAATAACAAATTATTGTAAGGTTAGGTTACATCCGAATGACAAGTGACAGACGTCACCCCCTACAGAAAGAGTGGGGGACTGTCGCTGCGATACGTCGAAGCTCTGAGAACGCGGCTTAAGACATCAATGGTTCTCCCTCGCTATAATGCGCGCGAATTTAGCATGATTTTTTAATTTCCGAGAATACAAAGTTCTATGTAACACAAAATTAATGGAAAAAATATATTTATAAGTTCCAAACAGTAGTATAGTTAGCATGGTAAAAATTTAAACGTAACATAGAACCCTATGGTGAATTGTTCGATTGTGCTGTGGATGTAAAAAATATCAGTTACCTGGATTTAACTATTGATAAGGACAATAACATCAAAGTATATTTGCGAATTAGAGACTGGGTGGACTATGGAGATTTAAGTGGAGGACAAAACGTTGACCTGTCGAGCACCTGGCGTATCGCACGCCTCCCGAAATAACAATGATAATGCCGTCATTAAGAAGTATCATTTCACGCAAATTTTCGGGCCAGAGACGGGTCAAAAGGATTTGTTTAACCAAATAATAGAACCAAAAATTTAAAACTTTATTAACGGACGAAATAGTAGATACTTTTTTTAGCGTACGGAGCTTCAGGGACAGGTAAAACTTTTACAATAGTAGGTACATCAGAACAACCAGGAATAATTCCAAAACCAAATACGGGAATTTCATTTCAAAGTGACCGAAACACACCACCTATAAATAAAATTGTAAATATTACTAAGGTTATCTGTATCAGTTCTAAAATTAATAGTATTATTGTTTTTTTTTTCATATCAATCATTTCTTTAATGTTGCGTTTTTTGTAATTTGTTTCATAGTCTAAGACTTGAACTTCGTCAAAATTAAAGTTAAATAACCTTACTGCTAAATTTTGTATAACTAAGTTAGTTCACGTATACTCAACAACAAGACAAAATGTTACCAAATTTAGTGTGAGTGAGAATTGTACAAGGTATGTTCATTTAATATTTTTTCATTTTATTCTATACAAACTAATATTAACATAAAATAAGAATTTTGTTCGGGTTTGTTCACAACACCGTCAAAAATATTGCTTCTTTCTAATTTATTTATACGCCTTTTTCTTTATAACAAATAGTTCTGACATTGGTTTAGTATAATAAACCGAAACGTTGATTTCAAAGTGACCGAAACCCAAGAACATACTACCTATAATTTGAAAAAAACGGCCAAGAAAACAAAACTGTGGTTATTTTTACTCATTTTGGCGTAATATCTGTTTTTAATAAAAGTCTGAGAAAAATAATGTTTTTTTTAGTTGTATTTTATAGGTGGCAATAACAGACAAAAGCAAATAGCAAAACCAATAATAGAATTTTGTTATGATGTCATTATCATTTTTTTTCTCTTCCAATCCATTGCTGACCATAAGTTTCATTTAAGAATTCACTTATGAGTCTTGGGGACTCCATCATAAAGAAAACACATGCGTTCTTGAACTATGTTTGGTATATAATATGCAATACGCTATGGTAAATAATTTTGGAGAAAGTTGAAATAGATATGTAACTTTGCCTCTCAAAAAATGTGGACCAACAACGTAGTCTCCTACATTTCCTCCCCAAAGGTTTAGGGATCATCTGTTTTGTGAGTGAAATCTAACAAAATGAGGGTTAGTAGCGGCATAATATGAAAATTATGTCTATTGACGTTGCCATTTTTATGGAACGTAGTTTCATCGCAAAAAACTAAAGGCCCAAAATTATGCTGCTCCGTTATTTTGCGCCCACGCGGTCCACGGTTCTCATCATTAGCTCTTGCAGCAACTGGAGGTGGTAAAGAAGGTTAGACTAGAGTTTATTATTTTTTGAACCGCCGTCGCCGTTCCTCCAATATCCAGTTGTTGTGCAGCACGCTGATCAATATCAGGATTCTCAGTTATACGTAACATAACATTGAATTAATTTTCTTCTGTCTTTTTTTTATAAGCCACACTTTTTGTAGTTTCAAATCTCTCCATTAACTTTTCAAATGTATTTTTATCAGGATGTCTTATTCGCTCTGGGTATCGTTCTTCATAAATTCTTGTATCTATTAAAACGTTTTTATCACTAGCACCCAAAACATAGAAATCATATTGATAATTTATACATTTCAATAATTCATATATCCTGTATTATTAAAAATAAATGTAAACGAACAAACCCGATAAAAAGTAAGAAATCAAATAACAATTATGCTTTTGCTATTTTCTTTTTTCTGTGAAACTATAAAATATAAAAATTAAAACAAGCATTTTTCAGACTTTTTATTAAAAACAGATATTAAGCCAAACTAATTAAAAATAACGATATAAATATCTTAACAAAATTGTAGAGGGCAAAAACTCTACAAGATAAGATATTAAAATTCCATTTCATTTCAAAAATCGGAGTAAATTAATTTCTAAATGAATGTGACGGTTGAAACGTTTGTAGAGAACACACTGTGTAAAATATGGAATGTTCCGAAGGTCTAAAGTCTTAAATTAGTATTTGTCTTTCATATCTTCGAGAATGTTTGGAATGTCTTAAGCTGATTCAATTATATTTCAAATTTTAAGATGACAAGTTTTTCCTTCCAAAAATAAATTTTTTTAAATAACTTGGCAACGTTGAAAATAATTAAAAACTATTTTTGTCACGATACGTATAATTTCGAGGGAAATTTTAAAAATGTAAAAATATACAGGGTGTTCTATTTAAAGAAAACACATTTTTCTCTTGTTCTGCTTGTTTGGGCCACTGTATAGAGGCAAAAATAGTTTTACGTTATAACTCGCTTACTATCCTACGTGCCTGCCTTCTTTATAATAACATTTTTAATGTATTTGAAATAGTAACGGAGCTACTGTACTTTGCCACACTAAACGGTCACCCTGTACATAGACCTACTGAGGGAGTGGTTTGAATTTAAATTTCCATTTTATTTGTTGTCATCAAAGAGACTTGCATGGTTGTTATGTTACGTTGTTATGCAAAGATCGATGAATCCGGACAGCCCTGTAAGTATTTACTTTACTTACCTTATTGCATTCTGATTTATTAACAGAAATTGATAATGCCCACTTCGAGGTGATTTTTTCAAATATATAGTCTTAGTGTGTTCACATCTAAGTGTTACCTCCAAGAGACACCAGGTAAAAATTTGTAAAATTCCAACTGCTTGTTGGGTTATGTCATTCATAATGCATAAATATGATCTAAACGTATATATTTATGTTATCCAGGAAGGAAGACTATTAGAAATATGCTTTAGGTGTTTTGTTTTAATTGATTTAGAGACTTATGTTTCCCTTGCCTATGGCTAAACGCCCAAAATATATTTTGAAATATGAAGTTTGCGATAAATAGGAATATTTTATTATTGCTTCTTCAGAAAATTCTTGATAAACTTTTTGCTTATTCTTAAACATGTAAATATTATATTGATGTTTGTGATTGACGGGATTAAAAAAAATTCATTATTTTTAAAAAAATGCAAATAAAATAAAAAAACAAACCTAAAATATAAAAGGTGGCATAAAATAATTTCTTTTGTTGATTTTCTTTATTTGGTTCGGTACTGACTAACTGGAATAAACTAATAGTGTAAATCCTAGTCTAATTAAATTCGATTTTGATGAATTATTGATTTTATATGAATATTTTTTTTATAAGGAGAATGAAATACATTTATAGTGTTTCAATGGCCTGTTTCTTCAAGCCTAGATGAATAAAAATACTGTTTTAAAAACGTATAAGGCTTATTTATATACTCATACATACCATAATAAATCATATAAAAAGAGATGCACTTGCACCGTTTACGTTTGTAATTTTATTTAACATTAACATAACTTTACATAATGTTCTTTCTAATGGGTACCTACACTTAATTAGATATGAAAATAAAGAATGTGAGAAACGTGAATACGAAATTAAAAATATAAATTCGAAACTGAAAACACGAAATATGAAGCATTTTTTAATGTGATACACACTGAAGAAATAAAACTTAAAATTTATTTCAGTTGACAATGGATTCCGACGAAGATCTAGAGTCTAGATTTCCGTCTAGATTCTAGACGATGCTGTTGTTTCTCTTAGCACAAGACCATTATTACATCAAAAAGGAAAGGAGACGAAATAAACGAGGTACTGGGTTCATCTATATACCGCTAAAAATCTTAAATATAAATATACAGAGCCAAGAGAACTAAGCCACCCAGACAAATTTAAATCATTTTATAGAATGCCATTCAGAAATTTACTAGATTAGTCGTCTTTCACTTGTTTTACCCGGGTTAACGAATAAACTAAAACGAAATAAAGTCGAACGTGAAACAAAAATATATAACCCAATTTATTTCATTCAAATTTCTACAACATTTGTTTTTTCATAGCGTCACATAAAATGGGTTTGGCTAATGTTCAAAGTTCCATTTAAAACAGTTATATTATGATATAACATGTTTCAAGTTTCGTACGTGCGGCCTCCGCCTAAAGGCATTGTTGTTCCAATGTGTTTTATAGAACCAATATGCAATTTTATAATATTAACAAAATTTATTTATATGGGTTTGTACGAAATATTAAAACCCAAAATTGTAGAAAATATTCAACAAATAATAAGATATATTACAAAATTAAATTGCATATTGAGTTTCTTTATTCAATTTAAATTGATAGTAGGAGAGAGTTATTCTCTTAGATGACCGAGGAAACAAGTTACTGTGTTGCTTAAATGGCTTGAAATAAGCAATCCTCTAGCTAGAGTGACTTGTGATGTATAACAATATTCTGTAGAATTACAATGTATTTTTTCCAATTTAATTAACGTTAAAATTCGTTCGAATTATTGTAAATTATTTTCGTTCATCATAAATTCGGATTCTGATAATCACATCAATTTTATCAATACAGAAAAATATGCCATTTTCAGTTGGGTAATTTTTATAAAATCCCCTATAATAAGTGGGCAACTCTCAGTGACGTATGGATAGACCCCAATATATAGTTAAAACATAAAAAAAAACTAATTTTCGCTAACTTGATCGATATTAGGTTTGCCGTTTCGAAGATAGTAATAATAATTAACAGGATTCCGAAGTACCTGTAAACGAGTTTTCTTCCCAAGCGTTTATTCCTGTTTTAGGAAAAAAATGTCAAAAAAACAACTTTGTAATAGAACTAGAACTCGCGAAAAGTCTATATTTTTTTGTTTCGGAATGATTTTAGATTTAATTTTTTTACTGCTCCATATAGAAAGAAATGATGGACTTTCCTCGAGTTATTAACAAAATTTAGACATCTTTCGTTAAAAAGATTTTTTTTGAAATGTACCGTTTTCATAGGAAGCGAAAACTCCGTTTTTCAGCGTCGAAAATTGAGGTATAGACCCCGATCACGTGCAGTCTCTTTCTTTCGATTGTCTCTGTTTCTGTCGGCGGACCGTTACGGGTGGGCTCGAAGCATGAATTTTGTGTTCTAACGGCAATAGCGGCGTCCACGCACCTTCGACCGATATCAGCCTCGTGACTACACAGCGCGAAATGAACACGGGTCAAATCGGAGATTTCGACTCACTCCGGCGTCTTCTTAATAGTGGTATTTATCACTTATTTGGGATATACCCTTTATAATGTGGTCGTAGAAAAAATGTATAGTGTTAGTTTCACTCGTAAAAAATAATATTTTGAACGCAATGGAACACGTTACAAACCGAGGCCAAGCCGAGTTATTTTCGTCACTATTTATTAACTCATGATTTATATATCTTGACTTATGTTGAGTACTTTGACAAAAAACAGGAATTAAGACGGTCGCTACCGACGGCCACTATAGTGGCCTTACCGATACTCCGTGGTGAAACGCGGCCGCTATAGTGGCCAAGAATTCAGACTCATTTTTATGTATGTAAATTGGATCTGGTCCACGCGCGGTTTGTCGTCGGTCCGTTGTCACTATAATGGCCATCGGCCGACCAAATGAAGGCTTACTATTCGAGTCCGAGAAAAACTATTCGGTGGTAACATAGCATATTCTTCCACCTTGTAGATATATGCATTTGGAACGCTTATTTTCTTTACAAAAAATGAACAAACACAAATTTATTGGACTTCCGTGACGAGATAAAAGCTAAACCGTTGGAAGTAATTAAATAACAGTCAATTTTCAAGGATACCATTTTCCGGAAGCCATACCTGGAGAAAAAAAATTAAGGAGGTGTCGTTTTAGCTCCAAAAATAATGTGCGGAGACGTTCACGGTATCATTGCCCATCTGCCCATATGGCTTTTTTTAGTTTTGAAATATAGTAAGTAAGAAAATCTTGATATATATTTTTATTTGAAGGTAACTTTTCAAATGGCACTAAAGTGGCCGTTGGTTTATACTAACCCGAGAGATATAAATGAACCGAGGGCCACTATAGTGGCTCAAGGTCAAATGTAGCGACCTTGACTTTCTAAGTCATAACAATAGTGTATGTATCAAAATATTCCAGGTATATCCCGCAATACGGCTCTGGTTCACGGCGGGATCTTGCCATTTCTGGTCGGTAGCGAACGTGTTAAAAAAGATTTGAGTTAATTTTAATATTAAAAAATAGGTGATATCTGTATAAAAACTCTTCATTTAAAAAAGCTCCAAGCCGAGAAGATTTATTGAATGACCTTCGGCAGACATTATTTCCTCATAATCAAAGTAGCTCGATTAGTTTATTATTAATTTACGAACCTAATAATTTGAATGTTTTTCTGTATTGATGTTACATGCTACAAATTTTATTACGTAGTACATGAGGATCTCGAAAATGGTAAGAGATAAACATGCGGGTAAATTTAGGGAAAGTTGCGTTTCTTAGGGGTTAATGACGTGATGAAGAAAATTTCAAATATTCTAAATGCTTTTAGATATATTCGATACAAAACAATAAAAAATCAGCGGCTTCATCAGATGTCACTTCTGTGATGGCGAAACACGTATTATGTTGACAATTAAAAAGTGAACATCAAAAAACAGAAATGGTTTTAAAATATGGTCGAACATTTACAATTACAACTATTGACTTGAAGCTTTCCATCGTTTTTATATGAACTTCTTCTTAGTACATAGTTCTCGGGGGTTAAAGTATACTAAGGAGAGAATAAAAGACTGTCTGAGCCACCAAAAAGTTTAAAAAATGTTTAAAAATAAAATAAAAGGGTGGATAATACACTACACTAAAGTAGGTGAAATGAAAAAAACAAATAATAATAATCTTTATTTCAAATTGGTATATTGCAAAAACAAAGCAAGCAAATGAAATTACGTCACATAAAACAAAAAACAAACTTATTGTAATAATACATAGGTTACAAGCTTCCACAAAATTCTCTGAGATGGTAAGGTTCTCGTCCTAATTCAGAAATTCGCATGAAAACCCAACCAGTGGACGATGGGCCTTAAGCACTTTTTATCCTTCCGGCAACCCTAATGCACTTTTAATAGCAATTTATTATTGGCCAGTCCTTACAGATTTTTCCCTACAAAAGATGGGGTAGAGACCATTTTGTTTTGGAATATGTTGTTTAGGGATAGATCCTGATCAAAAACTCAAGTTTTCGGAGAGGAAAAGCGCGAGCCGACATCTTCAACTAAAGGAACAAAAATCAGTTTTTCATAATAACTACTTCACAGTTAATCCAACCTTTTGTAAGCCGACAGCATTTTTTGTACCCACGGACTGGCCTATTATGGCGGCACCACTGCAATGTATTTTTGGCAACCTACAAAAAATTATTTATTGACACCAGCCGGGTTTACGAAATATGACATATGTACGACTTTTTGAATAATACAACGGTACTTATAATGACTATGTTATAATTGTTACCTAAGCTCAAATTTTTTGTTATAAGAGTGGTACAGCCGTAACATTTGAGTATCGGAAGCGGAATGTTTTTAACAACATAACTCGCAGTGTTGTGCACTGTACAAGTTACAAATGGGGACCTTAATACGATATAACCGTGGGGCCTCGGCTTTTACATTTGTGTAGGTCATGCAGTGTTGGTAATCTGAATTTGGGATATTACACGATAAGCTGGACAAATACACGCTTTTGCACACATTTCATGGAAAGCAAGTTTACAATGTAGGAAACGAATAGAATTTACTAAACAAAGTTATTTTAAATAAAATAGAATTTACTAAAAAAAAAGTTTTTTAAATATAAATTGTAAGGAAAAAGAGGGTGTTTCTTAAATATTTCAAATTACACCCTTTAGTGTATTGCACGAAAATTACACACCAAGCAATGAAAATGCACGCAAATCATGTAATTACACGCCAATTGCCAACACTGAGTTATTGGGAATGAGCTTCAATCAAATAAAGGGATCGGTCGTGCAGACAGGGACTCATAGTTTGATATTGATCTGGATGCATGGATTAAAGCACGCTGAACTCAGATTTCAGAGGGGAAGGTTCATAAAGATCTGTGATGAACAAGAAGTGAAACAAATCATAAGAGCTGTGCCAAGAATAGCACCAGGTGGTAAAATAATTGTGATTTGTTCTGAACACTGTATTTTTTGTCACACGTTTTGTTGGTATTTCAAAGCTCCATATTTTCTAAACGAGTGGATCGATTTTCAAAAATTAAGCAGCATTAATGAGGTATTACTAAAACCCCCATTCCCATTTGAAGAAATTTGGGGAATGACACCACCACCTTTTTGTTTCAAAAGTTGTCCCCTGACAAACAAACTTGACGTGCTTTTTTGATTTTGTCGAAAAGTTCTTTCCCAGCCTGTAATGCCTTGCGGTACATTTTCGATGGGCCATATAAAATGGGTCGACAGGAAGGATAGCTCCGTCCTGATTACCTGATGCTAAGCCTCCCCTTCTACTATTACTATGATATATTTTCTTTGATTACTATTATGATAATTTGATTAAGTTAAATATATTAGTGTGGTATGTCAAGTGCATGCCATGCATAAAGCGTGTCTTAAAAACCGGGAATACCAGAATATATCTTCATGGGTAATTGGGTAGGTTTTAAACTAGGATATTAGAACGAGAAATAGAAAAAGGTTCTATGAGGTATTAATAATTAACCTACAATTTTTGCTAATGCAACTAGTAAGGTATATATTAAAGTTCTTTTTAACTCTTATCTAAAGGAATAGATCTTTAACGACGTTGTAAACTTCTACTAACGTGTCAATTGACCCCCAAATTAATTTAAAACATACATAGTTTTCAAGATTTACCATAACGTTAAAGCTACCTTAGCTGCGGTCTAAGGGCCGATTTGGATGTTAGACCTCAGTTATGGTAGCCTTAACGTTATAGTAAACCTTAAAAAAAACTATGTTTTAAATAAATTTGAGGGTCAATTGACGCGTTAAATGGAAGATCACCACGTCCTAGATCTATGTCTTTAGATGAGAGTTAAAATGATCTCTAATATACTGTCAAACGTGTGTTAAGGATGATTTGTCATTTTATATCTTAAGGTGACTTTGAAATACCGGTCCTTAGGACCACAGAAAAAGTGTCAGCCATTTCCGGTTCACCTTGATCTCTATTTTTTAAAGTCAATTTACAAAATCAACTCAACAAAAAATTAGCCCAATTACGTTTTGGCCAATTGACGAATAACTTATACCCAAAATGATTAAAATGAACATATTATAAAGATCACAAGTGTGATTAGTTAAAATTTGAAGACATAATTAATAATATAAATAATTTGTTTTGTGTATTTTAGGACTTACAAACTGCCTTCAGATTATTGCCAATGATACCCTATTTTGCATAAAGTGAGTCTGAATACTTAGACAAGTTGAAACCAAAATGCATCAAGATATTCTTTCCCTAGAAGCAGAAACGTTTTTTATGACAACAAATTATAACTTTTATGTGAACGATGCCAATTTTAAGAAGGCATCAATAACACGAGGAACACTAAACGTAAGAAATTATATTCTGCAACGAAAATATTTTCATAAATGGAGCAGTAACATAAAAAACACAATAAAGATGAATGGAATGCAAAAGACGAAAATAAACGAATTTATTGCCACTCTTAAAAATCATCAAAAAGATTTGTATTTCGATGTAGAAACAAAATCCGAGAATACTATACCCTTAAAACCTATTGAGAATTTTAAGAGTAGGTACAAAGTACAACATACTATTATAGATTTGCAGAAGAAAAAAATAAAGGAACAGGATAAAATCATTAACGAACTTAAATCAGGAATAATTCGGGAAGACTTTTTAAAATCTGTGGAACACAATAAAAGTGTTATTAGAGAAATATTTGGTAATTGTACAGAGAAAATTTTATGTGAAGCACCTTTATTAAAACCAGTGGAGGAAAGAGAAACGATTATGATAAATGCACAGAAAGCTCCGAAAATTGTACAAGATATGGAAGAAAGAGCCATTCAAAGAAAAAAATATAGAGCTGAAATATTAGAACGGAAACGAATCAAGGAAGAAGAACAACAAAAAGTATTAAAGGAAATGATGGAAAAAAAGAAATTGTTGGAAGAAGAAGAAATACAAACAAATTTAGAAATATTGAATGAACAACGAAGAAAAGAATTTCAACTGCAAAAACTTAGGTTGCAAAACAGACAGAAAATTGAACAAAAGATCTTAATGGCCAGGAATTTTTATAATAAGGCATTAATTAAACAGTGTTTCAAAAAATTATTTAATTTTTATAAGGAATCGAAGGAAAATGTTTTCTTGGCTGTAACAGTATTTGTACATAAAGAGAAATTTAGACTATTTAAGGCATGGGTTGGATATGTGGAAGCTAAATACAGTATCAAAAATAATATTGCAGATGGCCATTTTAGTTTCAAAAGTTTGAAACGAAGTATGACCACTTGGAAGGAGGTAATTATCTATAATATATTTTATGAAATAAATATCCTTTTGTAAGAGACATGACATTACCTCTTGTATTTTATGGATAAAAAATAATTTTGACAAATGCTAATATTTAGAAACCTTTTATTTTATCAAGGATCAGTTGGTAAACTAATGTTCCGACTTTATTTCTATATATTATAAAAACAATTACTTATTAATCAGAGAATTTGATAGAGTAGAGCTTACAAGTCTACAATCTGGGATGTACAGGGTGATCACTATAATGTCGTACCATCTAAACTTTTTATGAAAAATTTATAGGATTAGTATACAAGGTTTTTAAAGTAGTATTTGCAAGTGTATAAAATATTATTTTAGGTCTGTTGATTTACTACTCAAAAAGTTTTTTTAATGTGACATCCTGCATAGTGATTTGCAAATTCTACGTCAAATATAGGGTATATTACATAAATTGGGATTATATTACATGGATTAGAAAATCAGTTAATGTAAAGGATGTCACATTCAAATAAAAACTTTTGAAACCCCTGTAAATCAACAGACCTAAAATGATATTTGATCCCGTTGCAAATACTACTTTAAATCCCTTGTATACCCATATTTTTAATTTTTCTCAAGTATAAGAAATAAAAAAGTTATGATGGGGGACAAGGGGATATTATCGTGAATATTTTATGCTCAAATAACATTTAAAAAACACTATACTATATCCAACGAAGAAATGGAGGGCGTCACAACAATATTACACAACCCTTAAAAGTTAGAATGTTTGTGCAGAGATGCATTAAGGTTCGACCGGAACATTATTAAATCTTTGAAAATGTATAAACTGCATAATTGTTGATTATATAACTTTTATGCATTTTTATAAAAATAGGAATATAAGCAACATGCAAGCATGTAAAAATTATTGAAAATTTAAGTCATGAATAAGGAAACAAACCACTTTTACCATCAGTAGCTTTCAAACCTGTCTAAATGCCGCTCCTGTAATGCACAGAATATATGCTCTTCTCTATAGTACATGAGCGGCATTTAGACAGGGTTGAATGCTACCTACGCAAAAGTCGTTTGTTTTCTTATTCATGACTCGAATTTTTATAAAAATGCATAAAAGTTATATACTAACAGTTTGCAGTGCATGCAGTTTATTCAATTTCAAAAATTTAATAAGTTCCGGTCGACCCTTAATGTAACTCTGCACAAACTTTCTAACTTTTATAGGTTCTATTTGTTCGTTGGATATTATATGCCAGATACCGGAACCAATGCCAATATTTTTGGCCTGATCCTGGACCGGAACGGGATGCTGAGCCTCACGTAAAATATTATTGTTTTTAATCCGCCCTTGTTTGTACCTCTATGATTTTTAACTGCTTAAGTTTATTAATTATTAAAACAACAAAACGTGCTATAAAGAGACAAAAATCCATTTGACTTGTGGAAAAACACGAAGAAAATTTTCCATTTTTATGAAAAAAGGCAAAAAATACTTATCTCTCCTTGCTTTGTGTGTATTTGTAATGAAAGGCATTTTCGGAGACAGGTGAAATAGGCAGGAAAAAAATAAACTCTGTGCAAGCAACGGGGAGAAATTAATTTTTCAGCACCGTAATCTGCCCATTATTAATTAGAAATATTAATGTGTTTATTAATTATGTCATTTGTTGCAGAGTTTGTGTTTTTTCTTTATCTTAGTTTCGTTAAATAAATCAGCTATACTGTGTCGCTGTGGTTCTGTTCATAATTTCTACAACACATTTTTTAAATTTCAGTTCCGGCTAGATTCTAATTAAAATCCGGCTCGAACTGGATTAGAAGGCCGAAAAGAAGGCCGGATACCGGATCCAGATTCCGGTTCGGGCTGTATCACTAAAAACATCATATCCAAAGTAAAAAGTTCCGAAAAGCATACATTTTGAAGTTTTTATTATCAGTTATCCACATAAAATCTCCAAGTATGTTTTTTATTATCAGTTACCAAAATAACCACATATATTTGAAAGAAATGTAGGTATATTAAGTCTAAAAAGAAAAAAATTTTAATATCTGAGAAATGGTACGATTTAAATAATAAATGGAAACGTTGTTTTCACCTTATAGCCAAATCAATATACATATATTTCACCCCCCCCCCCCCCCCCCCACACCATATAACCCTTTCACCGTCAAATTTCAGAACTATCCAAACGGATACGATTTTAAGAAAATTGAAATCAAACAGATACATCTATCCCTATATTTTGCATATACGAGTAATCTATCCAGTAGCTAATAGTTCCATGAAGTAAATTACCCAAATATTCAATAAAAAATTTTTAAATAAAAAAAATATCGTTTATACCTCGTCAAGGCCGAAATATATTTTTTATTTTTCAATTAAGTACTGTTGAATACAGGTTCTTTTCACACCTTTTTTACCAAGGCGGGCATGCGGGTAGTTTCATAATCTATTTCATTGTTCACCACCGTTGTTTGCTCGTTTTTTATTCGCCTCGGTTTTTGGGATGATTTTAAGTCTCTCCGGTCCAATACATTTTTCTATAATTCTGACAGACCTTCGTATTATTTCACTTACCATCCTGTTAAAATTGCATTGAGTTATAATGACCAGGTCATCTGTGTACCTCACGATGTAAGGGACGTCGATCTCCTTATTTTGTAATTTCTCTTCTAATGTGACTTCAGAAAAAGTATTTTTTAATAATTATTCTACAATATTATTAATGCTATCTTAAATCTACATAAGCTTCTATTTTCCTGCACGAAAGCCCATAAGGCTAATAAAATCAATGTTACTCGAAAACTGGGCCCTGCTTTTGAATTTTTTAATTAAAATTTGTCATTTAAAACGAACATAATAAGAATAACTTTTTAAAATCTGAGGAATTCATTTAGAGCCAGGAGCAGTCACTGATAGTAGCGATATGAACATTAGCTATACGTATGTTTATTATATATAGACGCTTTTTGATCTAGAAATCATGAGCCAACATTTATTTTTTTCTTTTAGTTCAAACTTGAATGTATCCGATCAATTCATGTTGCAGAAGATTTTTATGATTTAAGAATAACAATAAATACATTTGTTCATTGGCATCGATATGTATGCAAACGAATTATGATTGAACACGGCAAAAATAAGATTGCCGTAAAACATAATAACAGGTATGTATGTATGTACAGAAATAATGGGCGTCTGTATTAGGTTTGTATAAAGCAATTACGTCAGTCGCACAGTTTCTACTTTTCAATTGCGCAACTATTTAGTTATAAAAGCAGAAAGACGAAGCATGTGTACTATGAGGCGAAACACTTTCGCTGCAGATGGGTTCCGCACTACGCAAATTATAGTCGAATTCTATTTCCCCCCTCGGTAATTAAATGTACTTCTGATTAAATACTGAAAAAGAACTAAAAATATTGAGTTTACTCGTTAACTAGTCAACGGTTAATAAAGGGCCAGTTTCATAAACTATTCTAAGATTTGAAGGAATTGGTAAAATACTATTACCAATAATTATAATATTGCTTAGCTCTATTTTCATTGGATCACAAAAATAAAGCTACGGCGAGATAAGCATTGAAAATATTAATAATGGTATTTCACTATAAATTTATGGAATATTTTATTCCTTAGCAAATAATGGGCCACCAAGATGTTTATTATTATTTTAGGTGTACATTTGTTCTTTTATACGATCAATGTAAAATTGTTATTGTTGCTTACATATCGTTTGCTAAGTAGACCAGTCTCTCTTTATCCAATGGGTACTTTGCCCTAAATTTTTTAACACGCTGTGGAAATTTTACCGAATATATAATGTGTATTCGTACGAGATTTTTAAGCCTCATATTTGCTCAACAGTGTAGCGCCCACCCACCACCTATTCTTGCACCCAGTCACCTGTTAAGCAGCTGCGCGCTAGTGATAGGTGCCCTGCCTCGTAATTATCTAAATTCTGGAAATCCGAGCGGTCTAATTTCAATACGAGGTGGTTGGCTACGATAATTAACTTTTGCTGGGATCGGAAGATTCCTGTGTTAGTTTGCGGACTACTTTGTTATTCAGATAATAAGTATATTCCTGCTAGAACCACAATCTATCTTATCTGCACTTCGAGTTAACCTTCTTTATTTGATATTTTTTTAGATTCTATGACGCCTAGAAATCAACAACACAATTTTCAGGTTTTTCAAGTACACTATTTATTTTTAATAATGTTTAAAAATGCAATTTTACATATTTTCCACAGTTATATGTTAAAACACTTTCGTTATACCATAATCTCTTTAAATACTTTTATTATTTTATAATTGTTACACCCTTTTTATGATACCAGACTTCAACTATACAGTATTACTTTTACAAAAGGGGATTATAAACTCTTATTAAAATTTCGACACACAGTTAAAATTAAGGAGTCACCTAACGTTTTATTTGGCCATAAATTAACACTTACTTCCGCTTTTACTATAATTCGCAATTATCAGAATTTCGACCGAATTTTAACACTTTTCTTTCAAGAGACTTTCCGGCATTAATTCGCACTTAATGCTTAATTTCACTTTAAATTCCCGTAACACTTTTACTTCCGGTCATTCGCGAATCGACTACTTGGCGGTTTTTCGGTGGTGACTTTTCAGTGTCTTTTTGGTGACTGCTTTTCCCGTCGAAGCGGCCGGCTTATATAGTGGAAATCCACCCCTTGCTGGTGACAGTTTTATTACCTCATTAATTTCAGCAGTTCCCGGAATAGATGTCAGGAAAACGATTATTTATAGGCATATAAGGTCCAAAGTCGCGTGTCCCTACTTCAGTGAGTCATTTCTGTGTCCAGTTTACGCGTGATTTCCACGAATCGACCCTTGCTCCCCTTCAAGAAGTCATAAATCTTACGCGCTGACGTAATTTATTGTTTCTTGCAGGTGTCGTAAAGAACCCCTTTCGATTTCTTAGTCACGCGAGGGTGAGCGGTCAGTGCCCTAATTCTGTGGTAGCGGGGGGGTAGAGAACGCATCTTCTCGAGGGTGGATGAATCTTACCCGAGATAATATCAATTAAACGTGCGTTGAAGTGTGAAGTTCCCGGTCTGTGCAATAGTGAAAATAAAATGAAGTCTCATTTTATTTTCTTTTTATAGAATTTTGAGTAGTTAATTACTTGGATTAACTTTCGCGTAAGTTTTTATTTTAAAATATTTTTGTATAAGTGGTTTTTCCGTGAGTTTAATTCGAATACTTAGCAATTTTTCTAAACAATTTATAATTCTACGAATGCAACATTTATTAATAAAACCTTTGTTTTATTTAATTTTAATTTTATCTTATAACCTTTTCCACACGATCCGATTAATTTATTCTAATTTAATTTTGAGAAAATTCGACTTTTTAAATATTTTATCTCGCCTTCCCGTATCGTTGTTCCGTGTTCATCACAACAGTTCTTTTTTTTTTATTCATATCAAGATTTATATTCTTAAGGAAAAATGTATTTTTAAAGAAAACTGTGCGATTCATAACCATAAATAATTTAGGTACTTTAAAAATTACAGTGACATCATTGGTAGTTAAAAATCGATATCAATAAATATTGGTATATTTCCTCCCCAGGCTTGAATAATAGCTCATCCTTTCTATCATAGACGAAATTAAAAGGGGCAAAAACCTCCCAACCCCGTAGAGCATACAAAGAAGGCTTAGGTAGGCCTATGGAGAATTTTAAACTGTGGTATTGTGGTTTTAAACTGTTGTTGAGTGGGAGCAAATACCGCAGTGGCCTGTTGGTTCAATCTATGCCAAAAAAGATGAGAGCTAATATTCAAGCCCGGGAAGAAAATATTGGATACCGATACCATTTTTTAATTACACTAATCAACACAAAAATCCTCTTTATAAAAATATCGTGTATTTTGTAACATTTGGACTTAAACTAATATACAACTGACCCTCAAATGTTTATATTGGCCTCAGATTTCTTGGAAGGGTCGAATAGGCCCATTAATAGGTAATAAACGGTCGCCCCATTGTTATTTGCGGCTTATTTGGATATATGCTTGAAATATATAGTCGTTACTATATAATCATTTAGTAAACATCTATTAATATTTTCGCTTAGATCTACGTGCGTGGTAAAACGGTACCAAAAATGTCGATGCGTGTTTGCGTTAATAAAGCCGATACCTTCTGTTATATTTGTGGCGAAGTTACCGCGAAAGCGTACCAAAAACGTACTTTCGATGCAAAGTTGGCGATGAAGATAGGTCCTGGGCCCCAAAAATGTGTTGCAGTTCATGCTCGAGAACATTGACTGGATGGCTGAAAGGTACTCATAAATCTATGCCATTCGCAGTTCCAATTGTTTGAAGGGAACCTCGTATTCACGTAGATGATTGTTATTTTTGCATGACGAATATTAAAGGAATTACTAGCAAAACCAAGCGTAGCATTCAGTACCCCAATATTCCTTCTGCAATGCCCCAAATTTTTTTGCAGTGGAAGGTGATTTAGTATTTTGCCATGACATACCTGGCCTAATGACTGAACTGAACTTACCATATACTCCCGATAAATGGAGACTATGCATAGATTCGTCTAAAACAAGTCTAAAAGCTGTTTTACTTTTTAATGGAAACGAGCATCCATCGGTTCCTATAGGTCATTCGGTAAATATGAAAGAAACATATGACAATCTTAAGATGTTACTAAGATGTGTAAAGTACGAAGATCACAAATGGAACATATGTGCAGATTTAAAAGTGGTGGCGTTACTGACAGGACTGCAAGCAGGCTATACAAAATACTGTTGTTTTTTGTGTGAATGGGACAGCCGTGCAAGAGACAAACATTATAAAATTAAGGTTTGGCCTCCACGTGACACAATACAAGTTGGCGTTAAAAATCTGACCCGAGAACCATTAGTAAAGAAAGAAAAAATATATTTACCTCCACTTCACATTAGGATGGATCTGCAGCCCTCTCGCGTTCACGCTGGAAGCACACACCAACACTCTTTTTAGTGGCAGAAGGACTCGGCGCACTTTTGACAAAAAGCCTTCGGCTCGGGTCGGCAATCCCCGCTCTCGTCCGTAAAGGCCTTCACTGCCCGAGGTTCGTACCGTACTTTTTGTCAAAAGTGCGCCGAGTCCTTCTGCCACTAAAAAGAGTGTTGGTGTGTGCTTCCAGCGTGAACGCGAGAGGGCTGTAATGAAAACATTACAGCCCTGTTTCTAGGTATATTACAGCCCTGTCTCCGAGAGGCTTGAAACTTACGGTCACGAAAAGAGGTCGCGTAAGAGGCGCTTACGGCGCACTTTTGACAAAAAGTACGGTACGAACCTCGGGCAGTGAAGGCCTTTACGGACGAGAGCGGGGATTGCCGACCCGAGCCGAAGGCGGTACCTCGGTACGTAATGTACTATTACCTCCACTTCACATTAAGCTGGGTCTGATCAAAAATTTTGTTAAGGATAGAGAAGGAAATGCTTTCAAGTATTTAAAAGACAAATTTCCACGTATCAATGAGGCCAAAATTAAAGAAGGAATTTTTGTTGGTCCCCAAATTAGGCAATTGTTTAAATATGCGAACTTCAGGCAAATTTTAAGTGACAATGAAAGGCGGGCATGGAAAGCTTTTGAAAGTGTTTGCAACAATTTTCTTGGAAATAATAAATCAGACAATTATCGTGAACTCGTGGAAGAACTACTCACGGCCTATCATATTTTAGAATGCAACATGTCACTAAAACTTCACTTTCTCTATTCTCATTTGGACTTTTTTCCTGAAAATTTAGGAGCAGTATCAGATGAGCATGGAGAACGATTTCAATAAGATATTGCCTCCATAGAGAAAAGGTATACAGGAAAGTGGAGCCCGAATATGTTAGCCGACTATTGCTGGACCCTAATACGAGACACATCCAGGAGTTCTTATAAAAGAAATACGTTAGGGAAGTAAATATTAAATTTTAAATTATTTATAAATGTTTATAATGTACCTAAGCTAACTGTTAATAAAATATATTATAGGTTTTTAATTGTTCAAAGCATATGTCCCTCCCTGGAGGCTTATATCGAAAATCTGAGCCAGATCCGGATTCAGCAGGCCAAAATATATAAAATCCAGCCAAAATCATTCCAGGGAGGAAACATTTTTTTTTAAATGTTCGTCAGTAATTATCAATGATGTTATGTAACTTTTTCAATTAAATTGTTTACGGTTATAAATTTCATAGTTTTATTTAGAAATGCGTATGTCTTTTAGAATATAGATATTGATATGAATCAAAAAAAGAACTGTTGAAAAAACATGAGGCATAAAAATCTCTTACGAAGCCCCATACATGATTCAGTATTGGAGGTAAAGTTTTCCACAGTATGTTTAGAAATGTTTACAAAATGCACAGTTTAGTTATAACCTAACCCAGGGGTCGGCAACCTGCGGCTCGTTGGATGTGAAGCTGCGGCTCTTTAGTTCCATACGCAAATATTATTTATTTTATCGAAGAAAAACATTAAAAATTCGTTCTGAATCGATTAACGAGGATTAGGCACCGATTCTATCTCTCAGCCACTTGTACTCGCTTTTCACCGCAACCCTCCCACGTGACATGCGTCGTTACTGTCGTCAGTCCATCGAAAGCTCTCGAATGACGCCGTCGTCGGATGTTCCTATGTAGGTTTTAATTCATTTTCGACGCAAAACAATTTGGCGTCTTCACCAGCGCTTTGGCTGTGACCAGGGGTCGGCAACCTATGGCTCGCGAGCCGCATGCGGCTCTTTCGATGTCAAGGTGTATCTCTTTCGAAATCAAATTGCGGCCGTTAGTGGCGTTAGTGGAGAATTATAAAAATGGTAGTACCTAGGTATAATCCGTCTATACATGCAAGAATAAACCTCCTCCCTTTTTAATACGTAGGTAGTATTTTATACAGATTACTGCATGGTATTCAGCTAATTATCATAGCGTATACGTCCTATACCAACAACTCTTAGGAGTTGTTACCTCTACGTTGTATCATGTGTAGGTACACTTAATTATAACTGCGTAAATTTGCTTTCAATCTTTTAGTATCGACCCGTTATTTAAATGCAAATGTTTGATGTATTGGCTATAATGTGATTCTCCACTTTGTCACCGATATTTTTTATAATAAAAATTTATTTTTATTAGGTTTAGTCCAACTTATAGACCATAGAAAAATACTTTATGCATGTTTACTCCTCTCAATTAATTACCATTTTTAAGAAAATTAAACAAGTAGTTAATGTGCTGGTGGGCGGTCGATGACGTATTAAATGCAAATTTGCAATATATATAATTCAAGTTCAGGGAATCTATAATAGCACCTTCCATTTTCTGTGTTTTTGCTCTAGATTGCTTCTCGAGCACACATGCGACAAACATTATGTTCCAACAAATCATTCTGACGTATTCCATTGACACAATCATAGAATAATATTTATGTTTGTACGACACAATGATAAGTTTTAGAGTTCTGTCATATTGACCGCAGTGTATCTGTATTCACGGGTTAAAGTTATATTGGATGAAATAACATTTTTATCAAAAATGTTGAGTGATCTTGCTTAGGATCATCGGTTTTTTCGTTAGTACAGTGCATTAGTCAAATTGTGCCATACTTTTCGTCTTATTTCACAAATCGGTCAACCATTATTTTTCTGTAAGATTAGGTTTCCATTTTCTCACAAGAAAACTTTAAAACGTTTACGGTGTTGATGTTTAGCTATAATTTGTAAGTTCTCTTGATTTTTTTCAAGTAGAGAAGTATATTTTTGAAAACACTATGGGTGTTACTTTTAAACTTTGTAAATTCCAAATGTGATACCTCAGGACTTTAATTGTGATTTTTGCTTCAAATCTTTATATATAACATGTTAAATAAATTATTGTTATTGTGATATATTTTACGTAACAATAAAACTCCTGAATGTATGTGTGTGTCACAAATAAAACCAGAAATATCTACACTAATTTATATATTGCATTACAAATAGAGAAAAAACATAGCAAAATTCAAACACTTTAACAGAGAGTGTATTTCATAACTAGACTAACTCTTAGATAAAAATGTAATTTAAGAATTTTCTTTAATAATATTTAAACAAACTGAAGGAACTCTTGAAGAAAGGTAAAACCGAATAAAATATAAAAAACTTAAAGACCTAAATTTATGAATTACTGCATATAAAGTTCGTCAAATTGAACAGGAAAATGTAATTCTCCCCGACGGCCTTCCACAGGGGGCGGAATAACTTGTAATATATCATCCGTATTAACAATATCTATCTCTTCAACCTCTGGCCAAATAAAGAAGAATTTCTTTTTTCTTAAAAATTTTACTGTGATCAGTTCATTTTTTTGTTCCAACACTTGACCCACAAAGCGTTTTATTGTCTTTTTTGTCGGATATGTTACTATCACCCATGAATCGTTTTTTATGCAGTCTAATTCTTCAAGACAAATTTCCTCTTTCTCAGCCTCTACTAGTTCTTCTAGACTGGTGACGTTTTCATATTTGTCTATATATCGCTATTGTCGACGTCACTTTCTAGCCCTGCATCCGAATCACTTGTATCACCTATAACTTTTTTCTTCCTTCGCTTAGGTGTTTGTTTCTCTTTTTTGGATATAACAGACTCTTTTAATTGCTTAAGATAGTCATCTCTAGTTATTACATCGGCAAAATTTGTATTTAAAACTTTCTTCTTTTTTATGGTAGAGTTGGATGGCCTAGCAATTTTTTTTAATAAGAGTTCTTCAAACGAAGTTCGTTTCTTATTTCCGTTGAATGTAGATGGCTGAGATTCATTTACCTGATCTTGCGTCATGGTATTTTGTAATGTCTGTTGGAAACTGGAGGCTTTTGTTTCATTGGATTCTAAATCGGACGGTTTAAAATTTGAATGTTTAATTGCATTTCTATTTACAGGATTATTATTGGGTAGTGATTCATCAAAAAGGCCTGTAACTTGAAAGGACTTTCTAATCAAACGTCCTGGCATATTTCTCCACACTCTACCTACCAAAACAGAAAATTCAGCTTTATTTAGGGCGACACCGTAATGTGCCCTTTGCCAATTTGCTACCTCCTCGTCCCAATTTTTCTTGAAAGCAAAATGGTATCGCATCTAATGGTTGTAATAGATGTATTGTATGGGGTAGAAGTTTTAGTAAACAAGTGTTTTCCTGTTTAGATAGTTTAATCAAATTGATGGAAACGTGCGAGGTATGCCCGTCAAACACAAGCAAAAGTGGTGTTTCTTTAGGGCCGAACTTTATGAAATGATTTTTAAACCACGAATAAAAAGCTCCTTTTGTCATCCATCCATGCGGCGTAGCGCATATCCGGTATCCAAAAGATTTTTTGCCATATATAATATGAATGGTGGCATTTTTTCACCATTAGATTATTTTTCTGAGCAACAATTTTTGTATTTGATGGATTTGAGCATAGCGACGTCTCGTCTAAATTAAAAATCAGTTGACGACATTTAAGCAAATTTAAAGATTTAACAGTCTCTTCATACAGGTCGAAAAATCCAAATATTATCTCGGGGGTAGTTTGTTCTGTTCGAATACTTTGCCGCTTTATAGGTTCTTTGCAGGAAAGAGAGCGTTTGCAAAAAACCAATGAACCAATCTTTTTTTGTTACACCATTTTTAAATCTTGTTGAAATGTTATTTTCTTTTACGTAAATACCAACAAGATTTAAAATTTCCTTACAGGAAAGGCGGAAACCCCAACGGTTTAAAGTTTCCAAATGTCCTGCCATTTCACTTTCTATTTCTAGTGATAAATCCGGTACTCTGCCTGGTTTGTTCCTCTTAGCGGAAATTATTGAATGTCAAATTTCAATATCAGGTCTTATAGTGCCACAATTAAACATCGGAAAAAATTATATTTAAAACTACATTATATTTACGAAGTGTAATTGTGACACTCAAAGTGAATTTTTTCTTCAGACATTTTAAGGTTAGATTTGAACCTATTCCAAAACTGCTATTTATGTAGGTTATCTTAAAATAAAATTGAGTGTAATAACTATTACCATGCAAAATTAATCCAAATTAATATGTGTCTACTTCAAATTAGTAAAAATATGACTGTCTTACCTTATGAAGAAAATTATCGCGCCAAACCCACCACGCGTCCCAAGAATTTTATTGACTGAGCCGGGGAGATGTGAATAGCGAACAGTGTTACCAAATCCACGCTCTGTCATGATAATAATATGTTAAAACTATGTGTCACATTTACACCAGAGTCATAATTAGCCGACTGCACTGTTATTTGGTTTAATGAAATCAATTATCATTAATAAATCTGAAATAAAATTAAAAGGATGGGGAAAGAGAGGCAAACATACCATGTCAAAAATTTTAAGGGGTCTGCCATTTTCACGGTTATTATAAAACCAATTTTAATTCATTTATTTCAAAAAGTTGAAATGGGCATGAAATAATATTTGCTGTAAAACTATTGACTGTTATGCCATTTTTGGCATTCAGCAGATCCCATCGACTTATAAGCGATTTTTAATCGGTGACGTCATGATGCACATCGATTTGTAGTTCTGCTGAATGCATCTTGTTGTAAGTTTTATTTTTGGTTAGGATCCTCTGAAATATTTTCTTCAAATATTACATTTTTTTATGTACGAAATGGAAAATTTAATTTTTAATGCTCCTCTTCACTGGCGGAGATCGTATGTAATATGTTCTTATAATTCACTTCTTTCGTCATTTTTTATATTTCTTACTCCTCAACCTGACAAACAAAAGTGACATAAATCGCTGTCAAATCGCTTTTCAAATTCGATGGAAATATGGCGTCCGATTTCCCATCGATTTTTTTTAGTGCATGTAGATGATTACTAATCGCTTACAAATTGATGCGCTCTACTGAATATACCCATTATTTCCCAAATATCATTCTAATCGATTAAAGGTGTCCAGCACATGATACGCACAGTTTTTCGCATTGCACAAGTGTCTGCAGAATAGATTACGTTACGCCCTGTCCAGTTGATTATAATTATCAAACGTGGTATAAAATACCTGATTATTGTAAGAGAATGTAATATTATTAGGTAATTGATGAAATTTGTTAAAGTCCATGCAGTTATCTAATATGTAAAATGAATCATTAGCATTAAATATGTAAATATTCATGTAGGTAATATGTAAAAAGCGTTTGTTTACTTTTATAGTTTATATAATAATCGTTTCATTTGTCGAGCAAGAGCCTTTATAATTATTTTTTATGGATTACAAGTAAAGTTATTATTATGGCCACCTTGTATATTTTCAATTATTTTTAGACGTATGATATTTCACTATTTTCATCAGTGGAGATATTTACCTGCAATCATAAAATTTGAAAAATCTAAAGAAGAAACAAAGAGAAAATGGAGAGATAAGGTTTGGGAAATATTACCTGACTTTCAGCCTCCAGAACCATCATAGAATATTTCCAAGCATGGCTAAATCTGAGATGTTAATATTGTTTCCTTTTACATATTTTAATTTACTTAGTTAATCGGGGTAAGTTTTTTTATAAAAAAAAATATAGTTTTATTTATTCAATCAATTTAGTAACTTGTCCCAATTTCTAATCTAATATGTTTTGTATTGCATCATATTTACAATCAGTATATGTATATATTGCCTATTTTTTAAAATCAATATTATATGTATAAATGCAGAATAAAACATTTTGTGTTTCAGATTTTCACTTATTTATTTAAATGAGATAATTGCCAACACTGTGGCTTAATCAGGTTCAGATTTTCACTTATTTATTTAAATGAGATAATTGCCAACACTGTGGCTTAATCAGGTGTATACTATAACAATACTTATACTTGAAGTAGATTAGATTATATAATTACGTGTACCTGATATTTAAAACTATAAAATTATGATATTGTTAAATCTATTATTAATTTAAAATATCGATTATTGGAACTTTTGAATACTTACTATAAATAAACGAATTTTACTGCTGATAATTATTAAGCTCATCAAGTATTAAATCCTCAATTTTCATATTTATTAATTTCCATTCCTCTTAACAGCTTTAATTGATTTCTGCCATATGGCAATCTTAGGATTTATAAATTACTTCCAATATCTAATATAATTGGAAGGGTTCAATGTTCCCTTATACTACTCGTGCCCATCTCCCCATTTTATTATATGGTTTATTTTACTAGATTCATATGTTAAACTATTAGTATGTAAAGTATTAGTATTCGTTCTCTGCAAGGTTTCAGTTAGCGTCCTTGACAATACTTTGCGGTTTTTCCAACCTCATTTTAGTAAGCAGGGGCCATTTATTTCTAGGTCATTTCTGTGCAGAAGATAATAGAATATTCTTTGCGCACAGGTAGTAATAAGTTCCTGAACGAGAAACGATCGTCGTCACCTTCATCGTTATTTATCGCCTTTGTCGAAAAAGTAAATTTAAGGAATATATATATAAAAATATAAAATAAATATGAGCGAAGTATATCCTTGTAGACTATTATTTGCGATAGGACAACAATACTCAATATAGAAAAGAAGATTCCATCTACGCCAACTGCATTTGAATTTATCAATATTAGCTTTCGCTCTATCTCTTCTGCTGAGGTAGTTCTGAAATGAAATTTTTAACGATCTTAAGAATTTATTGCAATTAAAATTACAGGAACAGTACATATTCATTTGATCCTCATTGAGAAGATGCTCAGATCCCAGAACACGAATAGTTTTTCAGATTCTGAGGCTTTATAGCCCCATCACCAACGTATAGGCGTTTTCGATTTACAAATAAAGTTCACAAGATGCTGTAGATCATGAAACATAAAAAATGCTACATTATATCCTTCCATTAGAATTTGTATTTGCTAGCTAAATCATGTCGCTATGACCTTCTGAACTTTCTTAACATGAAGACGTTTAGTGATCTGACGTATGTACCTACAATAAGGGTAGTAATACATTTTTTTTTATTTTGAGATTAATATCATGTTCGTGGATCATATTAATTCTTGAAAGCTGTGCAGGTCACTGTATAATACGGTAGTATCAATTCTATAATGAATTAACTAGTTCTTATATCCAAGGAACGAAAATATTACATATGATTTAAATCCGCCATTACCTGACTGGCTAAATACATTTTTCTCTGCCAGAAATAAAGGTAGTTCTAATTATTTAATTATATCGACTGTCCACATTTAGAACAACATGCTATGATTCAGCTATATATCAAACAGCGTCCCGATCTGACATAAAAGTTGAATCAAATATTCAAATGAATTATTCGATGTTAGCAAATGTATTAAGGATACTAGAAGTTTCATAAATACTAATATTATCATTATCTGGTGATACCGATGAATCATATTACGAATTTAATCCAATTCTTTCTAGTACTCAGAAATTGTTGGAACTATCATCAATGTATGATTCCTCTGCATGAAGAAGGTGACTTATTCTTCTTAGGCGCACCTTTCAGTAGATCTCAAGAATGAAAGTATAATTTATAAGTCCTATGACGCAATCGTTCATGAAGCTTTCTCCTAGTGCAGGTGAAAACCGTTCAATACAATTCCCTAACAATGGAAGCGCACATCAAAGAGCGGGAAATAATACTTTAAGGCACGCACCGTGTTCTCAAATACCCAAAACTACTTATAACTTAACTAATTACTACGTATGTAAATGAAATATATGAAAATAATTCAAGTCCACAACGTGCCTTAGGAACTACGTTTAATGAATCACCAAGTTCCAAAGTTTCTAATCAAATTTTTCCGAGGCCTCCAACTATTTTTAATGTAAGTAGGCCACAAACTAATGAAACATTTTGCAACTTCGCCAACTAGTAGAACATTTTCGACAGTTAAGTATACTTTGCATAGGTACATATATAAACGTTCTTCAATGTATGTAGGATGAAAGTAGTTATTTCTTTATGGGTGCTCCTGTGCGTAGATCTTAGCATCTAATACAAAGTTTTCTCTTAGTTCAGATGGAAACCGTACAATAAAATCTCCTAAAAATCGAAGTGCATATCAAAGGGCGAAAAAAATACCTTCAGTCACGCACGGTATTCGCCATGCCTCTAAAACTACTTATAACAGGTAAATAAAACATATTATAATAATTCAAGTCCACAACGTGGCTTAGAAACTACGGTTAATCAATTACGAAGTCCTAAAGTTGCGAATCAACCTTTGCGAGACCTCCAACTTTTGATACAAGTAATTGGGCTTGTTCATCTAATAACACAATTCCGAATTTAGTCATATACTTTCAAGTATACAAAAATCCTTTGAACTTTCTTCAATGTATGAATGTATGAAGCAGTTATTTCTTTGTGGGCGCCCCTGTAAGTAGATCATAGGATGGAAAATATAATATTATAAGTCATATAAAGTTTTTTGGAGTGTAGGTCAAATCCATTCAACAAGATCTCCTAATTTTAATGCTACTAGATCGATACCTGTGATTGTCGATAATGAGAACGGTGAAAGTATAGAGGAATATCAATCAAATATTTGTTGTATTTTATTTGTGTATATGTTGCTCAATATATATTAAATTAAATTTATCAATCCTTTATATATATCATTTATTAGCTTTTTGTACATTATTTAACTAGTATAAACTAATAATAAAATTCATAAAAAACTCAATATACATGGAACTTAATTTGTTTTATTATCATCTCGTTTTAATTCTAGATATTTTATTAGCAACTGGATGATATTTTTATGACACGCGATTGGCCAGATCGTACCAGACTGGCGTTAATTATACAAAAGTATAGGTAAAGTAAAGTATGTTTATGTTCTCAGTTGATGTCTGAATTACTTTCAATAATTTTTTAAAAGTAGCTACACACATTGCGACAATACACTGGCTTATTGAACATCGTTAGTAACTTTGTTATTATTAAAAATACAATTCGTTTAAAAACTCCTCAAAAAGAAGTCAAAATCGTAATTTCTAGGTGATCTCCAAATCGAGAGATGGCACAACCTGGGAACTTTGTGTGCACTAACTCTATTTTGTTTTATGAGCGGTGTGGCAAGTCGCACCATCTTGTTGGAACCACATTTGGTTTCTGTCCATTCCATCCACTTGCTGCCAAGGAAGTTTGTCAGCATGCTGCGGTAGCGATCACCATTGATAGTCACGAAATTGCCGTCAATAATTAAAAAAAAAATTGGATCCAATGCTCCCTCCTGCACACATGGCACACCAAGCCGTCACTTTTTAAGGATTCATCGGAACTTCTATGAGCATGCTGTGCGCTGCATTACTAAATATGGTTTTGGCGAGTTTCTACGCTGTCGACTGATCGACTTGCTTCAGCTCTTATGTCAACTGGAATTTGTATATATGAAGATGCAAATCCTTTGGCAAAATTCGTTGGAGGGTGCTGCGACTGATGTTTAATTCCGAGCTGCGATGACGGATATCAACCTGCGAATCGTCAGTGTAAAGTTTTCCCATTTTTGTAATGTATCTTCACAATTATGTAACAGGACATTTTCTTAAATGTTAAATTTTTTTTATGACGCCTACCACATATGGCTGACTAATCATTTGACGGTTTCACCACGCCAATATTATCGGTGTCGTTATCGGTATCGGTGTCGAACATCCCTTTCCTACAGAACACTCCAACAGATACATCGACATCGCTAACGGCCACCGACTTTTTTATCGGGTCGGAGAATGTGTGAAATACTTCATCTAAAACCATTAATTTTGGGTCAATACGACACCGATCCCGATTATATATGTGTGTGTGAAATATTTGATATTGTAATTAAAATACCAAAAGTGCTTGAATGCACATTTCTTTTTTGAACTTTAATATCTAACTTTTTTTGAGAAGCGCTGTATATTTCAAAATAATTTGAAAACGTGCTCATAATCGACCTAAATATACCTCTGTTGTAAATTAACCGACGCGGATGTTGTGCCCCACCCTGTATACTTAAAATATTAAATTAAATGGGGTGGTTAAATAAGTAATCATGTTGGACACCGCAATTTTTGGACTTAATAATCAACAGAAGGGTCATCAACATTAAACGGGCCCTTGATGAGACGATTGGTTTGTTCAGGTTTCTTCGAGTATTAGAAGAAAGTTTTAATAATATTTAAACTATAATAGAATATTGATTTCTTATATACCCATTACAATTTATTTTAAATGCGTAAATGTAATTTTAGGTTTTCCTCGGTAAGATATTATTAAATTAAAATTTAATATAGGTGACAACATTTTTAAGCGCAGAATTTTTTTTGTCCGTATTCCTTTCGTAGCTACAGATAAACTTGTCGACCTGTACCTATCCGTTGTCATCACTTTAGTTCTTTTTTCTATGGGAAAAGAGAAGGAAAAACATAACCGAGGATATCGAGATGGTTTATGGCATACTGCTACGGGAGTAGTTGTTTAGGGTTTAGGTATTCGAGTTTTGCGCAGCGATTCTAGTTGTTTTGTGTTTTCATCCCTCTTCGAATGCGTTACACAAGGCTTAAGAAACAATCAATTAAAATATAATAATGATGATATATAGAAATGATAATAAAATATTCCAACATTTTACCTTACAAAATAAAATATTTTTAGCTAGACTCTGATTAATGACTCACAACTACAATATTCCGGACTATGACCCAGTATAAAAAATTAATAAAAGGTAAAAGAGTTAAAAGGTGTTAATTTTGTTTAAATGTTTTTTTTTTGTTCCTTCAGCGTTTGTAAACAGTAAAATTAATAAATCGAAGTAGATCTTGGCTCAGCGTGGAATATACATCTGCCACTGCCTAGAGCTTCTGCATATACAAAACAAAAACTAAACGGTTTACAAGAAAACATTGTTAGTATGATATAAAAATTATTTTATTCCACATTCGATGTCGCAAAACTAAAAATTGGTCTTCAATCGAACGGGCAGATATAATACTACCCAGAACAACTGACCCAATAAATACATTAATAAGAAATGGCTATAACCAAAGGCTATAACTAAATGTTAATTACCTTTTTATTTAATCCTCGAATATAAGAGTAATAATAGCGCTTAAACACATAAATATGCAAACATTAAGCACCAAAATATTTAGGTACTCTTTTACAGAAACATTTTAGTTCGCTTAACAACAAAACGTTCAAAATCGTAAAACGCCACTATAGTATATGTATATTTTAATGATTGTCCCAGCATATACTAATATGGGGCAGTTCGAGTATTCTTTAAACATGCTTTCGTTGATCAAAGCGAATAAGTATTTCGCCTTTTACTATATTATTATTACAATATGAAAATCGCAGCCCAAAAGATAAGGAGACTCGTATTATTTTTTTCTTAAACATCTTAATCAAAACCGAAATAAAAATATTTTAGAAGTTAGAAGAAGGGTTTGTTTTAAAATAATAATCATTATTTTATACCTCTTTATACAACATACACACCACATATTTATACAGTATACAGCCAGTTTTGTATCCTATTAATAGCAATCTTGAAATTAGCTTTGTTATTTTTTATCTAATTTTAATCTTATGTAAGATTTTTCTTGTCCGCCCTCTCAACTTATAAGCAAAAATAAAGAATTTTTGGCCCCTTCCCTAAATCTGTACGTAATACTTGAACAGCCCTATTTAGAGAGATATACATCAAATTTTAACATTGCATGTCAAAGTTTATTTTTTTTGGCTTAGGGGGTAGAAAATGACTTGAATATTTCGCAAAATCTGAATCAAGGCTTATATTACGGGAAAAAATTACAATATTTGCCGAAAAATAGAAATTATTATAATAAAAGTAACTCCTAAATATGATATTGTATTTCACTATAAGTAAGAAAGATGGGCATATTTTAAAATTGGCTACCGCTTGAACGAAATTTTCGTATAGACTAAAAAATCAGTTGAAACCCAGCAATAATACCATCAAATAAAAAAGAAAATATACCAATTATTTACAAGAATCGGTAGCAATGAGTTAATTATTAGAAATGATCATTGTTCATGTTGATGTATCACTGGGTGGAATGACTAGTTCTTCTTTTAATCAAAATGAAAGAGTCAAAAATTCAACCGAAAAATAAAGTTATAGCAACAGCCTGAAAAATTAAGTCATTCAGTTATTTGAAAAAGAAACCTTATTTTCAATTATTCAAAACAATAAATTATTGTGGTAGGTATGTTTATATAGGTATAGGTACCTATACATTTTTTTAAATGTTATCTATATATTGTATATCTTCTTCAGGAGATAATAGATTTTTCTGCCCAGAACAACGAATTATCGGTAGATACTCATACGCCAACTCCGCTTGCATTAATTAGCGTATTTTTTTCTTTCGTTCAAATCTAACAACTTTTTTTCTTTATTTTAGTTCATTTTTCATTTCACTCACTTTCTACCTGTCAGTGTAGATTTTGAAGAAATAAATTGAAAATTTGGACCCAATCACTAAGTACAATTACGGTTAGATAGACTTGGAAATTATATAATGACTGATTAATTTAGATAGGTGGTTTTAAATTAAATTATATTAAAAATGTACAATCTTATAGAAGAGTGCCTAATAGTATTAAAGATTGTTTGAGGAAATGGCTGGATCAGACTCAGATTTACGAGAAAAGCAGAGGCAGCCGGAGCCGTTCTTTTCGTTTGGTTTCAGTTCCTTGTCGCGCTCCGCTAAACATTTTTGGTAATAGTCGTAGTCCTTAAGATACCAGACAGGCGGCCAACGATGTTCTACTAAATAGGCTTGATTTTCATGATGAAGTAGTCTCATACTTCGAGGCGACATTCGACATAATTTATTGTAGTTTACGCAAAGATGATTCATACACCAATCCGCAAGCTGGTGTCCATTGTGTAACTAAAACAAAAAATGTGTATTTGTACATAGAAACTAAAGTCTATTCTCATAGAATATATCAAGTGACTACAAAAATAGATTACACCATCATTAATTAGCAATTACGAGTGGTCGGTCGCCCAGCTTATGAAACTGAAAATCCATCTCTATCAGCACAACCTATTAATTATGATAACATTTTATTATTATTTATGACTGGATTAATAAACGTTTTGATCGAATAGCGCTGTGTCCCTATTTGTATCCTGTTTCTTGAATACTTTCGCTAATTCTAATTTAATTTTAAGAAATCTTCTATGCTGGAATATTGAAATATATAATATACTGCTGGGTAAGTGTGTATGTTCCTATCCGTATTATCTATTATAATAGAATATTTTGGCAATATATTGCCAATGACTCTAATTAAATGTACAAGAGATATAATAACATCTTCTCAGGCAACATGAAGTATCACGTCGCAACAAAGGGTCTTGAGGTTTGTTCGGGTTACAGTACTAACAGTACTATAGTAATTAAGTTGAATTTAATTCTAAGAAAATCCAGGCAGCAGCTTTCTCTAGAAGGCTTAAGATTGCAGAACTCGATACAGTTATGGTAGAACACGTAATTCCACTGGCTATCTTGGCATAGCCACGTTGTGGCAATTGCCAAGGCAGTTTCTTGGTACCTATACTCTTCCAGACCAAAAAGTTGTTTACACCTCACCAACTTTTAACACTCTACAAAGTCCAGATTCGACCATTACTTGAATACTGCTCTCATGTCCGGAGCTCTGCCCTCAAGCATATTTTTCCTCTACTGGATTCCATCGAAAGGAGAGCCATTCGTCTGATTGGAGACCATGAGCTGACCAAGAACCTCGACAGTCTAGAACATCGAAGGCAGGTTGGTAATTTGACTCCCTTTTAGAGATATTTTCATGGTAAATGTTGGACTGACATTGCCCACTTGATTCCACCTAGAGCCACGAATGCCATCCAATCTATATTCGATTTACCTTCTGACTCCATTGATTTGTTTACATATCGCAGTAAATCAGATTTATTTTTAGAAATGTGTATTTTGCATTCAAACCTATCAAACTTATTTTATACGAATTGATAATCGGTAATTAACTCATCATAATTTTAAGATGCTAATTAGAAAATATGTAATAAAATTCACCTCCTGTTTAAATTCTTCTGGTTACTTGTCTGCAGCATCAATATCTTCCAGTAGGTATAGAAAAGATAATTTCAAAATAGCTCTAGTCTAAATATACATTAGCAATTAGTAAGAGCTTGGCGCAGATCTAATTTGACTTAAATAAGGGAAGCGTACCTAGTTAATCATTTTCTCCAACAACTTTTTTGTATCCTTTCGTCTGGGGAATATGATTCATCATGGTAGGGATTATATAGCATTTTCTACTAATTTATGTAAAATATTTAGCTGGATCTCATGTCAAATCCCGGCAAAATCTTAGTGTTGCATAAAATAACTTTATGGGATTTCAGGGGACATAGAAATAAGTAAACCTAGAATGCCTACCAAGCCAAACACATGGGCTATCGTTATGTGCCGTCAAAGTTTGTTTAATGAGCCTCTAGACTACTCTAGAGAATGAGGAGGAATTACTTTGCAGTTGAACATTTTATTATCCAGAAGAACTTGTTTTGGTGTCGTGATCTGGTGATAATCGCCAATGTCTAAGCATAAATAAAGTCCACAGCGTTAAATGGCAGTGAACAGTATAGGTTTATGTAGTATATACCGAGGGTCAAAATATCTCTATCTTTTTTAACTAAGACCCCCACGCCACTTGAAGGTAAATTTTTATTCTTCGGTAGAAAGTATAATTATGAAGATCACAAATGTTCAAACGTTGTCTGAATATGTCAAATTGTAAATCCCTATTTTCCGTTGATATAATATGCGTAAAATTTATGTCCACCTATCTTTTCTCTCTTCAAAACAAGGTATAATAAAATACTTGCTATATACATATGCATGGTCCATTTTTTTTAGCTTGCCTTTGACCAACCCTTAAACTCGTTTACATTAGAAATTTATGTACGAATGTAGTTGACTTTCTTACATTTATATTTTTAAACATAGCCCTAATTGTTAAACTAGGACGTGTTTAAATTTAAAACTCCTTGGGAACATTTTGTAAGTATTTATTATGTATGGCGAAACTTTATATTAACTTTTGCGAGCAGATATAAAGAAGCCGGTACCGCCGCATAAAATAATTAGACCGATGCTGCCTTGGTGATGTCGTACTTGATCGGACTAAAGAGGCCGTCATCGGCTCGTCAAATAAATGGTCCGATGCCGCCCTGGCGATAATTCCTTTATATTTTTACTTCTATTAGAATTCGATCAGAGAATAAAATATAAACTATACCGTCAAATAAGTATACAAAAATTATTATTTTTTTTATCAATAAACTAAACAAGTGCAGTTTTTACATAGCACCAATTCTGGTGCTATGTATTACAGCCTTCCAGTGACCTTGAGTTCGTCCGTTGTCGTCGTATCTTTTGACATTTTTGAGGTTGCGAATTTTTTGCGAGAAAACTGAGTTGAAACGACGAAACTTTTTGGTTTTAATTTTGGATAGTGCACGCGTGTTGTCTTAAAATTTGAAATATACAGGGTGAACAGTTTCAAAAGTTATTAAGCGTCAAAGTCGACTTTTCGGCGATTCCCGTTGAAACACATTTCAAGTCGCAAAACTCAATTTTTTCGATTTAAATTTTCGGAGTGTGGAGTGGACCGGTCGCTACAGAACCCTATTGAAACTGGGTAACGTACGACGATTAGAAGTAATTTAAAAGAATTTTTGAAAGTCGAAATTTGACAAAAAATGGTCATTTTTGGTACCTAATAGCTCGAACTGGGTGCGTCCGAGCGTCTCGCGGTTTAAAATTTAAGATTTCCCATCTCAAAAACTAGATGCCATCAATACATCTATCTATACCTAAAGTTATTAGAAAATGGGAAAAATTTGAAAATACTGAACAAGTTGTTATTTCGGGGTAAAAATGGACGGTTTTTCATTTTTTTCAAGGTAAAAACGGCTTTTGATCGAAATTTAGTTTACGTTACCGGAAAGTTCGAGGTAAATCACATTCGATACGTATATTTTCGTTTCTTCGATTTAAATACCGAAATTACTATTAAAGAATGAATTTTAGTTTTTTGGAAATGCAAAAATTTGTCACCGCTACACTTAATTTCGTCTATACGCTTTCCTATTTAACATTTTCCATATCTTTTTGCTTTTTCGTCAAGCGGAATGATGGTACTTCAAGATTCATACCAAGAGCGCGTTTGGAATTACGATCTAAAGGGTTAAAAAAAATTAAATATAACCATTTTCAACGATTTTTCACTAAAAGTTCTGTTTAGTCACGAATAACTCCTACAAATATCATCTCGGAGGGTTCTTTATAGGCGTATTCTTTCCGTCCATCTTTTCTCTCAACATTATTATTTTTCAAAATTTTTGAAATTTCCTTTCAATCGGGAGAAAAACGACGTTTTTCCGAGCTGGGACGGCCAATTTTTGCAAATCTGCACACTTCGTCGATTTTAATCAGCATGCCTTGGAATAAAATTAACCCAATTTGTTGACTGTCAAAATTCGGCCGAAATGGGCCAAAATAGCCTTTTTCTTAGCGAGATCCTGAAGTTAATTGACCGATTTGAGAATGGAAATGGAAATGGTATGGAAAAGATTCTATGGGATTTCGGCTTTCGATAATGACCCCTATCGTTGCCCAAAATCGAAAATTTCCTACCATTTTCCCAATTTCCAAAATGGTCTGCAACGACATATTTACATTGCTCTTATGGGAGCTCCGAAACAGGGTGCATCTTGAAACCAGTTTTTCGATTTCTTCTAAACGGCTCACGTTGGAGCAATGAAACTTTTGGGGTATACTTTGGTATATATGGCGTATACTTAGCCGATGTACGACATTATACAGGGTGTCCCGTTAATAAGTTATTAAACGAAATAGTCAGAAAATGTGCAAAAAATTAAATATTTCTTTCTACGACTTGCCGGTCTCGTAAAACTTAAACGATTCAGTTTATATTTTAGTATGTTATCAAGAAACTTATTTAGAAAAACTCGTCGCGAGATTTTTTCAATAAAATGTCGGGAAGTCAATTTTTTGATTTTTTTAAAGTTGGAAAACATGAAAATGCAGGGTCATTTTCGATAATGAATTATTCGATTTCTGTCTTATAGATTGGCACCGGGTTCGAACCGGTGGATAGGTCATCTCAAATACTAATATTTCACAATACATCATATCATGCTAAAAGACCTATAAAATGGAGAAATTTGCGAGAGACTGAACTTGATGATTTCGTAAAAATTTCTTTTTCCTTTTTAAGGGGTAAAATAATATTTCATCGAAATGTTATATATGTCATCAGAAAGAGCACATCAGAGCACGATTATAAACCATAATTTAGTTTCTTAATTTCTTATACAAAAATAACTACAATCGATTAAGCAATAATCACTAATTATGACATCCTCTTACTAAAACCCATCTGTACGCTAGTGTATGTAACTTTTTCAATCGTTATTTAGCCTATCGTTTAAAGGAATAAATTACCTTTACGTTCCACATCGACTGCGTGACCCCAAAATATCCTTTGGCGGACAAAAAAAAATTTTTATAAATTTTTTCGAAATTTTTTTTATTAAAAGTCAAGTTTATTCTGCTATATCTTCTATAACTTTCCTGTTAGAGATTTCTTTCTAGGTTTATCTGATTCCCTCATCTTTTCCGAACATTTTGATATACAGTGTGTCCACTGATTGACTATCGAAGAGGGAAAACTTTTTTATTTGTGGGTTTATGAAAAAAAGTTATTTTTCATAAAAACTCCTGCTTGTTCTCCAACGACCAAAAAGTATATTATTTTTTCAAATTTATATACCGGGTGTTCAGAATTTAGAAAAATATGGAAAAAGCTAAGAACAAAGTACCCTTATGTGTAAAGATAGGATAAAAACTAATTAGTAAAAGTTGTTGTGGTTGAGAACCTACGTCTCATTACCAAGTTTTGACTTATTAGCTAAATGTACAGAGACAGGCAAAAAATTCCAACTCATAAAATATGATTTGCTTTAAATTAACGCATTTTACAAATTAGTTAATCTTTAGAACGTATTTCTTTGTATAATATTTATCTTTATACGAGGAATTGTCGAAAACGGCTAAGTAACTACCCATGTTATTAAAAAATCAATACGTTTTAAAATAAAACCGTGCACTATTCATAATTAAACGAATTTATTAGAGAACGAATGAAGAGTAAAAAATTGTAACAAGTATAACAAATGTAAGTGAAAAAAGGCAGGTTATCAGCAAAAAAAAACTATTCAAAGGTTTCTCCACCAACCTCCTCGCATCGTTGGACTTTCTTAATAAATGCTTTATATGCATTTCGTATCTCTTGCAAAGGGATAGCCTGAATCGCTTCTCTAATTCTAATTTTTAAATTGTCAAGATCAGGTTCCAAATGAGATGCATTCACTTTCTGGGTAAGGTAGCCCCATAAGTAAAAATCCATTATTGTAAGGTCGGGACTTCTTGGCGGCCAATGGTCCATATCTCCCAATCCAGCGCTCCGGAAATTGTCGATTCAACCATTCCCGCACAATAACAGTGGAATGCGCAGGATGACCATCTTGTTGAAAATATGCAGTTTGCCTGTCAATAAGTGGCATATTATTTAAATAATGAAAAAAAATTGAATTTAGCATTTCTAAATAACTATGCTGATTCATATTTGCTTCAAAGAAGTACGGTCCAATTATTCCGTTGTACGTAACTGCACACCAAACGTTAACTTTCTTGGAGTACTGTCTTCTGCAATGAATTCGAAAATGGGGATTCTCAGTTGACCAGTAACGTACATTTTGGGAACTAACCACTCCATTAGTTGAGAAAGTAGCTTCATCGGAAAAAATAATATTATGAAAAAAGTTTCTATTTTGTAAGTATTTCTGACCAACCCATAAGCAAAAATCAAGTCTATTTGCATCATCATTTGCTTCTAGAGTATGAACAAATTTAGGTTTATATGGCCTGACTTTATTAGCTTTAAAAATTATTTGCAAATATGATTTACTAATGTTTCCAATATGGGATGCTCTAATCCTTAGCGATGTTTTGGGAAAATGCCGAACGGAATCCAGCGCAAGAGTTGCCCCAACATTTTCTTCTTCATTGATAGGAGTCTTCTTCTTTTTAATATTTAAAACGCTTCCTGTTCTTCTAAATTTTGAAACAATAGATTTAACTGATATTCGGTTAACGGTAATATTTGGCCATTTCTCGTTAAACATTCTTGTGACATACGAGTATGAGATATTTTCCCCTAAACCATAACATTGGACAATAAATACTTTTTGTTCTAACGTTAGCATTTTTTTTCACTGTCATAAATTAAGCAATATGACATTGACAACATTTTTATTTGTTTGTTCATTTGTTAAATACGTCGCTCCGCGATGTGTTTTCAACGCCGTCTTGTCGGTAATATGTACGTCCATTGTCATCGCAACGTATACTATAAAGTTTTTACAAAGAAATACGTTCTAAAGATTAACTAATTTGTAAAATGCGTTAATTTAAAGCAAATCATATTTTATGAGTTGGAATTTTTTGCCTGTCTCTGTACATTTAGCTAATAAGTCAAAACTTGGTAATGAGACGTAGGTTCTCAACCACAACAACTTTTACTAATTAGTTTTTATCCTATCTTTACACATAAGGGTACTTTGTTCTTAGCTTTTTTCATATTTTTCTAAATTCTGAACACCCGGTATATAAATTTGAAAAAATAATATACTTTTTGGTCGTTGGAGAACAAGCAGGAGTTTTTATGAAAAATAACAAACCCACAAATAAAAAAGTTTTCCCTCTTCGATAGTCAATCAGTGGACACACTGTATATAAAGTTATCATAAAGATGTTCGAACTTGGAGAAAATTAAGAAAATTCGTAACGGTGACAGCAAAATTTCCAACTTTCGCTCGAAATGCATGAAAGGCGTGGCTTTTACAGTATTTAGTGAAAATTAGACAAGGGCAAGTGTTTAAATTCATCAGATTTGAATAAATCATGCACACCGTCTGGAAAAATAGGCTTAATTTGATAAATTGGCAATTTGAAGAAAATTCAACTAGTACGTTATGTTAATATTGCTAAAAGGATTTAAAAAATATTTTAAATTTTTTGACACCTGTCAAATTGACGTTTCCTTGGTTAGTATAAAGTGCAAGATTAATAGAATTTCACAAAGTTGGTGTCGTTTTCGTATAATTCGAGGGCAAGGAATCCGAAAATTTAATTCATATTTTGACAGCTGTCATTTTTAACAATTCTTTGATTTCGGTTAACTGTCGATCATAGTCGTAATCGTAACAGAATTTCGCAAAGTTGGTGTCGATTTCGTATAACTCGAATGCAGGCAATCCAAAAAATTTATTAATTTTTTGACAGCTGTCAAATTGACGTATATTACGTTGGTAATAGTTGCAATGTTAACAAAAATTCACGAGTTTGGTATCGCCTCTATATAATTTGAGTATGAGGAATTCGAAAATTTTATATATTTTTTGACAGCTGTCAAATTGACGTTTCTTAGGTTAGTAATATGTGCAAGGTGAACAAAATAACGCAAGTTTAGTATCGTCTCTATGTAATTCAAATGCAAGGAGTCCGAAAATTAAATTTATTTTTTGACAGCTGTCAAATTGATGATTCTTTAGTAAAGAATAAGTGCAAGGTTAACAAAATTTCAAAAATTTTGTATCGATTCTATATAATTTGAGTATAAGTTTATATTTATTTTTTGACAGCTGTCATTTTTGACATTTTTTTTGTAGACATGTTTTAATAAGTTTGGTATCGTGTCGATATAATTTGAGTATGAGGAATCCGAAATTTTTATCAATTTTTTGACAGCTGTCAAATTGACGTTTCTTAAGTCAGTAATAGGTACAAGGTCAACGGAATTTCACAAGTTTGGTATCGTTTTTATGTAATTCGAATGCAAGGAATCCGAAAATGTTGTTTATTTGTTTAGAGCTGTCATTCTTGACATATTTTTCTCTATTCGATACGTAATATAGTGAACGGGTTTTTCGCAATCGGTTATAGCTGGTTCCTTAAAATGTGAAACGGTAACATATGTTGTAATGAACGAATTTGGGTGCTATGTACCCCCATCACAGTCCGCAGGAGTGTGGCCAACCAATTAAAGCATCAACCTGCATTCAAATGGCTCGATGCATCCACACAAATCGGTTGACAAATTTAGGTAATAACGAAACACATATAGGCGAATATGTCGCATATAGAGGGTCCGCGGAGCCCCGCGCGGAGCGCCTAGGGGGCTATGCCCCCTAGTTATACCGGTTCGCTGTCGCTCCGTAGTACAAAACTGTAAGGCGAGTAAACGGAGTTGATCAAAGAACACCCACACATCCGCGAGGAATATTTTATATTTTAAATTCAATTTTCTTAAATAATTTATTTAGTTACATTTGGTGATAGTATACAGAAGTGATCGATCATTTCAAACGTCCTTGGTCATTCCCCTAGTAGAGGAAAACACAGCGTAGAGCTAAATATTACGAATACATGTTCTTGTAGTCCTTTATTAATTTTAATACTAACATATCAATATTTATTATTTCACGAGCAAATAAGATGACATTTTAAATGAATTCATGAATAACTAGGCAATATGTATCTAAGCAACTCTTATAGATATAAAAACTGCAAAGTTATCTTACCTTAACCGGTTCTAACAGTCTTAAACATTGTTCAATGGCTTCGGAAGGTTGTAAGCACTCCAGATCTTCAATAACCCGGCCTTCTACTAAATTGACTAGTCTAGGTAAACATAACCTATTAGCTAATTCAAGAAGATTTGCACATCTTGAGGCAGAAACAGGAGGAATTTCATCCGTGTACAGAAAATACATGAGTTTGTGGAATGTATATTCTCTTATTCCCGGAAACTCAATCTGAAATAAATATAACTTGCGATTAAACAAGTTTTAAGAAGTTATATCTATTATGTAAAATTTTAAATATTCGTTGCATTTAAAGAATAGTTTTGTCGTTTCTTAAATCAAGTTTGGCGTTAGTTAATACAATAACAAACATTTAAGGCATGTATGTACATTCGTTATTGATAAATTTTTAATCAGAGAAATTGATTTAGGTTCCGGATATAACTTTATTCTATTATCTATTAAATTATTCAGTTACATTCAATTACAATACATTTACGTTTATGTTTTGGAAATTTAAAGCAATGAATTTTTGACATGTCCTTTCAAAGATGCCTAAATTTACTTCATAAAATTTATAAACAAAAAAGACAGCTAAAAAGTAAAAAAATATACGAAGGTTTGTATAATGTTATCACCCTAACAGTAAATGAAATGATCACAATTATTTTTTGTTGTTGTTACCTATTTAGGTAACATTCTAAAATATTGTGTTAAAATTTATTTTGGTTATATTATTGTAAGTAAAACACTTTTTTACTTAAATTTCCACTTTTTATTTGACAATACGACATGTTTCACTGCACTGCAGTTTCGTCAGGTAATGCACATTTTATTTCAAAGTTATGCCTTATAAGTGTCTCTATTAACAAAAGAAAGATTATTTTATGATATGAAGGTTGGGTATTTCCTATTTCGTTCAAATTATTCTAAGTTGTGGTATTTAACAAACGGGGAGAAATATTTAGCCTAAAGTATGTTATAAAGTTTGGGTTTTTTTCCTATTATAATTTAATATGATAATGAGGGTCTTTTAAATTTTCAAGGTATTTTATTGAACTATTGTGATGGATATTTAAATAAGTTTAATAGGGGTGAATTGTTTAAGTCTATTTGATTATTTAATAACACATTTGCATTTTTAAGTTTGTTTATTTCTAGCGATTCAAGATGATTTAATTTTGAACCTTTGTTTTCTATATGTAGTATTTTGAAATCTTGATTAAAGGAATGGTTTGATTCGATAAGATGATTGGCGTAATTGGAGTCACTTTTGCCGTTTATGAAGCTGTTGTGATGCTCTTTTATTCTTTTTGACAAACTTCTACCTGTTTGGCCAATATAAGTTTTTGGGCAAAGTGACTCCAATTACGCCAATCATCTTATCGAATCAAACCATTCCTTTAATCAAGATTTCAAAATACTACATATAGAAAACAAAGGTTCAAAATTAAATCATCTTGAACCGCTAGAAATAAACAAACTTAAAAATGCAAATGTGTTATTAAATAATCAAATAGACTTAAACAATTCACCCCTATTAAACTTATTTAAATATCCATCACAATAGTTCAATAAAATACCTTGAAAATGTAAAAGACCCTCATTATCATATTAAATTATAATAGGAAAAAAACCCAAACTTTATAACATACTTTAGGCTAAATATTTCTCCCCGTTTGTTAAATACCACAACTTAGAATAATTTGAACGAAATAGGAAATACCCAACCTTCATATCATAAAATAATCTTTCTTTTGTTAATAGAGACACTTATAAGGCATAACTTTGAAATAAAATGTACATTACCTGACGAAACTGCAGTGCAGTGAAACATGTCGTATTGTCAAATAAAAAGTGGAAATTTAAGTAAAAAAGTGTTTTACTTACAATAATATAACCAAATTATTATGGACTTCCACCAAGTAACGACCAATAATATTAAAGTGTTAAAATTTATTATTTTAATTCAATTGTTTTTAGTACAGTAAAACCTTTCTGTAGCAGACACAAAAATCTTGAACAGTGTCCGCTATAGAGAGGTGTACGCTATTATTAGGTTCGAAAAAAAAATGTTTATTTGCATATGTATTATATTAAAACTATATATTAATACTAAATTACTACATTTTTTGTGCATACATTATATGTATGTACTACGTGTTTGTTCGGGTTAGTAATACAAAATACATTTTAAATTAAACATAATATGTACATACAAAAACAGCAGACTACACTCAATTAAAAATATGCATATGTATTACAGCTTTTTAAAATACGTTACAATCGAAGTTTGCTTGAAATTTTGATTTTAAAACTTCAGACTCACACCTTTAACAAAATATTTGAAATTTCTAATGCCATCATAATGAGCTATTTTTTTCTTTGAATAGTGCAATTATATGATAAGTAATGTTTATGACACCATTTACGAGGTATAATCCATTTCACAAAAACGTGAAAACCCCAAAGAAGGTACCTATCTAATAAAAGAACTTATTAAGTAATTCTTATTATTCAAAAACTTATCGAAGAGTACGAGAAGCGGGGACTTGAAGTGAACATATATGACCATAGGAGGAAGACAACAAGACCTCATATTAAATAATTGCCAACAAATAAAGAACTGCCAAAAGTATAAATACCTAGGCGTAAATATTACCAATAATTTAACCTTGGATGACGCCATTAAAGATAGGAATACGCAGGGAAGAACAGCTATAGCAATGCTGAACAGTATACTCTAGGATCAAAAAATAACAAAGAACAACAAACATCGAATACACAATACCATCGTAAAAACCATCATTACATATTACAGCGAAATATGGCCAGTTAAGGAGAGCACAAAGAAAACTCTTGAAGCGACGGAGATGAACTTTTGGAGAAGCGACGGAGATGAACTTTTGGAGAAGCTCAGCGGGCAGGTCGAGGCTTGGAAGTGATCGAATACGAGAAATCATGGGTATTCGGTACAGCATAGTGGATGAAATTAAAACAAAACAACTAAACTGGTACGGGCATGTACAAAGAATGACCAATGAACGACTGCCAAAACAAATACTGATGTTGAATCCAGCAGGAAAAACATACAGGTTTACAATAGAAACATTTTTTGCACCAATGAAAGTGTCCGTTAAGTGAGGTGTCCGCTATTAAGAGGTGTCCGTTAGGGAAGGTTTTACTGTAATTTGGAAATACTTACTAAACTTTTTTAAGATAAAATCGTTATTATTTCTTAAATTACTAAAAATAAACCCACATAGCTCTATATAAAAATATGTATTTAAAAATACAAGGTTAGTTTTGTCTGGTCTGGTTTTGCTATTATTATATAAATAACAGGGGTGGTTATTGATCGAGTAGTTATTGCGATTACGTAGTAATATTTGTTTTTTTATTTAAATGTTAAAAAATGAGACTCTATATAACTATCCCTTTACAATAAAAGCCAATAAATTTTTTTATTTGTGTTTAATATTGTAGACTGTAGAGTAAGAGAACTTGTTGGTTGGTTTGTTAAAGGCGGGGGTCCGGGTGTGTGGCCCAAACTTCTTACACAGCAGCCTTCTGGGTTATTGTGCTTTGTGCGCCTGCGTCTTGTTAGAGAATACTTGTTCCTTCTATGAGGTATAATAGTTTCACACAAAGTTTGTCACGAGGGAGGTTGTTGCCGCGTTGAATATATCTTTGTATCTTTGCGAGTCGACGTTCGCAACTGTATATGATATTTGAGGCAGTTGCTACTAATTAACTGTAAGTTATTTAACCTATTTCTTTACACAAATAAGTGAAAATGAATTGCTACTTATTGGAATTGGATCTAACTTAATTTTAGCAATAATGGGTCAACCACAAACCAAATATTTTATTTTTTACTGGGTTAAATTAATTTTCAAAATACATAGCACGTATGACGTTTACCGGATTTATAGCTAGGGTTGCCTGGTGTCCCCGATATTCCCGCAATTTTTCAGGATTGCTGTGTATAATCCCCGAATTTTGTACCAATTATATTACCTTTTCATTTTCTTTTAATTTGTGCCTTTTGCTAAATTATAATAATCTGCCAGAAATCATCATTATCGTCAATTTCCGAGGAAAATAAAATTTGTCCCGGAAACTCTGAGGATAATCTGACAACCATAATTATCGGGAGCCCTCGGCAACGATTCTCGCTTTCCAATAAGCGCTCGAGTGGTTAATCACTTGAAACTCCGATTCATCGAACGATGATATGAACAAACCCGAGTGCTCGAACGGCAGCGGTAGTGCGGCGGCGAGTATCGAGTGAAAAGTTAAAAGCGACGATTATCGCTTGAATTTATAACTCGAGCAGTTTTTTCAAAAATCGATCGAGGATTGTCGGTAATTTCAATAATCGAGTACGCGATCGATCCTAACACTGTATAACACCATACAATTAGTAGACGATTGAAGTGTCTTTGAAAAGAAGTATTATTTAATAGAAAAATACAAACGAAAAAAGAAGATACCTGTACCCGTATCATCCCTGTTCATTTATTTATAATATTATACTTACTACTTTAGCTTGACTTTCACGAAAATCTCCACTAAACATAGCCTTCATAACATCACATCGAGCGGCCATCATTGATTTGTGAGCTGTACAAGCGCCGTCATCTAATTCAAAAATAACGTCAGCAAAAAGGCCTTGGTCCAGGCATATATCTTGAAATCGTGTCTTTAAGAAAAATTCATAACTTTCATCAGGAGGGTCGGGTGCAACGAATGGGTGCTTAGTTAGCAAAATCGAAAGTTGCGGCAACTCCAAAAATTCTGCTGCCTCTCTCGTTTCCTAAAAAAATTAAATTACAGTAATAGGTACCTACTGATTTATTATTCAATGTTGTTTCTTAGATTTTTCCACAAAAAAGCCTTAATTATTTAATTTGGGTTGGAAAGGAGGAAGTTGGGAGGAAAAGGACCTGATTTTATAGATTTCTTATAATATTTCGACAACTATTAATCCAGTGTGTTTAAACAATAAGATTAAAAATAAAATTGAGAAAACTGCAAAAAATCTACATTTTCAAATGGAAACCCCAAATTTTATAATTATTTAGCAAAAAGAAAGGTAAGTTTCTGTACCTATTACGAAAATTTTTAGTTTTCGAAATATTGGCAATTTAATATTTTTATATGGCGATTTCGCTGCGGATTTTAAGTTACAGTTATTACTCGTTGGCTATATGACGGCGCTGAAAAACAGTCAAGCGTTAAAGAAATGTATGCCGCTGTCACTTGCCGTCTGAAAATTATTAATGATCATGAAGGGGCGCTTAAATATACGAACGAAGATTATTTAGCTTATGGGCAATGTGAAAAAGTAATATGCATTTGACTGTTTTTCATCGGCTTCATAGCTAACTGGCAGTAACTGAACTTGAAATTCGCAACAAAATCGTCATATAAAAACATTAAATTGGCAATATTTCGAAAGTTACAAATTTCCCGAAAAAACCTTATAGAAACTTACACTTATGTTTAATGCTACATAGAAAATATTTATACAATTTGAAAATTTAGATTTTTTGTAGTTTACTAAATTTTATTTTTATCTGCAAACGTTATTTTAGCATGAAATATGTCAAATACGCTTAGACCATAGGACGTACTTTTGCTATCTGGGTAATGGACCATCCTGCAGATAGCGACTTCGGGGATTACCGCTATTCCAATACCGAACAGGTGATGATAATTTGTCTTAAAAACACTACTGTTTGATGAATCCGACGATTTATTGAAAGGTCGAAGCTTAAGGATGGGGCATATACCCACCTGCCCTCAGACTGAAGAGCCGACAGGATCGGCATTCGGCATTAAAATACACCTTGGGAAAGTGCTAAGAAGTTGATTTCAAAGATAAATATCTGCCTTATTGTAAAATTTAATTTAATTTCGTGCTGCGAGTAAGTTATTTTGAAATGTAGCAATAATAATAATATAATGTAAATAAATAATTATTTATTCCTTATCTATTTTGATATTTAACAATGTTAAACAAAATCTTAACATCTGTTAATATTATTATTAATTAATGTTATTATTAATAATTATTGACTAATAATTTTGTGATGTTAGAAAAGATGACAAAACATTAAGATGTCATTAAGAATTAACAATTAGTTTTTTTAGTAGAAGGCAGTGGATTTAAACTTAGATATAACCTATAAGTTTAAATAACATTTATTCATGCATTTTGCTTTAAATTAAAAATTACGGGTACTTCTCTTTTAAACAAATTATAAATTTTCCTGCTTTGTGACCACTCTGTATATGCTAGATTGTAAGAAAAATTTTATAATTTTTCTACCAATATTAAACTCAGATTATTGACCTATTGTTTACTGCATCCTTGGCAATTAAATGTAATTTGTTTAGAAAGGTGTGCGATTTACAGATGTATTTTTTATTTAATTAATTACAATAGATTTATAATACATAATGAGTATACAGCAATACTACAAGAGCCGATCAGTGGGAAGTGTATGTTAGTGGTACTGTATATTTAGGGAATAAATTATTTTTTTATATTAATTTATAGTGATATATATTAATACTCCTACATAATTAAAATATTATTTGTTAGCGGCTTCAATTGACCGGTCGACTGTTGTTGTGTCTGGTCAAATAATTTATATCACTTAACACTTGATGTAGACTTCTCGCAAGTTTATCTTCACGTCTTGCAATAAATACCCTTCTACACATTAGTACAAAGTTGTCTGCAAAACAGATATTTTTATTTATATCTAAGAATACAGTTTTATTTGTTAGAGAAGCAGTCCTAATACTAATGGATTTATTTTTTTTAAATCCAAACTTTGACATAAGAGAATTAAACAATTTTTAAAATATTTTTGCTACGTTTGAAATAAGGTTAATCGATCTAAAATTATCTGCCTCTCTGCTATATATAGGGCGAGTCAAGTCAAAGGGTTAAATTTAATACAGTTTTTCGCAATATACCAACTCTCTTCTGTGAGGACAAAAACTTGTACAACATTAAATTACATTTAAAACGAGCAACCAAGCTGAAATATATACTTACCGGTCAATCCAACTATATTCGTTTCCTCAAACTGTCTTATTTCTGGTCACTCGCACGCTGAAACAGTAAACAGTAATATTAAATGCAATAACTATGCCAGCATAATAAACCATTGACCAACTGTGTTTGTTGATGCTGAGGTATGTCAGAAATATGTCTCGCTTTAGGAGATTTTCGGTTGAATTTCATCGAAACCGTTTTCTTAAATAATCCGCATTTAAAAAAGGCCTTTATGGAGATTTCACTGTATAAGGAATCTTAGGTTTAGGTAGGTTTATTTATCTTACTTTCAACGGAACAATGGCACTTGAACAGTTTCGATTGATCTGAGGCACACCTCAACGAGCGAAGTTGGCTAATGGCACAGATAATCCAGCAATAACTATCATTTCCAATTAATAAAAAGGGCCGTATATTTGGAACTGTCCATCCATCAGAAACGTATTCCGAGATTTGTGGAGTCTATGACACTGCTTGATGCATGATCTTTCTTATTTACCAGTCACGCGCATACATCTTAATGATTACTCGAAGCTAATCACGAAGATCAAATGCGTTGATAAACTATTAGGTATGGTCAATGGCTCTATGTGCGAGTATAGTTAGTCCTTTAATATTACTATTTAATGTTTCCACATGCATGCTACCAGAAAGAATTTGTGTTTATATTGCAATTCTCATATTTTACACTTGCCGCCATCAGTGTTGATTAAATTTAACGCGCCATTATATTTACTTTTAATTAATGTGCACAATTGCTCACAAAACACACAAACCATTTTGTAGATACTCTTATTGGTTATAACTCTTTCTTCAAACAATTTTATAAATAATTTTTCTATACTACTTGATACTAACGATATATAAGTACAATAAACAAATCCACCTCCTATTTCAAGATAACGTGGCAGCGATATTTTAAGGATGCAATGTTTTCCCTAAATTGTTAACATTTTTTTTAAAGCATCAAATATCTTATTATGGTATTAATAGAGAACTGCTTGTGAAGCAGACGGAAATAATTTCTCATGACTGCCCTAATAAAAACAGAAACTAGTTAGAAAACAAGTAACGAAAATAAAAATTTAAGCTTTAAAATTTTGTAGGGCATCTAAGATAAACCTGTCATCGATGACATTATACTCACAGATGCTACACCAAGGTACTTTTTGTTCACAAATTCATTTGCAGGAATATAAATTTGCGCGAATGTATTGGTTACTGAAGTCCGTTAGCCTAAGGGTTATAATGTTAAGCGAAGGGAGTTTTAATAATAGCGAGCAGAATTTAGTCACCAGACAGCAGGCACGGGAAACTTAAAACGAAAATAATCGCGAAAAAGTTACGGAAGTTAGGTGAAATAAGTATTAGTAGAATTAATATTTTAAAAAGTTATAGGAAATTTTGGCTGAAACGAAAGTTGAATTATTGCGATTATTGTGATATAGAAAGTAAATTTTAAAGGAAGAAGTAAGTATTTTTATGGCCAAGTTAGTTAAGATTGTGACCAGTTGTAATCTGGCGAATCCTTAATAATATTAATTGTGTGACACAATTTTAAAAGTTATAAAACATAAATGCATTTTTAAAAAATGTCTGTAATCGTATAAAAGAAAATTTAGAAATAAAATATGAAAACTGATTATTGTGTTATTGTCTTCTAGGCATAATAAGAGTTGATAAAGGTCATTTGACCAAATAAATAAAGTTAACAGGGTAGAGGCTTTATCAGGGGTATAGATCGTAAAGCAGAAAAGTCGTCCGTAAACTAACACATGAATCTTCCGAACCCAGCGAAAGTGGTTTTATATCATCATCCACCTCGTGTTGAGATCAAACCGCTCGGATTTAAGAATAAAATACGGGGTGGGTACGATAAGGGGGTCAGAAGCCAAACAGTTAAAGTATAATTTTTTCGTAAATTGATTTAAATGCAGAAATAACAATAAGTATAATTTTACATCAGATAAACGTAGTTCACTGAGGTCTATATTTGCTACCCTTTATTCAGTTATGTTTTTTACTTGATAGTCAGTCTACATTTAATTATACCTCCCTCATATTATCATATCATTCTTAAACTGCTTCCCTTAAAAATGCAGATGCACTATATATTATGTTAATTAAAGTATTACTTTACAAAGTAAATAATGCGAAATAGCTACTAAAAAGAGTTGTTCAGTTGCACTATAGAACTTGCCTTACGAGATAATGAGGCAAGAAACTACAAAGTTTATTATTTTGTAACGAAATTAAATCTGAGAAGGTAAATTTACTGGAGGAATCAAGCAGCATTATTTTTTTTAGTATAGCCCACAAGATCACTCTTAATTAGTAAGTGGCTTGAACAAATAAGATTTATGATAATCTTTCTCCTGCAAGATTATCCTTAAAACTAATAAAAAGTAAGTAAAAACTAGAAAAGAGGAAGTAAAGCCAATCCATATGTAACCACAGACAGGCTATTTTAAGCAGTTCATCCTAACCGGCAAGAAGACTCATATAAAAATAGGCCCATAGGTATAAATACAATCACAAGTGGACATGAATATTGGCATTGATTGGTTGGTTGGCTATATTTTGTTATGTATTGTGTATTCTAATGTACATGTCATTATTGTATTCGCATTCCCAGTATATTTGATACTGTAAGACTGTATGTTATTATAAATAAATTAAAAATAAATAATGAATCTCTAGTGGCCACGAGAAATGATAGGAGAATCGTGAAATAAATAATAATTAAAATCAAGAATTTTTATAAAAATAAATTTTTATATTAAAAAAATGAGATAAATGGATCAGAGGATTTTGTCAAAATATTTTATAAAAATAAAATAAATAAATAAAAATAAAATTAATCAAAAATTCGAATTAAGTAAAAATATAAAAATATTCAATAGAGCCAAAATAATATTTCAGGAGAAAAAGCGGGCAATCACTTAAAAAAATTTTTTGAAAAAATAAAAACTTACGTGATGAATAATCCGAAAAGAATTGATAATTCCGAAATAATTAACTATTTTTCACAATAAAAAGGGAAAGCCCTGGGAAAATAAACTGATCGATCATTCGTGGAAAATGCGTAATTTGTGTTCAAATTACTACAAGTAACGTGCGACCTGATTAACTGGCAATACCGCAATTTTGAACCTTATATGCATATAAATAAATCGTTTTCTGACATCTGTTCTAGGAAATACGGAAATAAACAAGGTCACGGTGGTCTTGGGTTGGAAAAAAGGGTAAATTTCGGGCTATAAAAGCGGTAATAATGCTACGTGGAAGTTAGTCTAAATCGAAAACTATACGAAGAAAGAAACAATCAATATGTAATCAGTGAACAGTTAATTAGTTAAAAAGTAGTCTGAATTATACACGGGCAGTGAAAAGTTAAAATGTAGTCAGTAGATCAGTGAAAAGTTTTTTAGTTAAGAAGTTAGTTTAAAATTTAATAAAAAATGAATCAATTCTTACCTCTAAATTAAGTGCGCTTCGATCCACGGTGCCAGTATAAGCAAACTGTAAGCATTGTTGCATAGCACTCGGAGTCACCAACTTGGATAATGTTATCACTGTTTGTCCTTCAGGTTGTACATTTCTTATACATTGAAAAGCAGGATGATCCAGTTCTCGTGCCGTTGGCAATGCCTGACAACTAGCTCTTCTTTTACATGTCTTTTGCTCAGCTCTCACCAAGCATTCAGTTTCGTCGGCAAAGTCACCTAGTGAACTTACCTGAAAATAATGAAGTTAACTTTGCAGTGCATTGCAGTTTATTTGGGTTTTCGCACGTCTCGTCTGAACTAAGTGTAATCAAAAGCTTTATATGTGAACGATCGACGACCTAATCCCTCCCGCTCCTCAAACGGAACTTACCAGTGACTATATGCAGAGTGCAATTTTTAATTCGGTTGAGGAGCGTGTAGTGATTTGGCGTCATCGCTTAACCTTGTCACTATTTATCTACATACAGTTGTTAAGTGAAAACAGATGTGTATGGCGTGGCAGTACATGGGGTAAAGTTAAGGGTTTGTTCGGGTTTGTTACATAAGTATTTAAATATTCGATTAAAAATATAATAAATATAAAATATTTAAAAATATTAAACCATTTCCACACCCTGTAGACATATAATGCATGCTCGAAGGTAATGTTAAGGCATGTGGTAGGTGGCAACTCCTAACACTATCACAATTATTATTGCATAAAACATTTCTTTGCATTCTCCTTTCATAAAATATAATTAGAATTAACACGATGCAAATATTTGCAAGAATGTTATAGCGGTTACCAACATTTTTCTCCTAGCGAATCCCTTCTAAAGAAAGGAATAAATTGGCGAATCCCTTGTGGTCATTAAGAAGAATAAATATTGGTTGTAATTAAAATTAAAATTTCATATTCGTTTCATCATTTCATGTTCGTAACAAAAAATTAAAACATAACCAAAACATTTAGAGGCAAATATCAGTAAAACTAAAGTAATAGCTTAACCAACAAAATAAATACAGTAATACAGAAGATTCCCTCACCTCTCAATGGTATATTTATGCATGTTTAATTAAAATTATGCAATTACAAGATTTTTTGCGAACCACCTTTATAAAGCTGGGTTCGTCAACCACCGCTTGGATGGAGGCTTTAGTATAATCCTAATTAGGGCCGGTTTAAATCCGAACTTCCTGGACATCTATTTTTGATTTGAGGAGAACGATTATATCGAGAGAAATAATTATTCATCTCTCTTTAAAATGCAGAGAAAGAGAGAGACAGGAATAATCACTTCTCTCGATATGATCATTTTCCTAAGTCAAGGTGAAACGGCAACAAAAATAAAAGAAACTTAACTTCATAACATAATGGTCAAAAAGTAACATTCGTCGCTCGAATAGTGAAGCGACATCATGTCATATCGGTAAATTGGCAGTCACCTTGATTAGAGGTAGCAGCTCCGCTGAAACTCGAACAGCAGCGGATATTAACCGATTTCATCTAAAATTGTCTTTGCTAGGATTATTTTAGCTGGGATAGAATATTTTCTACCTGTAGCAGCAAAATTGATTTCTTGAAACAGTAGAAACCATTTTCTTGGATATTCTTTATTCTTGTTATTAATTAATAATAATAATAATATGTCTTTATTCTTGTAACAAAGAGCTGCGAAGTTTAGCCAAAGCGGTTATATTCTACTCAACCTTTAAATATTACTAATGTTATATCTAAAAATATATAATATACTTAATATAGAAGATTACAAACGAAAAGCAAATTTCAAACAAGAAAAAAAAAAAAAAAAAAAAAGATAAATATTTGTTATTTTGTACAAATCTAACGTCACTATTAAGTTTATGGTTGTTGCAAAATTGTTCTTTTTAATCTCTTACGAAAGGAAGGAACTAAGGGGTAGTTTCTTAATATTGTCATCAATTCCTTTATACAGGGTCCGCAAACGAAGCGTGGACGGAAGATTAAATCGTTATCGAAGAACTCATCAACAATACTGAAACAGCTTGAGATATTGGATTAAAAGCGGCATGTTTTAAAAATATTTTACATTATACAGGGTGGCCCAAAAAAGTGTGACAGCATAAAGTTATATTTTTTTAAATGGGACACCCAGTATTTTATTGCATATTTAGGTTCGCATTACTATCGTTTATAAGTGCCTCAAATCTTATTCAATTTGGTTTTGTAGTTTCGGAGAAATAAATTAAAAACTAAAAAAAAAAGTTTTGCAGCCCTGAATAAAAAAATCAAAAAAAAACAATCCAGAACTATTTTTTTAACATCGGCATTGAGTGAAATTTATGACAAGAGGTCTAGAGATACTATGAATGTAATTGCGTTTATTTATTTTATACAGGGTGTTCATAATAAGCTTTCAAAAACCCCATATTTTAAAATAATTTTTCTCAAGTTTTTCAAATGGAACACCCTGTATATTATTTGGCTATTTGACGTAGAATTCATAGACAATTTTTTTTTGTAATACAAGCATATAAGTTATATCCGGCCGTTTTCGAAATAATTGTAAATATCATAAATTATGTTGTTTAAATAGAGTTTTTATTGGGAAATTTTGTTATAGGCGACTAGACTAATAAGTAAGACTAAAGTAAATGTTCAAAATAGCTTCCTTTTACTTAATTTAATGATTTTCCCCTACTGCCAACAGAACTCTTAATTAATTTTCTTCATTAAAAGCTGGTTTATTGATTATTATCCTTTTTGTGTACGCAGTGCTTCCTGTTGCTACAAATTTTTGCAACAACTTCTCGAAGGTTTTTGGTCTCGGCTTTCTCTCAATATCTGGATATCTTTCAGCATACACTCGGCTCGCGACATTCACCCAGTATAAAAATCATATTTACCATTTCTAAAATTCGACATTTTGTGTAAGTTAGTACTTAATTTCGACGACTGAACAAATGTAAATAATTTTATTTAACTGTCATAGGGACAATCTAAACAAAAAGAAATCATGGCAACTCGATTAAGAATAAAAAATAAAATTAAATAATAGAAGTGGCAAAAATGTGTGCTTTTAAAATTTATATCGAAATAACTAAAATACGGTAAACTCTAAGAGTAAAAGGAAGCTATTTTGAACTTTTACTTTAGTTTACAATTATTAGTCTAGTCGCCTGTAACAAAATTTCCCAATAAAAACTCTATTTAAACAACATAATTTATGACATTTATAATTATTTCGAAAACGGCTGGATATAACTTATATGCTTGTATTATAAAAAAAAATTGTCTATGAATTCTACGTCAAATAGCCAAATAATATACAGGGTGTTCCATTTGAAAAACTTGAGAAAAATTATTTTAAAATGTGGGGTTTTTGAAACTTTATTATGAACACCCTGTATAAAATAAATAAACGCAATTACATTCATAGTATCTCTAGACCTCTTGTCATAAATTTAACACAATGCCGAGGTTAAAAAAATAGTTCTGGATTGTTTTTTTTGATTTTTTTATTCAGGACTGCAAAACTTTTTTTTTTAGTTTTTAATTTATTTCTCCGAAACTACAAAACCAAATTAAATAAAATTCGAGGCACTTATAAACGATAGTAATACGAACTTAAATATGCAATAAAATACTGGGAGTTTCATTTAAAAAAATAAAACTTTATGCTGTCACACTTTTTTGGGCCACCCTGTATAATGTAAAATATTTTTAAAACATTCCGCTTTTAATCCAATATTTCAAGCTGTTTCAGTATTGTTGATGAGTTCTTCGATAACGATTTAATCTTCCGTCCACGCTTCGTTTGCGGACCCTGTATAACGCCGGAGCATTGTAGGAAAATGAACTCCTGAACCTGGTCGTGTGAAATCGAGGTGTAGCGAGTCTATGCACATACCTTAAGTTAGCTTCGTTGATATTTAACCTGAACTGAAGTGTTTATCGCGCAAGTAGCGAGGTGAGGAGGTCTCAAGCAATCGATGCACAAACACCGAGAGATGATACTTGTATGATTCTTTAATTCTAAGCCATTCCAGCCCTTTCAGTTCTGAAATATGATGAAATTTCCTAAGACGACAGACAACCCTACAACATGTGTTCAGAAAAATGTACTTTCGTATCAAAAATAAGGCCCAGATTTTTTGCTGTTTTAACAGACTCTAGTTTAATTCCGCTAATAGACAATTGAACAACACTTTCAATATCCTGTCTGTGATTCTTAGGACAGAAAATAAGAACCGAACATTTAGATGCATTGAGTTTTAAATTATTATTATTTGCGTAATTTTCAATAGCACCTAGATCTTGATTAACCTCGCGACATGCCTGTTTGGCAGATAATGTATCAAAAGAATGTAAGAGCTGTATATCATCAGCAAATGACTGGGTACTAGAGTAACAAAGATATCCGCAGTGTATATAAGAAATAGAATCGGACCAAGAATGGATCCTTGCGGAACCCCAGACGTAATCCTTGCACAATCCGATACCACGTCCCCGACAAGAATCCTCTGGAAACGCCCATCTAAATAATTAATGAAAAATCTTACATGGCCTCGATGCCATAATAACGAAGTTTTGCACAAAGCAATGCGTGTTCCAAGGTATCAAAGGCTTTAGAGAAGTCTAAAAGGACAATTAACTGTCTACTTTAGAAATATTTACTTTATAGTGACAATTAAATAACTCTTTAAAAATATTATTTTCTGTCATTAATAATTATATATGTTGGCGAAGGAATACACTTTACTGTCGTAGTGGACACGAAAAAACTATACGAAAACGCGAAAGAAAAATATTTAAAATAGAGAAACTTTATAAAAATTTTATTGAAAATTGGGATAAACCGATCAGCTGATATTGTCAAAATATTTTATAAAAATTTAAAAATATAAAGAACTAAAAATAAATTAATTAATTATTTAAGTAGTAATACCCCCTCTAGGGCGCGCTCGAGTTTCCCCCCTCTAGGGCGCGCTTTTCTCGGAAGCCGCGGCTCTCGCGGCGGGTTCGCGGTTTGAGGTGTGGCACGTGAGTCATACGCGGGCTGAGGTGTGGTGAGTCATCCGCGGTTCGAGGTGTGGTGGTTCGATGCGACGACGACTCGCTGAGTCATTAGCGGTGGTGGAAGACGGGGACTGTTTTTAAACCCGTGGTGTAGGTTTGCCGATGATGGCGGAGGACCCGCCGTTTTCGCTGAGTCATAAGAACCGTCATTTAGCGGATGTCACGGGGGCGTTTCGCTGTTTGATGAGGTTAGCACTAGCTGTTTTTCGCTGAGTCACGATATTTTGACTACGGTGGGAAGATGAGATGCTAACGCTATGATGGTAGTTTGTTACATAGACAGTCACTTTGTGTATGGTGGTGATGACGTCACTGACCCCAAGTCACGTGATCATTGATGTTGTCTAATATTCTGAAAAAAGTTTCCACCTACAAGGCTCAAATCACCGTTCTCTAGTTTACTAGTCATAGAAATTATGAGCTCTCAGAGATTGTTCGAAGAAACCGCAGCATAGTTATACGGATGATAGATGTGGTGGCGTGAAATAACTAACAAATATATTTTTCAATATTAAATAGTACTGAAAACTGTTAATAATATCAATATAACTACTATGGTAGTACTGATGACATTGATGTACGCTAAATTATTCAGTCTGTCAGGAAGATATTACACAATGGTGACTGTTACTATAAAATACTGACTAGATAAGTTCACTGTTTTTGCTTTAACAGCAGGCATCTATATATTATGCGGTAGTTAAAAAGCGTGTTTATTGATTATTGATCGTGTTTGCAACACTGTAGTAGGAGGTAACCGCAGCTATAAAATCGTATTAGTAATAAAGGTAAAAAAACACAAGAAGAACTATATTTTTATTAACAATATCAAAAAACAGACATAAAAGTATAAATGGTAATAAAACCTTCTAAAATCAGCTGTAATTATTAGGGAAAATATAGGCTTTAAACCCTGTTCAGTAAATATGGTCGTAGTCACACTGTATATTTCATGTTTTCACTCTGTAAATATTCCTTTATATCAAATAGTTGCCACAAATTATAGATTATAAAATATTAGATGTTTCAAAATGGTATTATAGGGTAAGTAACTGTAATCAATACTTAACAGTATCATACAAAGCGCAGGAATTCAGGTATCTTAGGTAAAAAAGATAAGGGTATGCTTTTATTAACAAAACATATGTATAATATTTACAAATATACACTAAAAATAACATAAATAAACACACATAGTCATACAGGGCTAATATAAAGCAAAATATATACAAAATGTAATCCATAAATTTAATAGGGTACGCTTATGGAGAATATTAACAGTGAAAGTAGCTTAATGTGATGCTGAACTTTTTAGTATATACACATGCATGTAAAAGGTATCAATGCAGTCTAAATAAGAAAACATGTATTGGGGTAGGTAGCATTAGAAAACCATTATCAGGCACAGTTGCAATATATTACAATAAAATATAGGGTAAACCTGATAGCAATTTATGGGGTAGATGACTTTGGGGATAATAAATGCGGTTTGTGTGTAACATTCTCTTATAATTAAAAACAGAAGAAGGTACTGGAATATGCATTAAAGACCGAGTATTCACAAAAGTTGCAGTTGTTTACATTAATAGTATTATTGTCAACATTGAAAGAAAAAACAGAGGCGGACTAAAAACAGTTTCTATGATCAAAATCAACGTAATAACAGTCCCTAATTCTCAGAAAACATACACTAAACCCTCTTTTAAACAGGAACACTGTAATAAGACACTAAACAGCTGTAATAAACAGGAAACAGCTATTAAACTACTCTTTTAAACAGGAAAACACTAGTGTTTCTGTTGTGTCAGTGTTGTCTTATTGTTGTCTTATTGTTGTCTTATTGTTGTCTTAGTGCTGTGTCATTGTTGTCTTAGTGTTTTGTCAGTGTTTTCTGCAGTGTTTGCGCAGTGTTGTTGTTCTGTATACGTTGTGTAGGTGTTTTGTCTCACTTTTTAGCTGTTCAAGGGAACATACAACGTAAATCAGAGACGATTATACCAAAAATAGCTTACACCTAGACGGTTCATCATTAAATCTTGATCAAAACAAGGCTTCTTAACCTGAAAACCACTTAAACCCCTTTTAGAGTACAAGAACAAGGTAGTGTTTTTTGTAGTGTTATGTCAGTGGTTACGCAGGTACTGTTTTTGGTATTGGCTACATGGCGTAGGCGTTTATGCGGTTAATAAACCCTAAAGACGACATTTCGAAAAACGTGGCAATAGGTTTACACTACGCATAATAGTTACATTAATAAAATCCATATTACACCTAGAAATGTATTTATTATAGTTAAACAGTTTCTATGTCTCAGAACAAAGTAAAAATCTATGTAATTGTGTTGTACATCGTACGCCTATGGAAATATTAACATAGGTTACCAGAGAAAAGTGGATTAATGCGACGCGGAACTTTTTAGCATATTAAATTAGCCATCATACATTTAGAATAGAATTATATATTTTAAAAATAGGCCTCAAGAAAGCATTTAATAAAATGATTTAAAACTATGAACTTTTAGAAAAGTAGTTAATTTCATAAACAGATGATCTCTATAAAAGTACCAAAGAATAATAACAAGTACGTTCCTGAAATTGATATAATAATAAGGCGCCGCCAGCAGCACCTGCATTCCGGATGTGACAGCAATTAATTATTTGCTGTAAACTATTAACGATAAACTATAAAAATTCCGATGCACCTAGAAAATGCATATTCTCGATGTACAGAGTACACACATAAAGGGGTTTCAAAGACCCAAATTTTCTCTCACTCTTTTTATAGGGCCATATTATAAATTAAGTTACAAAAATTGTTTGCCGCTGAGGCTCTTAACGATATGAACTGTTATACTAACGATTATGGATATATTATTGAGCAAGAGGGAAACACTATGAGTGAACACTGTGTTTGCCCTTTTTTTGTTGGTAAAATATGAACAGTTATTAGTCACACTGTAAATAACATGTTTGGTAAAATATGAACAGTTATTAGTCACACTGTATATAACATGTTTGGTAAAAATATGCTTCCCACACTGTGTTTATCATATGGGTAAAAATATTCAGTTATTAACCTTGTAAAAAAATCTCCGTATATCTTTAGGTATTTTAGGTAAAAAATCACACATTATTATAAAAATATAAAAACGTATTATGAATTCCATCAACACAAGGATTATTGAATAAAATTATGGTTTATTACATGCCTTTTCTTGGCGAATTCCTTGTATTGACTGCACTTTGTGCATTAATAATTTAAAAGGAGTGGTTTTACGTTACATTTTAAAAACAGTGTGACACAACTATAGTTTTAGGGGGTCATAACAACAGTGTAAGGGCTTACAGTGGGGATGATGGGACAAAAAAATTTTTTCGTCTTATTATTTTACTTAGAATATATATTTTCTATTATCAGATGAAAACCGAGGAAAAATCAAACAAGAATAACTAATTGATTGACCTTATTTAAAAACAGAGCTCAGGGGTGAGAGTTTAGTAGGTTAACAAAAAGTGGAAGGGATGATGGAACATAAAATTTTTTCGTCTTATTATTTTACTTAGAATATATATTTTCTATTATCAGCTGAAAACCGAGGAAAAATCAAACAAGAATAACTAATTGATTGATCTTATTTAAAAAACAGAGCTCTGGGGTGAGAGTTTAGTAGGTTAACAAAAAGTGGAAGAAATGATGGAACATAATATTTAATCGTCTTATTATTTTACTTAGAATATATATATTTTCTATTATCAGATGAAAACCGAGGAAAAATCAAAACAAGAATAACTATTACCTTATTAAAAAAAACAGAGCTCAGGGGAGACAGTTTAGAGGGAAAGTGGAAGAGTGTAACAGGTGGTCGAAAAATTAGAAGGTTTTGTCTATGTAAGTAGACACATCCTGTAAAGTTCTGATTAAACAAGGTTACGTAGTACGGATATATAAAGACGAAGCCTGTTCACAGAGCAGAAGTTTTAAGTGAACAAATATATACAAGTAAGTACCCTTTTCATTTAAAGTGAATTAGATGTTTAACAGGTTGTTTTTTAATTAAAGTGCCGTTTTCACAGAGAATTATTAAATTTACTGGAACCCCTTGGTATTATTTCAATAAATCGGTTTTCCCGGGTAGAAGTTATTGTCTATGTATGAAATGGGGTCAGAAAATACAGTGTTAGTTGTCTACGTTTTGGAAGCAGAGTAGTCTGTGTAGTTTTTAAAATTTAACACCCTATACCACATAATTACCTAATATGGTTTAGGCTTTCAGGCAACGTCACACCCTTAGTGAACCAATAAAAGGTGAGTCACTTTTGTGCAATTAGTTAGTTAGTGTATAAGATAAACAGTACCTATGTGCTGGGCTGAAATAGTTACCAAAAACAGTTAAAATATAGATATTAGATAGAGGAAAAAATAAAGGTAAAAAAATCCTACTAAAAAAGGTATTAGAAATTATTGCATATCGACGTTACGGTTTATATACAGGGAAAATTGCAGCAATGTGTTCGGATTTTTAAAATAAAAATTTGTACTGCAAAACTGGGGTTTATGACTGGGGTTTATGAAACAACCATATACAGGGGAAATTGTGTTTTTTTTAAAAATTTGTACTACAAAATGGAGCCTGGAAAATACAGGAAAAATTGTAACAGTGTTCGGTTTTTATCACACTGCATAATGAGTTTAATAGAACACAAGGGAGCCTAGCCTCTTTATGGGGTGGTTTAGGCAAATATTTCATAGAATGGTACTTTGGGGTTTTTTAATTCTCAAGAAAAAGGGAATAAAAACACATTTTTTTTAAAAAAGTATATTCATGTTACAAAAGTAGTTTATTTTGAGTAACAAAACATTTTAAAATTTAACTGGCGACGAAGAACTTTTTTTAATTTTTTTAAATGGAACACCTGATATTATATTTTTAGTTAATTTTATAACAGGCTATTAGTTCTTTACTATTGCTTATTTTTGGTGTCCATGTATGTTTAAAAGTAATTTTAAGTAAAGTGTGTTAGCAAAAAAATTAAATTTATGTTGTAAATGATTTTTGGTTCTAATATTTTTATGATAATAACTACCCTAAGACTGAACAGCAAGAAAACATTTTTGATAATAGATTATCTTTTAGTTCCTTTAGAAATATCCTGATAATAAATTAAACGGCAAACTGGGTAATTTACATGTTTTTAATGTTATTTTTGTTTTATTTAGTATAAATTCTGTGATGGAAGATAGATGGTTGGAGAATTTAAATATTATTATTATTTTTAATTATAAGCTGTTCTGATAAAACATATTTTAAAATCATTTTTTTATAATATAAATATGCTTTAAACAATCCATATCCTAATATAGATATAAATAATATAAAAAATATAATTAATAAAACTATACATGTATTCAAATTACATTCTTCTCGATTTTCTATACAGCTCTATCCATTTTTCTCTAATGTTACAGTGCTGCTATTGAAATAATATAATCTCAGCTTATATTTTACAAAAGGAAGATTATGTTATCAAAAAATGATAAGATGTAAGCCGTTGATTATATTTATTCTCTTCCATGATGAAGGCCAAGTGTCATTATTTTCATTATTAGACGATGAATAATATAAATGTTTTGTTGAACTCTAGGTGCGAACAAAGCAAGTATAAAGTATTGTTAAAACTCCAACAGGTAGTGAAGTCATTTTTAAAAAATAAAAATAGTTTATAGTTTTCCAGGTTTGTAACTCAAAAAACAGAATTATAACAGAATTTCATACATCTCAAAACAGAATTATTCTTTTGCAAATTCATCTTTCATACATCTCAAAACAGAATTATTCTTAGTTATTGTTATATATATTATTGTCACTATAAGTTGATGTAACAAATTTTTTCTAAGTTTTGGTAAATTTTTTGTTTCATCTCGTTAAATTAAACTAGCTGTTTTAGTGTATAATAATAAAATTGTTTTTATCATCATATTAACTACAAACATAGTAAAATTTTAAATTGCAGTGGTGGATAATTCCAAGACAAAAAAACCAACATAAACAGGGCTATTATAAGGCACTTTTATTCCATTTGTATTGCAACAAAATTTTCATTAAGCACTATACGTTTTTAAATTTTGGGTTTGCATTCAATGTTCTTTAATTAGATTATGTTTGGTTTTTTTCGACATTTTCTCTTTTATTTTGAATAAAACTTCTTATAAATTCCACGTAAATCTGTTGATGACATAGGCATATTTCTAGTATTACTTGATTTTGTCTCTATTTTTCTTTTGTTTGTAAACTATATTAACCAAATAATTCCACATTAATCTTTAGGCATCTATGTTTAACTAGTTGTTTAGAAATTAAACGTACAAACTTTTGGTTCAACCTTATCCAAAACTTTATCAGGGTATACATACTTCTTTGATTATAGGAGTATATAAGACTCAATTTTGGTTTTAAACGAAGTTAAGTTTCACGTTATCATCACTTTTAAATATGTTTGTTTCGGGTTCTTCTGTTTCTAAGTTTTAGACACATCACATAGTTGAGACTTAGATTTTTATGGATTAGAATAGTGAATCCCCATATGTGTTTCTTTCTGCGCATTCCTAGGATCTTTTTTATGTTTGAAATATGAATTCTTTGGTAAAAATAGGCGTATTTGTATATTTTTAGATGAACTAAGACGTCCTTTTGATCGTTTTCCTATTGTATGTGTAATAGTTGGCAATAATATTTGTTTATTGGTATTTAAATCCTTTGCAGTATTTTTATAGGATGACTCTTGAATAGTAAATGCCCTTTAGTTAACTGAAATTCTTCCCCAACAACACCAAGTATGATGTTGATAACAGTATTGGCTGAGAAGAACCATTATCACTTCTAAATCCGTACAATACAGGGTGTTCAAGAGAGCGTTCATAGTATATCATGACACAAGGTAACAAAACGCAAAAACGGTTATTTTTTATTCAACAAAGCCGGTTATTACCCTATTTGTTACTACCAAAACACTATAACGAAATATATAGGATTAAAATCAAATTCGCAGAGAATAACCATACAATTGAAATACATTGCTTTATGAGAGATATTTAAACATGTTAAAATTAAAGATTATTTAAAACTTTTGTGTGAGATGGGGTGAATTCTGAGGGCTTGAACTTTGACGTTTTCAAACACAGTAGACATGTAATAGGTGTTATATTTATCGCATAAAGCTTCTACAACATTATGTTATGGACTTTACAGTCTTAATAACTTGATGCTTAACATCGAACCGGTAATAAATCCGAACCGGTTTCGGTTTATTAACCCCAAAAATAACAGCTAAACAGGGGTTGTTAACCACTGAACCGGCGGTTAATAACAACCCTTGTTAACCACTGAACCGGTGGTTAATAACAACCCTTGTTAACCACTGAACCGGTGGTTAATAACAACCCTTGTTAACCACTGAACCGGTGGTTAATAACAACCCTTGTTAACCACTGAACCGGTGGTTAACAAGGGTTGTTATTAACCACCGGTTCAGTGGTTAACAAGGGTTGTTATTAACCACCGGTTCAGTGGTTAACAAGGGTTGTTATTAACCACCGGTTCAGTGGTTAACAAGGGTTGTTATTAACCGCCGGTTCAGTGGTTAACAACCCCTGTTTAGCTGTTATTTTTGGGGTTAATAAACCGAAACCGGTTCGGATTTATTACCGGTTCGATGTTAAGCATCAAGTTATTAAGACTGTAAAGTCCATAACATAATGTTGTAGAAGCTTTATGCGATAAATATAACACCTATTACATGTCTACTGTGTTTGAAAACGTCAAAGTTCAAGCCCTCAGAATTCACCCCATCTCACACAAAAGTTTTAAATAATCTTTAATTTTAACATGTTTAAATATCTCTCATAAAGCAATGTATTTCAATTGTATGGTTATTCTCTGCGAATTTGATTTTAATCCTATATATTTCGTTATAGTGTTTTGGTAGTAACAAATAGGGTAATAACCGGCTTTGTTGAATAAAAAATAACCGTTTTTGCGTTTTGTTACCTTGTGTCATGATATACTATGAACGCTCTCTTGAACACCCTGTATTGTACGGATTTAGAAGTGATAATGGTTCTTCTCAGCCAATACTGTTATCAACATCATACTTGGTGTTGTTGGGGAAGAATTTCAGTTAACTAAAGGGCATTTACTATTCAAGAGTCATCCTATAAAAATACTGCAAAGGATTTAAATACCAATAAACAAATATTATTGCCAACTATTACACATACAATAGGAAAACGATCAAAAGGACGTCTTAGTTCATCTAAAAATATACAAATACGCCTATTTTTACCAAAGAATTCATATTTCAAACATAAAAAAGATCCTAGGAATGCGCAGAAAGAAACACATATGGGGATTCACTATTCTAATCCATAAAAATCTAAGTCTCAACTATGTGATGTGTCTAAAACTTAGAAACAGAAGAACCCGAAACAAACATATTTAAAAGTGATGATAACGTGAAACTTAACTTCGTTTAAAACCAAAATTGAGTCTTATATACTCCTATAATCAAAGAAGTATGTATACCCTGATAAAGTTTTGGATAAGGTTGAACCAAAAGTTTGTACGTTTAATTTCTAAACAACTAGTTAAACATAGATGCCTAAAGATTAATGTGGAATTATTTGGTTAATATAGTTTACAAACAAAAGAAAAATAGAGACAAAATCAAGTAATACTAGAAATATGCCTATGTCATCAACAGATTTACGTGGAATTTATAAGAAGTTTTATTCAAAATAAAAGAGAAAATGTCGAAAAAAACCAAACATAATCTAATTAAAGAACATTGAATGCAAACCCAAAATTTAAAAACGTATAGTGCTTAATGAAAATTTTGTTGCAATACAAATGGAATAAAAGTGCCTTATAATAGCCCTGTTTATGTTGGTTTTTTTGTCTTGGAATTATCCACCACTGCAATTTAAAATTTTACTATGTTTGTAGTTAATATGATGATAAAAACAATTTTATTATTATACACTAAAACAGCTAGTTTAATTTAACGAGATGAAACAAAAAATTTACCAAAACTTAGAAAAAATTTGTTACATCAACTTATAGTGACAATAATATATATAACAATAACTAAGAATAATTCTGTTTTGAGATGTATGAAAGATGAATTTGCAAAAGAATAATTCTGTTTTGAGATGTATGAAATTCTGTTATAATTCTGTTTTTTGAGTTACAAACCTGGAAAACTATAAACTATTTTTATTTTTTAAAAATGACTTCACTACCTGTTGGAGTTTTAACAATACTTTATACTTGCTTTGTTCGCACCTAGAGTTCAACAAAACATTTATATTATTCATCGTCTAATAATGAAAATAATGACACTTGGCCTTCATCATGGAAGAGAATAAATATAATCAACGGCTTACATCTTATCATTTTTTGATAACATAATCTTCCTTTTGTAAAATATAAGCTGAGATTATATTATTTCAATAGCAGCACTGTAACATTAGAGAAAAATGGATAGAGCTGTATAGAAAATCGAGAAGAATGTAATTTGAATACATGTATAGTTTTATTAATTATATTTTTTATATTATTTATATCTATATTAGGATATGGATTGTTTAAAGCATATTTATATTATAAAAAAATGATTTTAAAATATGTTTTATCAGAACAGCTTATAATTAAAAATAATAATAATATTTAAATTCTCCAACCATCTATCTTCCATCACAGAATTTATACTAAATAAAACAAAAATAACATTAAAAACATGTAAATTACCCAGTTTGCCGTTTAATTTATTATCAGGATATTTCTAAAGGAACTAAAAGATAATCTATTATCAAAAATGTTTTCTTGCTGTTCAGTCTTAGGGTAGTTATTATCATAAAAATATTAGAACCAAAAATCATTTACAACATAAATTTAATTTTTTTGCTAACACACTTTACTTAAAATTACTTTTAAACATACATGGACACCAAAAATAAGCAATAGTAAAGAACTAATAGCCTGTTATAAAATTAACTAAAAATATAATATCAGGTGTTCCATTTAAAAAAATTAAAAAAAGTTCTTCGTCGCCAGTTAAATTTTAAAATGTTTTGTTACTCAAAATAAACTACTTTTGTAACATGAATATACTTTTTTAAAAAAAATGTGTTTTTATTCCCTTTTTCTTGAGAATTAAAAAACCCCAAAGTACCATTCTATGAAATATTTGCCTAAACCACCCCATAAAGAGGCTAGGCTCCCTTGTGTTCTATTAAACTCATTATGCAGTGTGATAAAAACCGAACACTGTTACAATTTTTCCTGTATTTTCCAGGCTCCATTTTGTAGTACAAATTTTTAAAAAAAACACAATTTCCCCTGTATATGGTTGTTTCATAAACCCCAGTCATAAACCCCAGTTTTGCAGTACAAATTTTTATTTTAAAAATCCGAACACATTGCTGCAATTTTCCCTGTATATAAACCGTAACGTCGATATGCAATAATTTCTAATACCTTTTTTAGTAGGATTTTTTTACCTTTATTTTTTCCTCTATCTAATATCTATATTTTAACTGTTTTTGGTAACTATTTCAGCCCAGCACATAGGTACTGTTTATCTTATACACTAACTAACTAATTGCACAAAAGTGACTCACCTTTTATTGGTTCACTAAGGGTGTGACGTTGCCTGAAAGCCTAAACCATATTAGGTAATTATGTGGTATAGGGTGTTAAATTTTAAAAACTACACAGACTACTCTGCTTCCAAAACGTAGACAACTAACACTGTATTTTCTGACCCCATTTCATACATAGACAATAACTTCTACCCGGGAAAACCGATTTATTGAAATAATACCAAGGGGTTCCAGTAAATTTAATAATTCTCTGTGAAAACGGCACTTTAATTAAAAAACAACCTGTTAAACATCTAATTCACTTTAAATGAAAAGGGTACTTACTTGTATATATTTGTTCACTTAAAACTTCTGCTCTGTGAACAGGCTTCGTCTTTATATATCCGTACTACGTAACCTTGTTTAATCAGAACTTTACAGGATGTGTCTACTTACATAGACAAAACCTTCTAATTTTTCGACCACCTGTTACACTCTTCCACTTTCCCTCTAAACTGTCTCCCCTGAGCTCTGTTTTTTTTAATAAGGTAATAGTTATTCTTGTTTTGATTTTTCCTCGGTTTTCATCTGATAATAGAAAATATATATATTCTAAGTAAAATAATAAGACGATTAAATATTATGTTCCATCATTTCTTCCACTTTTTGTTAACCTACTAAACTCTCACCCCAGAGCTCTGTTTTTTAAATAAGATCAATCAATTAGTTATTCTTGTTTGATTTTTCCTCGGTTTTCAGCTGATAATAGAAAATATATATTCTAAGTAAAATAATAAGACGAAAAAATTTTATGTTCCATCATCCCTTCCACTTTTTGTTAACCTACTAAACTCTCACCCCTGAGCTCTGTTTTTAAATAAGGTCAATCAATTAGTTATTCTTGTTTGATTTTTCCTCGGTTTTCATCTGATAATAGAAAATATATATTCTAAGTAAAATAATAAGACGAAAAAATTTTTTTTGTCCCATCATCCCCACTGTAAGCCCTTACACTGTTGTTATGACCCCCTAAAACTATAGTTGTGTCACACTGTTTTTAAAATGTAACGTAAAACCACTCCTTTTAAATTATTAATGCACAAAGTGCAGTCAATACAAGGAATTCGCCAAGAAAAGGCATGTAATAAACCATAATTTTATTCAATAATCCTTGTGTTGATGGAATTCATAATACGTTTTTATATTTTTATAATAATGTGTGATTTTTTACCTAAAATACCTAAAGATATACGGAGATTTTTTTACAAGGTTAATAACTGAATATTTTTACCCATATGAGTGTCGAAAGCATATTTTTACCAAACATGTTATATACAGTGTGACTAATAACTGTTCATATTTTACCAAACATGTTATTTACAGTGTGACTAATAACTGTTCATATTTTACCAACAAAAAAAGGGCAAACACAGTGTTCACTCATAGTGTTTCCCTCTTGCTCAATAATATATCCATAATCGTTAGTATAACAGTTCATATCGTTAAGAGCCTCAGCGGCAAACAATTTTTGTAACTTAATTTATAATATGGTCCGGTAAAAAGAGTGAGAGAAAATTTGGGTCTTTGAAACCCCTTTATGTGTGTACTCTGTACATCGAGAATATGCATTTTCTAGGTGCATCGGAATTTTTATAGTTTATCGTTAATAGTTTACAGCAAATAATTAATTGCTGTCACATCCGGAATGCAGGTGCTGCTGGCGGCGCCTTATTATTATATCAGGAGCGCACTTGGTTATTATTCTTTGGTACTTTTATAGAGATCATCTGTTTATGAAAATTAACTACTTTTCTAAAAGTTCATAGTTTTGAATCATTTTTATTAAATGCTTTATTTTTAAATATATAATTCTATTTTAAAAAATGGTTAATATGCTAAAAGTTCCGCGTCGCATTAATCCACTTTTCTCTGTTAATATTTCCATAGGCGTACGATGTACAACACAATTACATAGATTTTTACTTTGTTCTGAGACATAGAAACTGTTTAACTATAATAAATACATTTCTAGGTGTAATATGGATTTTATTAATGTAACTATTATGCGTAGTGTAAACCTATTGCCACGTTTTTCGAAATGTCGTCTTTAGGGTTTATTAACCGCATAAACGCCTACGCCATGTAGCCAATACCAAAAACAGTACCTGCGTAACCACTGACATAACACTACAAAAACACTACCTTGTTCTTGTACTCTAAAAGGGGTTTAAGTGGTTTTCAGGTTAAGAAGCCTTGTTTTGATCAAGATTTAATGATGAACCATCTAGGTGTAAGCTATTTTTGGTATAATCGTCTCTGATTTACGTTGTATGTTCCCTTGAACAGCTAAAAAGTGAGACAAAACACCTACACAACGTATACAGAACAACAACACTGCGCAAACACTGCAGAAAACACTGACAAAACACTGACACAACAGTGACACAGCATTGACAAAACACTGACACAACAGAAACACTAGTGTTTTCCTGTTTAAAAGAGTAGTTTAATAGCTGTTTCCTGTTTATTACAGCTGTTTAGTGTCTTATTATAGTGTTCCTGTTTAAAAGCGGGTTTAGTGTATGTTTTCTGAGAATTAGGGACTGTTATTACGTTGATTTTGATCATAGAAACTGTTTTTAGTCCGCCTCTGTTTTTTCTTTCAATGTTGACAATAATACTATTAATGTAAACAACTGCAACTTTTGTGAATACTCGGTCTTTAATGCATATTCCAGTACCTTCTTCTGTTTTTAATTATAAGAGAATGTTACACACAAACCGCATTTATTATCCCCAAAGTCATCTACCCCATAAATTGCTATCAGGTTTACCCTATATTTTATTGTAATATATTGCAACTGTGCCTGATAATGGTTTTCTAATGCTACCTACCCCAATACATGTTTTCTTATTTAGACTGCATTGATACCTTTTACATGCATGTGTATATACTAAAAAGTTCAGCATCACATTAAGCTACTTTCACTGTTAATATTCTCCATAAGCGTACCCTATTAAATTTATGGATTACATTTTGTATATATTTTGCTTTATGTCAGCCCTAATTTGTATGGTTATTTATGTTATTTTTAGTGTATATTTGTAAATATTATACATATGTTTTGTTAATAAAAGCATACCTTATCTTTTTTACCTAAGATACCTGAATTCCTGCGCTTTGTTAAGTATTGCTTACAGTTACTTACCCTATAATATCATTTTGAAACATCTAATATTTTATAATCTAATAATTTGTGGCAACTATTTGATATAAAAGGAATAATTACAGAGTGAACACATGATATATACAGTGTGGCTACAATAATATTTACTGAACATGGTTTTAAGCCTATATTTTCCCTAATAATTACCTCTGATTTTTGAAGATGTTATTACCATTTAGATATTTCTGTTTTGATATTGTTAATAAAAACTTTAGTTCTTCTTGTGTTTTTTTTACCTACTACCAAGCATGATATAAGTATTGATTGCAGTTACCTCCTACTACATTGTTGCATATATGACTCTATGTTTATAGAACACTAATACTGTTCAATACACCTGATCAATAATACGCGGTTCTATTACAATATATGGCTACCTGCTGTTAAAGGGTAACGCAAAACAGTGAACTTATCTAGTTAGTATTTTATAATAACAGTCACCATGTGTTCTTGACACTAATATATGTGGTTGCATACTGATAGAGGGTAACACAAAACAGTGAACTTATCTAGTTAGTATTTTATAATAACAGTCACCATGTGTTCTTGACACTAATATATGTGGTTGCATACTGATAAGGAGTAAAGCAAATACTTGTCTAGTAACATCATTATATTAACCTTCACCATTCTATCGTTATTTATCATATTTTATATTAATCATCTATATACCTAGTCTACAGTTTTTCCCCACAACCTCTGGTGGGTCCAGCGGTATTTTCTATGGCTAGTAATCTAGAGGTCGGCTGTTCGAGTCTTGTAGACGGCTAACTTTTTTCACCACATCATGGACCACGTGACTAGCAGTGACGTCATCATATAGGTAGGACAGTCATGGGGCCCCCGGTCCTAGAGGTAGGGCTTCGCCCCTGTCACAGAGGAAGGTACGGGCAATACCACAGAGGAGGAGTGGGCCTAGTGTAGATAAGACCTAGTGTAGGTGTAGTTGGTGCCCCTGGAGTGAATATGTAGTTAGTGCCTATGGTAGTTAGTGCCCATGGTAGTTAGTGCCATGGTAGTTAGTGCCACAACATTTGACATGGCACGCGCCAGTCTGTACCTATGTTCACACCCTTCCCCCACTCTGGAGAAAGTTCCCACGCGCCAATCTGTGCCTATGTTCACACCCCAAAAAAAGTTCCCACACTCAAGTAAGGCTATATCTACTTATTTATTTGGAAAATTTAGCAATTATAAATAAAAATATTATCTGAGTCCAAATAATATTTCAAAAAAAAAATATTAAATTAAAATTTAATTTTTATCAAAAATCTGCAAAAGTCCTCAATCAGAAAAAAATAAATAAATAATTTACTAAAAATAAAATTTAGTCTAGTCCGTAAGAGCCAAAATTAAATAAAATAAAATAAATTCAAATAAATTGTAGAAAATTATTAAAAACTTACGTTTTTATAGATAATCCAAAGAGTAATTTCACAAAAGAAAATAAAATTACTATAATTTTATTTTATTTCACAAAAATAACTTCTCCACTCTACACGTATAATTAATTCCCTTCTTTCTCAACTCGGGAAAACAATTGAAATTCGGACCGACCGCGACGGAAATTTTAATATCACTAAACGCGCGGGAACCGATACGGCTATCAGGTAACTCTACCCCCTACTACCTCTGAGAAACATGTCTAAACAAATAAAAGGGGTGCCCTCAATAAAAGGATTTACGACGTGGGCATATTGGGGAGGCAGGGATTTCGGGGACTAATGCGCGATTTTGAATCTTATTAGCCGATAAATCGTGAATTCTGTCACGATTCCAAGAAAAAGCAATAAAACTGTCGAAGGGGAACCCTTCTTTTGGCCACCCAGAGGGCGGAAAAGCCTTATTTAAGCGGAAAATTTCGCACGTTTGAGTCAGTCAATCCAACGAACTGGTCGCGAAATCTACAGAAAACTCTGCCGGTGTTTCCGGAAAAGTCAGTCAATCCAACGAACTGGTCGCGAAATCTACAGAAAACTCTGCCGGTTTTTCCGGAAAAGTCAGTCAATCCAACGAACTGGTCGCGAAATCTACAGAAAACTCTGCCGGTTTTTCCGGAAAAGTCAGTCAATCCAACGAACTGGCCGCGAAATCTACAGAAAATTCTGCCCGTTTTTCCGGAAAATAAGTAAAAGTATTTTGATCCAGAACGAATCTCTGCCCGAAAAAAAAAGTGGAACGCGAATATATGTCATCGGGTTCTTCCTAAATCGATTTAAGACGTGGAAGGTTAGCGCTCAAGAAACCGATTAATTTGCGCTATCCAGAACAAAGTTGTTTTGAGAGTTATTGTGACTGAAAGATATTACACGGAAATACGTGAGTTTTATGACCTTTTGAGAGTTTTGTAGATTCAGTTCGTAACAACTTGGGTGACTCCACAATTTTAGTAAATTGTGTTAAATTTAGTAGTTTTGTCAAAAGTTATATTGTCTATTAAACTAGAAAGCCAGCATAAATAAAATGGGAAGTGACATTTGTAATAGCAAGTAAATATTTCTTAAGGAATGACAATTATGTAAGAAGCTGAATGATTTTTTTTAACTTAATAAAACAAGTGTATGTCAAAGCTAATTCGTGTCTAATTGCCTAACTTTGGAGCAGACATATAGTTAAAACTACAGGAATTCAGGTGTGATATCAATTAAAACTATTTTAGGGTGTCTTTTCAACCCCTCTGAATTAATAACATCAGATAACAAAAATAAGGGTCATTCGATACTAACACAGTAATCTTCCGAACCCTGCGAAAGTGTTTTATATAGCCCACCATGTAAAATAAATCAAGCCGCTCGGATTTTACCAACAGAATATACAGGGTGGTTGCTATACTGTGATTGAAAAACAACCTTCTTCGCTTTCGGGTACTCTCTTTCGGAGTCATTCATTATACGTTGCATCCCGCGGTCAGCGTCCACTAATAAAACACAACAAGACCCCATCACGTAGGTGACATAGGAGCAGAGTTACAAATGGAAGATGTTGGCCCACCCGGCACCGCCCGGTGAGATACCATTGCATCGGATTAGGTGGCGTGAAGTTTGCTCTTTAAGTTGACGTTTCGTCGCTGTGCCGATGTTTCCGGTTACCAGGGTGGGACCCCAAAAATAGCATGATAACCGACCCAGAATTAGCAACTTCAAAATTGATTTCTGCCATATCAGAGGATTTAACACGAACATCAATTCAGTCCACCAGCACTTAGAGTCTTCCAAGCCTCACTTGCTCGCACTGACAGAGACAAAGATCCGATCGTCAACAAACACCGTCAGCTACTTATACTCTGGATACGATTTTCATTTCGACGCAACTTTGGAGTACGTCTTTTTGTTCGAGATGATCTCTCGAACAAACCCAACAAGAATTCACACTTGAACCGAAAAACTTTGATGTAATGTGGTTTAAAATATCTACGCAGAAAATCACCAAGTTTATCTGCTGCATTTACCGTCCTCCAAGTGATATCTATTACAGAGCCCTTTTCTCATCACTAGCCAACACAATCAACTTCTTGCAAACCAACCATCCGAATGCCGAGATTGCTATCTTTGTCGACTTTAACGTCCACAATGTCAACTGGCTTAAATATTCAAATACGAACGATGAACAAGGCCGTGAGATCGAATCCTTTGCGATCAGTTCTAGTCTAACTCAATTCGTAGAACAATCAACGCGAATTCCACACCGAGATGGAGATTTTGCTAGTCTTTTGGATATTTTTTTGACGCCAAACCCAGATCTATATACCGTCACCGTGCAGCTTCCGTTAGGATCTTCCGATCACAAACTTATTTCAACTCTAAGCGAACGACCAATTAATTCTGAACAATCTCGTAAAACTCGCATTTTGACATTACACATCGGCCAAGTGGGAAGGCCTGAAAGCCCATTTTCGCACTTTTCCTTGGATGAGCGTATGCTTCTCTTTTAACGAGCCATCCGTCTGTGCTGTGGATGTCTCCGACGTTATTCTAACTAGCATGGAAGCATTTATTTCCTCCTTTCCAACGGCAACCTAACAATAGATCAAAGCAAAGAAGGTCATAATGAAAGGATCATAAACAAATTTCTTGACAGTCCAAACGGATCAAGGTCCTACTGGTCAGTCGCTAAGGCCGTATTTTTACCAAATCAACTACTCTACCTCTAACATGTTCCGATGGTACAATAGCATCCATAACCGGAGACAAAGCGAACTTACTTGCTGCACAATTTTCTTCGCATTGGAGGGAAGAACACCACCCAACATTCCTGCAGTTAAATCGGTAATGACCGAAATCGTGATCCGTCAGCATCCCGTCAAACGAATCCTAAAAGGGCTCGACGTCAAAGATGCTTGGTGGTCCAGACGAAATTCCTGTTATAGTTCTCAAGAGATGCGCCGATGAACTAGCACCAGTATTTTGTAGACTTTTCAACTTATCCTACAAAAAAGGAATCGTACTGGAAGACCGCACAGTCCAGCCTATACTAAAGGAAGGTAAGAGACTCTGCCTAACAACTATCGACCAGTCGCATTGCTTTCAGTTATATCAAAAATAATGGAGGAAGCTATTAAACAACAACTTCTGTACCTGGGGTACTCAGGGATCAATATGGTTTTCGGAAGTCCAGATCAACGGGAGGCCTTCTAGCCTATGTCAACCATCATTGGACCAACGCAATCGAACATCATGGAGAGTTTCGGGCTATTGCACTGGATATTTCTAAAGCCTTTGATCGTGTTTGGCATGAGTGGCTTCAAAGTAAACTGCGATCTTATGGTATACCCAGTCGATTCTGTGTATGGGTTGTCTAGCTTTCTTAAGGACCGCTCTCTGCAAGTTGCGATTGACGGATTTCTCTCTGATACCTTCACCATCAATGCCGGTGTTGCTCAAGGGTCCATATTGTCTCCCACGCTCTTCTTACCCTACATTAACGACATACTAGTGAAAACCAAAAATCCTATATTTAGCTTTGCTGACGATAGCACACTTGTCTCATCTTTCTCTTTGAATGTAAAAACATGGGCTGCAGACGCACATCTTCGCAGACAGCATGAAGTGTCACGGTTCAACAAAGACCTGGAAGAAATTTTGGCTTGGGGTGACAGTAACCAAGTCGAATTTAACGCTAAGAAAACCCAAGCAGCAGTTTTCTCTAAAAATTATAACATTACAGAACCGGATATTGTCATGGCAGGACACGCAATTCCACTGGCTTCATCTATTAACTTACTGGGCTGTAATCTGGGAGGAAATATGTCTTGGCATAACCACGTTGTGGCAATCACCAAGTTAGCTTCACAGCAACTTGGTGTACTCTTCCGGACCAAAAAGTTGTATACACCTCAAAAACTTTGACACTATACAAAGCCCAGATTCGACCATCACGACAGTACTGCTCTCATGTGTGAAGCTCTGCACTCAAAAATACTTTTCCGCTACTGGATTCCATCTAAAGGAGAGCCATTCCTCTGATCAGAGACCATGAGCTGACAAAGAGCCTCGACAGCCTGGAACATCGAAGACAGGTTGGGGATTTAACTCTCTTTTACAGATATTTCCATGGAAAATGCTCGGCTGACCTTGCTCTCTTAATTCCGCTCAGAGCGTTGAATAACAGAAATACACGACGAACCACTGCCGTTAATCTATATATGGTTAAGCTTCAGCGAACTTCATAATTTAAGAATTCTTTCATCTGGAGGACGTCATCCTTATGGAACGATTTTCCCGAGATCGTGTTTCCCAACGAGTATAACTCCCAACGATTCAAAACCAACGTGAATCGCTTTATGCGCACACGTACCACTCACAAACTAATACTGCGAACAAACCCGAACAAACCTTAAAGGATTTTCCTATAGTGCTTGTGTTTAATTATAAAAAAAGCCAAGTTCAGCAGAGGAGCAAACCAGACACGGATTTCAATTCCATAATAGCGGAACTTTACTAAAGGAAATCAATTATTTTTCTCTTCAGTTTTACATATCAGAAACAAGCCTATTTACCGGTTGACATATCTCTAGGTGTGAGCTCGATTTGATATGTGGTATATGAACTATTATAACTATAACCAACTAATGATTTATAGTGGTGGTATGAATTACCACTGAATTTAAACTTCATTCATATAATTTTCGTTTTATAGTGCTTAATTTGTAATAAATTTATTGGGAAACTGCATATTGTGCTGAATTTTGTATATATTGTAGAATATATTTGGAATAAACACTTAAAAAGTTACCAAACATAACCTGTCTTTTTTGGGGGGCGTAAGAAAATACCTTTATTGTTCCAGCAAGGTATCTTTTCAATCGGTGGTAAGTGGCTTTGTAAGCATAAGACTTTCCTTTACTGTAACAGCAGGATAATATTTATAAAGCAACTTCACTACTATAACAAAATCAATTTTCAGTACTGTACTATGTAGGTATTTTTTTGCCATCGTAGTTAAAAGCTGTAGTAAAAATTTTCTCTAATATGTATCCCAAGTTGGGTTGTTATTGTGACTTTCCTATAAAACATAATGCGTAATATTATTTACGCATATTGAAATGGTCTATCACCATTTGGGCTATCAGGTATGTGCCTCCTTATCCGATGAACCAGTCCGACATTGCTGTCATATTATGTAGGCAAGGAAATATTTCCTATAACATATTTTACAAATTTTTTAAATATCTAGTCGGGTACTTACCATACTAGAATCACTAGTGCTACGGGCCAATAAATCAGCAGTTAATAGACGGTAGAACGCCCTGCTACTGGCGGCAAGTACAAAACGGTGGGCGGGGAATCCCATAGATCCGACGACAAGTACCAAATCCGTATGTGCACGGTTCAACCATAAAATTCGCAAGTGTTCCGAGAACAAACTAGAGCTAATATGAACAACAGGCTTTATAGGTGGCGGTGGTTTAAACGGGACCTAAAAAAATATTTTATTTTATTTAAAACCTTAAGAAATTATTTTTGAAAATTAAGTACTCCCGATCGAAATTTATCAAACTTGATATCATTAAAAAATATATATTTTATCGTCTGAGGTTCCTACTAAATGATAATTAAAGAAATATTGTAAATATATATTTAAATATGTTACCTGAACGAGAGGACGTTGAACCTTCTTTAAATTAGGCATCCAAAACCTCTGTGCCCTTCTTGCAATAAGTGCGGCCCTAATTGCATTTTCAAACACTTCGTTAACTCCATAGTAAGTAAGAACCTAGGAAAGTAATAAATTTTAATATGAAGTTAAAAACATCTATTCCCATATACTCTAAATATTCTTGACATTATATGCAATAATTGTATGAATAATAAAAGGCAGAAAACAGTATAGAATACAACAAAGATTATTTTAAGATAGCCTAAGCAAAATGAAGCACTATAATTCTCTTCTCTCTCCAGAAGTTTAAATGGAAGATGTTGGTCCGGCATCGCCCGGTGAGATACCATTGCATCGGTTTAGGCGGCGTGAAGTTTGTCCATTGAGTTAACGTTTGCTCATTGAGTTTACATTTCGTCGCTGTGCCGATGTTTCGGGTTACCAGGGTGGGACCCCAAGAATAGCATGACGGAAGCTCCATGCCCATAATACTCCGGAGGTAAACTCGCCCCATTCGGATTTCCGGGCGGGGGCTTGTCTTGGCGCCCCATCAAACGAAGTTCATCAAGCAACAACCATTTCCGACAATTTACTGGGTTCCTCTAACAACACTCAACGAAGAAATGGTGTGGCACCTGCAGTTGCGAACCAACCCAGAAGGAGCAACTTCAAAATTGATTTCTGCAATATTAGAGGGCTTAACACGAACATCATTCACTCCACCAGCACTTACAATTTTCAAAACCTCACGTGCTCGCACTGACCGAGACAAAGGTCAGATCATCAATAAACACCATCAGCTATTTATAGCCTAATATACGATTTTCTTTTCCGATTTCGACACAATTCCGGGGTATGTATTTTTATTCGAGATGATCCCTGCTGCCAATGAAAACTTACACTTGAACCGAAAGACTTTGATATAATGTGGTTTAAAATATCATCCCAGAAAATCATCAAGTTTCTCTGCTGCCTTTACCGTCTATCAAGTGATACAAATTACAGAGCCCGTTCTCATCACTAGCCAGTACAATCGATTTCTTGCAAACGAACCTTCCAAATACCGAGATTGCTATTTTTGGCGACTTTAAGGTCCATAATGTTAACTGGCTTAAATACTCAAATACAGATGATGAGCAAGGCTGCGAGGCCGAATCCTTTTACGATTAGTTCTGGTCTAACTCAACTCGTAGAAGAACCAACGCGGATTCCAGACCGAGCTGGAGATTTTGTTAGTCTTTTGGATCTTTTCTTGACGTCAAATCCAGATCTATATACAGTCCCTGTACAGCCTCCGTTAGGATCTTCCGATCACAAATTTATTTCAACTATAAGCGAACTGCCAATTAATTCTGAACAACCTTCTAAACCTCGCAAGATATGGCATTACACATCGGCCAAGTGGGAGGACCTGAAAGACCATTTTCGCACTTTTCCTTGGATGAGCGTATGCTTCTCTTCTGATGATCCATCCGTCAGTGCTGGAGAGGTCTCTGACGTTATTCTAACTAGCATGGAAGCATTTATTTCCTCCTTTCCAACGGCATTTAGCATTTATTACCTCCTCCAAAAAACACCCTTCCAACGGCAAGCCCTGGTTTAGCAAGGATTGTCAGCATGCTATCAGTTCAAGAAATCTGGCTTATCGACAGTGGCGTAAAAACCCTACCACTGAGAATCGTACCATCTTTGTTACCGCTCGAGACCAATGTAAGCTAACAATAGATCAAAACAAAGAAGCCCATAACGTGAGGATTAAAAACAAACTTCTTGACAGTTCAAACGGATCGAGGTCCTTTTGGTCAGTCGCTAAGGCCGTCAGCCAAAATTATACCAAATCAACTAAATTCCACCTCTAACACGTTCCGATGGTACAATAACATCCACAGCCGGAGACAAAGCAAACTTACTTGCTGAACTATTTTCTTCGCATTCCACTGTAGATTTCCAGGGAAGAACACCTGCAGTTCAATCCGAAATGACCGAAATCATGTTCCGTCAGCGTCTCGTCAAACGAATCATGAAAAGGCTTGACCTCGAGAAAGCTTCTGGTTCAGACAAAATTCCTGTTATAGTTCTCAAGAGATGCGCCGATGAACTAAGACCAGTATTTTGACTTTTCAACTTATCCTACAAAAAATGAATATTTCCCTTCAGCTGGAAGACGGCGCGAGTCCAGCCAATTCCAAAGAAAGGTAAGAGAACACTGCCTAACAACTATCGACCAGTCGCATTGCTTTCAGTTATATCCAAAGTAATGGAGAAAGCTATTAACCGACAACATCTAAAGTACCTGGAAGGCTTCAACATTATCAGCGATCATCAATATGGTTTTCGGAAGTCCAGATCAACTGGAGATCTTCTAGCCTATGTCACCCATCTTTGAAACAATGCAATCGAACATCATGGGGTCTCTGACTGTTGCACTGGATATTTCTAAAGTTTTTGATCGTGTTTAGCATGAGAGGCTTCTAAGTTAACTGCGATCCTATGGTATACCCAGTCGATTCTGTGCATGGTTGTCTAGCCTTCTTAAGGACCGCTCTCTGCAAGTAGTGATTGACGGATTTCTCTCAGACACCTTTGCCATCAATGCTGGTGTTCCTGAAGGGTCCATATTGTCTCCTACTCTTTTCTTTTTCTATATTAACGACCTTCTAGTGGAAACTAAAATTCCGATATTTAGTTTTGCTGACGATAGCTCACTTATCTCATCTTTCTCTGCCGATGCACATGGTGTACTCTTTCTAACCAAAAAGTTGTACACACCTCAACAATTGTTGATACTATACAAAGCCCAGATTCGACCATCACTGGAGTACTGCTCTCATGTCTGGAGCTATGCACCCAAACATACTCTTCGGTTACTGGATTCCATCGAAGGAGGGCCATTCGTCTGATCGGAGACCACAAGCTGACGAAGAGCCTGGAACATCGAAGACAGGTTGGTGATTTGACTCTCTTTTACAGATATTTTCATGGAAAGAAAGAAATACACGACGAACCACTGCCGACCCTCCATATGTGGTTAAGCCTTAGTACTCCTGGAACTTCATTATTTAAGAATTTTTTCATCTGGAGGACTTCATCCTTATGGAATGACCTTTTCCTTTTCCCAATGAATATAACCTCTAAAGATTCAAAACCAACGTGAATCGCTTGATTCGCATACGAACCACTCCCTGAGTGCCCTAAAGGATTTTTCCTATAGCGCTTGTGTTTGATCATAAAAAAAAACCTAATATATTCTGTAAAATTTACTGTCATTCTGATGGTAGGTATCTACTATGGTAGTTGTCAGTTGTTATATTAGTATATTATATTATATATTAGTATATTCTTCACCTAGCGGTAATGATGATAATGATTTATGACAAGAGTTGCAAGCGACTGTCGTTAATGATTCGAGTAATCATCAGAGGCGCAGCCAGGGATTGGAGGCGGGAGAGGCGAGTCCTTCTGGGGCGTCTACATTTTTAAATTCTTATTTTGTGAAATAATATGTATTACTTTTTTTAACTAACAAAGTTTCCATATTTGACTAAATGACCAGATTTTTATTTACACTTGTACTAATTCTGGAAAAACAAATTAGCCAAAGGCAAAAAAAATTGTGTGCCACGCCCTTATCATGAGAAGAATCTCTTTAATAATTTTATTAATTGAATTGTAAAATAAGGCAGTATTATCGTTTAAGTTATTATTGCGAAACTGATCCTCCCACGGAATGGTTTGCGATTTATTATTTCTTGAAGTTTGCTTTTTTTAAATCAAAATATGTAGTTCCTAAAGTTTTCAATGATTCCAAATAATTTAACTTAAAAACAAACTCAATAGATGGATGAAAATTGTCTTCAGTCACACCAGCAACAACATCTAACAATATGGAAAATTGTTACATAGAATTAAATGAAATATTCTATTACTTGAATTTTTAATACAATTAAATTGCATTAACAATCAATTCTGTATAGTATGTCCCTACATTTTCCCCTATGGTTTGTTTAAAGCTCAATTTACAGAGGGATAATTTATATCAGCGCAAATTAGAATAACATCATCTTTAATTCGATCACCTATCCAAGGAAGCTTAGAAATGAACTTTGCGCTGATTTGTCTTTCGGAGGTAGATAAACATAACACATATACTTTTACTTCACCAAATTTGATAAAAATCCATATACCTTCACTAACGCTGGATGGGATGGGCGTCACTTCCAAATGAGACTTCGTAGTAACAAGAACAGTTTGAAAGTATGCATGGAGATACATGTCAATTAGAAAAACGAATTCGTTTGTTTTATTCGATGATAGCTTATTCAAAGCATTATGATTCTCAACGAAAAACATATATAACGGTCATCTATTCGGAGAAATATTTTTCCATTTTTGACCCATACATACTACTTGAAATTATTATCTTTTGAACAGAAGCTTTTTATCTGGAGGATTTTTCATTGATGAAAATAGGATTAGAGGTCCCCAGAAGCAGCAGACCAGGACTATTGCCGTGATTATTAGGATTAGCATGTATTTTTAATTTGGCAGCTCCTGGCATGTTTTCTTTGATAAATGGTGAGGTTAATCTGACGATGATCGGTTTCGGTTGATCATCAATTTTATCTTCACTGACAGAGAAATCGACAAGAGTGTCAATGTTCTGTATAACCTTAAATAAATTCCCTTTTTCTAATTAGGGCACGCCGTGGATTTCTAGATAATTATCTCTAGAAAATTCGTCAAAAGTACTAATTCTGCTGTTGAGCGTGGAAACCTCTCTTCTAAACTTGTGATTTTCTATGAATTTGGGTTGTCTCTCATATTATTATTATTTGCAAAAGCAGGTATGTATCATTTGAGGCGTCAATACTTGAAAATCTGGGTGCTGAACTTACAAGACGATTCTGCGATCGCACATCGAAAGTTTCCCATTATAGTACCGTCGATATCCACATGATGTGTGCTTGCTATTTCAGCAGGACTGACACCCAGTTGACGTCCGGTGTATACACACAGCAGTTCATGTTTGCAAGAAAAAACGCTGTCAAAAAACTGCGTTGTACACCGGCTTGTTTCTGTTTACATTGTGATCGTAAACAGAACATTTTGATATGATTATTCATAGCTCTCTCTTCGCGGATGCCAACGACATTTTGTAAAATTTCAAAAATAACTCATCGTGACTATAAAAAAATGTATCGATAAAAAACGAATTCTTGTTATATTTTTTAATTACTGACTAGCTCTAATTTATACTTACAGAAGTCTCGTAATAGTAAATTCCCAACTCGTGAGCAACATCTCTTGCCTCGTCCGGCATTACAAGATCGCTTTTGCGAGTTGCTCTTACAAAAGGACTTCGGTCTCGAAAATGAGAAAGGTATGTCTCGTCTCGGTACATGTAACGCAAGTCGTTCTTGCACCCAACCAGTAGTACAGGGGTACTGGGACAAAATCGCCGTATCTCTGGAAACCACATGAGGCGACAGTTCCGCAGAGACACTGGGCTGTTGACGCTGAAGCATAGCAGGACCTACAACATTAAAGTACCTAATTTAATCATATACGTATTCTCCCGGCTTTCATACATATTCTTCCGTTCTGTAAACTAGCCTTTATAAAATTAAAAGATAACCATAGAGGAACAAGAAAATATTGTTGCTTAATCTGAGATAATTAAAGGCTTATAAAAATTCAATTATAATAAATTTTTAAAACTAATATTAAATATTATTATATTAAAACTAAAAGGATAGTGGATTTGCATGGCCTTTTTATCCTATTATGTGATTGAGAACTCGAGAACTTTGGACGAAACACCATAAAACTTTCTCATTTAAACCTTAATTGGTAAAAATGGCCTCCCACCTAATCAGTATTATACAGAGTATCCCAAATGCGATGCTCAGCATTACGTTCTGGAAAACTATAAAAGATACACTAAAGGTCAAATTGTGCCGGTGAGAACTTAAGACAATTCCGACTACCTTCGGAGATATTAGTTTACAAGTTCTATGAAAATTAGTTTACAAGTTCTATGAACTGCGTAATATTCTAAGCAGAGAGGTTCTGCTTAATGTCTATAAATCACTAGCAGAATCTTGTCTTAATTATGGAGTGATTTGTTGGGGATCGGCTAACAAAGGTATTTTGAGTAATGTCAGTATTGCTCAAAAGTATATTTTAAAGATAGTATTCTTTAAGCCAAGACGCTTTTCTTCAGAACTCTTATTTCAACAGTCTGGTGTGTTTACGATTACTGAACTGTACATAAAAAATATGCTTAGATTTTCTCTTACCAAAAATATTTTTCACAATTATATAGTTCACGACATAATGACGAGAGCAAATGTCAATCGTAATTTGACTTTGCCCGACATGCACTTTACCGTCACACAAAGATCAGTTTCTTATGTGGCTCCCAAAATTTTAAACATATTACCAGAGCATTTCAAAAGAAAAAAATTCCAATGCAAAAAGACTTAAACAAATGGATACGAAATAATACCCTGTTAATTAATAGGATAGTTAAGTTTTTTTAAATTAGTCTGTAATTTGAGAATTTTACATGATTGAATAATATTACTGTATATGATCTTATCGATAAGTATATTGTATGTTTACTCTATGGTAGTGTGCACCCACATACTTTAGTCCATTGTGCTTGTGCATACATTCATTTGAATTTATATAACTTTATAACATTCTTTGTAAATGAATAAATAAATAAATAAAATATCCGAAAAAAAACGAAAATTTCATTTACCGTTTATGTTTGTTTATGACGTTATTTATAAGCGTATTGAAAAACGGAAAGGACTTTCTACAGGAACTTTTTACGGTGCATTTAAAGGGAACGCTTTTAAATAATATTTGCAGCCTTCGTGATGAGTTTAACCCTCTGGTAAGGGTAGATGTTACCCTTAAAATTTTAAATGGGAAAGAGTGGCACATTATTTTCAAGGTCGTTTAAATCTCTTTCCAATAATACCATCATTTATTGTTTTCTGAGAAGTAGTTTCCAGGAAATCGCATTCCAAAAATAGACTTATTGATTTAAATTTTCAGACGGTGACTTTACCCTTGGTAAAGAATTGGAAAGGATTACCCGAAGTGACTACCTACGGACCCCTAATTATTCTATTAAAAGACGAGTCAACACAATAATGTTTTTTTAAAATAATTAAGTAAAACTACCATTCACAAAATAATAAATTATTGTATTATGGAAAGAGATATAAACGACCTTTAAAACGATGTGACACTTAACCCCCTTCCCATTTAAGGGTGATTCTCTATAATGAAACAAATTTAATATTTACATTATTGAGTTAAATTATGTACTATTGTTGATGAACAAGAACGCTCTTTAATACTGTTATAGTGGATATTTGACAAATAATTAGTTACACTGTGGGAAGCTAAAAATTCTTTGCTAGGATTATTTTAGCAGGGATATAATATTTTCTACCTGTAACAGCAAAATTGATTTTTTGTGACAGTAGAAATATTTTCTGTCATTAATCTTTATATATGCTGGAGAAAGAAAGGAATGCACTTTACTGTGATAAAAAAGGTTTATAAAATGCTACAAGTTTTATGTTATAATAACCTAGGTTTGAGACCGGTTCGATATGTGGTATATGAACTATAACCAACGTATAATTTTTATTGGTTGTATTACCACTTAATTTAAACTTCGTTCATATATTTTCATTTTTAGTGCTCAATTTGTAATAAATTTATTTTTAAAGAAAAAATGTGAAGATATAAATATCCCCAAACGGGAAAACGGTATATTGTGCTGAATTTTTTGTATATGTATATTGTAAAATACATTTTGAAGAAAATATTTTAAAAAGTTACCAAACATGACCTGGCTTTTTTCTGGGAAAAAGAAAATATATTATTGTCCCAGCAAAGTATATTTTCAATGAGTGGTAGTGAGTGTGTAAGCATAACAATCTTCTTCCTTCGCTGTAACTGCAGAATAATATTTATAAAGCGACTTTACTACAAAATCAATTGTACTGTCACAGCTAATTTTTTATTGTCCTCTATGTACTTAATTTTTTGCTATGGTAGGTAAAATTTTTATAACGGTAGTAAAAATCATCTCTCAGTGTACTTAAATTATATAAATTTAATAGTATTTAATATCTTGTTTAACTTACCACGTCGGAACGTCCGTAGGCAAACCTTCGATCCTTTTCGTGATCTCCGAAGGTGTCCCAAAGCCGTAAGCTGACGTTGACACCATCTACTATTTCCCAAGAGCGTTCCAGAACATCTTTGTATATACGATATTGGTCGATAGCCCATACTGTAGGTACGTGGGTCGACAGTAATTGAGCTAATGACACCTGATAAAAAAAAGTTTACTAGATATTAATAGAATTACGTTGTTTAGAGATACATGCAACATTTTTTAAAATACTGCTGAACCGCGTATCGTAATTCCACGATAAGGTAAGGTAAGAAAATATCAAGAAAATTTCTGGTTTTATTTCGATTTGGTGCTGTTTTGGTAACTTTTCATTTCCTTGTCGGCTGCTTGCAAAGAGCAAAGAGCAGTGGCAGTTCTTCCACAGGAGCACATGCGCACATGCACCCCAAAAACGAATAACAAAATATTAATTTATATTCATTGAATATTATTTATCGTGTAAGTCCGACCCTCCCTAATATTTTATCGTACCATCAACCAAACTGTATATTATAGGCTCTCGATCCAGCAACCGTGCTTCGGTCGAGGTTAATGACGATTATGACGAGACTTGCTCGCATGTGCGATTAAGTAGGCGGGGCATAATGCAGTTTCTCTGTAGTAACAAGTGGCGGGAGATCGCGGAGGATAGCGGGGCTATGGCGTTTTAACATGGGAAAGGTGCACACTGCACAATTTTAGTGTGCGCCGCGCCGTTGTCTGTTCGTGCATCTAGTTAGAAATTCGAGCGTGTATGTTTTAATATTTTAATATTATATATTTATTAAGTTAAAATTAATAGTTTGATAGTGGACTATTTAAAAAATAACTTTAGCTCTTTGAGTTTGGAGCAAAAAATTGAAGTGAAGAATGAGGGAAGACGGAAACCCGAAATTAATTTAACGCAGACCACAAAGGGTAAATCTAGGGACTTTATTAGAAAGTTTATGAAAAAAAATTTATAGAGGGTATTCCAAACTTTAATGAGGCTGTTATTCAATCAATTCAAATCAATTTTCTACAATTAAGAACCGAAGAACGGACTTTACGTTTAAGCACTATACACACTAAGAAAACCTTTCTTATTTTCCAAAAGTTGTATTTCCTTGTGTAAAATTAAAAAATAAATAAAAATATGTCTTACCTAAAGCATTTTCGGGTCCGTTACACTATTCTGACACACGAATTTTAAATTTTTACTATTTTTTTCTGAAAGTATACAATTTTAGAAGTAATATTCAATAAAAAAATTTGCGGAATACTCAGTAATTTTTAAGAAATTAATTAATAAAAATCCTGATTTTATAGTTTTTGAGTGATTTGACAAGGTTCTGACCCCAACAATTTTAGCGATGTTGCCGGATTTATAATTTTATAACAACAATAAAAAGTAAAGGTTCTGTGTAATGACTACACTTGAGCACCCCAATTTTATGAATTAATGTGTGTTTTCCGCATCTAATCTTACTTAAAAGTATTAATATTACACAATCAAACAAAAAAAAAGGTAAAAATACAAGTAATTAGTGTGTCCGAATAGTGTAACGAAACCGCATTTTCTTATTACTTCTTTTCTTTCTACATTTAAAACGTCTAGGAAGTAATTGTTTGGTCGTTACACAAAAATAAAATTTTAAAAATAATTTCACCATACTTGTGAACATAGGTCACGAGCCGCCACTGGCAAAGAGTTGATGTTTGTTCTGGTTTCTAGTAACACGTCTCTTATTATATTTGTACGTGCTTAAAAACACGGAGCTCAGTAGGGGAACATGAAGGCTTTTGCATCACTCCGTGCTCTGGAGCATGTCTCTGACGTCTGCACATTAAGAGATATCATGTGTCACCGGCCAAAACATGTCACCTGACACCGGTCAAAATATGACAGTCCATTTTCGATATACGTATTAAGGTCTATTTATCAACTTTTACGTTCAGTTCAGTGGTGCTGCGCTCGCAGTTACCGTTCGCTGGGAAAAAAATTCTGATTTATAAACTTGAACTGACTCGAACAAACCGCCGCGGAGTGTATAAATGGTCTGGTATATTTACATTTATTCAAGTCGAACGACAGGCGACGGTACTGAACTCAACTGAACTGAACTGCAGCGACAAAGTTTATAAATGCCACTTTAAAGTTTCAATAATTTGTCATTATGACTTATGACAAATCAAGTCGTTTAGAAAAAATTCGAATTCTATCAGTTGGCTGTGTCGCGAGTTATATAGTTTTTATTTCGGCTCTTATTAAGGCCCTAATGGATAGAAGTGGGGAGTGACTAAATATATAGGATTATTTTAAATTCTAATGGTTTATAAAGCGCACACTAAAGGTCCATTTATAAAATTCAGTTCAGTTGAGTTCAGTTATGCTGCGCTCAAAGTTGCAGTTCGCTGACGTTTCCTGGGAAACAAGTTCAGATTTATAAAATTCGCAGATCGTTCGCGGTCGTTGTGCATTGATCTACCTGTCACGACCAATAGCGTGTTGGAATTTTTAACTTCACATGGCAGATGCTTACTCTCCATTTCAAAATAAAACAAAGCAATTATTAAATTAGTACAAAATCAACTGTACTCTCTGCACGAGGAAGGTAAAAACGAATTTATAACCCTAAAAAGACTAGACGTCATCCTAGACTTTTAACTGTCAACGATCACGTGATTCACCTTTTGCATAAATAGGATCGCTCCTTAGTGAAAAAGGAAGTAGAACTATCCTAAATACAAATTATAATAAGGTGAAACAGTTCCTCCATGTCTATACACGGTGTCCCATATAAGAATGCACAGTACAGGGATCTCGTAAACCACAGGAAATACAGAGATGGTTAAATTAGAGAAAAAAAAGTTGCGCTTTGCTAAACCCTTCAAAGTCATGATTCGAAATCTAAAAAAATCCGATTACTTCCGAAGTTATTTGAGAAAAACCGAATTTTCCCGATTTCGTTTTTATTTTTTTCTGACTCTATTTAAAAAGATATGACAAAATAAATTTCACATTCTCATTGCCACTTTTTCTGCTCTACAAGCCGGTGTTCTTAAATTTTCAATCCGACGTTTCGTTTTTCCGCAACCATCATCAACTTTGTTTTTTTAAATAGTCGGAAACTTTAATTTTATGCTTAGTAAATTCTACCTTTTATTCTGAATTCAACGGTATATCACACTTAATATTTATAACATGTTTCGGACTTAAAAACGCATCATCAATATTACAAAACAAAATATTATAATTTTACGCTACAAAAAGTTCATTGAACAAGCTTATTTAATCAAATGTTCAAAAAGTCCTCCCTCATTCTCTAAACTTCTAAACAAACGTAGCAAAGGTACACAATTTCATTCATTGCGTTTTCTAGCATCATTGGAGTTATCCTTGCAAAAGCGGCTTGAACCTCGGCTCTAAGTGCTTCTACATTCTCGTACGTTTTCCAGTAGACTTCATCGTTGAGAAAGCCCCACAAGAAAAAATCCAACGGAGTGATGTCGGGAGATCGTGCAGGCCATCTTATAGGACCATTAGTGGCGATTACATTGTTCTGGAAACGTTCTGTTAGATATTCAATGTTGTTTCGAGAATTATGTGGAGGTGCCCCATCTTGCTGAAACCAAATACTGTTGTTTTCTGCCAACGGAATGTTATCAAGAAAATCTTCAATATCGTTATTCAAGAACTGGAAATATCTTTCTGCATTTAAAGTACCTTCATAAATTATTGGTCCGATAATCCTTGTTCCTAAAATACCACACCACACATTAAAGCCAAAGCGTTGCTGGTGCCTCAATGGTCGTACACGATGTTCATTATGCTTTGCCCAATAATGTCGATTGTGTCGGTTAAAAATTCCATTGTTACAAAAATATCTTTCGTCTGACCATAGAATAGTTCTTGGAAATTCACGATTTTCATCACACATTCTAGTCAGCCACTCGCAGAAAATCATTCTGCGCTGTTGATCACCAGGTACTAAACTATAACAAATCCTAAATCTAAATGGACGAAAACCTTCCGAGTGATCTTAATCCCACAGTATCTTCTTCTTGCATAGCCAATAAAACGGTTAATGTTTGTTCTGTTACTCTATGCGCCACTGGTTTTTGAAATGCGCCATATTCCCTTAGGTTTGTTAGAAGTCTTTTGAAAATTGATATATTAGGTTGGCGTTTAGACAAATGCGTTTCAAAGTACATAGATTGACATTGTCTGAAAAGAATCCATACTATATGTGTATTAGGATGTATAATAAATTGAGTGGTGGAATTAAGGATGCGCCAAACGAACGCGTATTTAAAAGGGAGCTGAAAAATTTTCTGGTTAATTTAGAACCTTATAAGCTAAGCGACTACTTAGACAGTTAAGAATTGTGAATTGTAATGATCAGTGTGGTTTTTCATTTCTTTTTTTGTTTTCCTTTTGACGACATTTCTTTTTACTTGTACATATGTATCAATGTAATTATGAAATAAAGATTAATAAAAAAAAAAAAAAAAAAAAAACCTACTATTTCAAGACGATATAAATGAAATAACTCGCAATTAATTATTTGATGCTAACATTTTGCTTACTTGCCCTTATTATACTTCAATCGGACACGTCCTCCTAGATCACCCTGTAGTAATACCTTTTATCGCTGCTGCGCCGCACGTTTAAAGAGACGATGTATCATCGCGTCATATTATTCGTCATTATACTTTTTGCGTTGAATGCGGCCGGTTCTTTCTTTACGACAAGTAGAAAAATGTCGAAAGAAAGAAAAATAACAAGTAGAAGTAGTGTCCAAATTAAGAAAGAAAATGAAAAGTATATATATATACATATATACATGAATATATTGGAGATGAATCAAGTAAGTACACATAATATTTCATATTTTTTCATTGTTTTAGACATGGACACAAGATTTATCATCACACACTTATAATTACTATTTTAGTAATTCAGCTGGCTTGGAATAGTCTACTCACCTAGTAGACATATCCACATACAGTTATATTGCCTAAAATATTACAATTTCTTGTTGTAAATAGGCTAACACAAATATCCATTTTTAATGCCAGCAGAAGCAATTCGTTGAGTCATCAGTTATGAGATTATGATTTATGGTCTTCCAAACAAGATATGATGCCTGAAAATGGGTCAAAGAGCCTGTTAAATAGACAGCGTCTCTTAACCCATAGCCCCTGTTAAATAGACAAGGTGGCATACATCCAGATCATGTCAAATATACATGGTAGGTCAACAAACCCGGACAAACCCATTAGCCCCTGCGAAATATACAAGGTGGCGGATATCCAGATCATGCAAAATATAAATGGTAGGCCAACAAAGGTAGGGCATATCAAAGCTCATCAACCCCTATGAAATATACAAGGTGGCATATATGGCAGGTCACATCAAAAAATTTCCAATGGCATCCCAGTTCTTGGCAAATTATTGTTTCTAATTAGTTACATATATAAAATAAAAAACATTTTGCCCTCTTAGGCTCATTAACCCCTGTTAAATATACAAGGTGGCATATATGGCAGGTCATACCAAAAAATTCCCAATGGCATCCCAGTTATTGGCAAATTATTGTTTCTAATAAGTTACATAATAATATATAAAATAAAAACATTTTGTCCTCTTAGGCTCATTAACCCCTGTTAAATATACAAGGTGGCATATATGGTAGGTCACATCAAAAAATTTACGATGGCATCCCAGTTCTAGGCAAATTATTGTTTCTTATAAGTTACATATTATATAAAATAAAACGTTTGGCCCTCTTAGGCTCATTAACCCCGGTGAAATATACAAGGTGGCATATATGGTAGGTCATATCAAAAAATTTCCAATGGCATCCTAGTTTTAGGCAAATTATTGCTTCTTATATAAGTTACATAAGTATATAAAATCAAACATTTTGCCCTCTTAGGCTCATTAACCCCTATGAAATATACAAGGTGACATATATGATAGGTCATATCAAAAAAGTTCCAATGGCATCCCAGTTCTAGGCAAATTATTGTTTCTTATAAGTTACATATATGAAATAAAACATTTTGCCACCTTAGGCTCTCCTAACCTCACTCACTCAGACGTCCTCCGAAAGCGGCAGATGTACCAGCTCAAAAGGGTCTGAGAATGCTCTCCCCAACTAGTGGCGTACACAGGGGGGTTTCGGGGGCTCAAACCCTCGCCATTTGTTGATAATGAAGGTATGGCGCCTACAAAATCATATTTTACGCATCATTATTAGGTTTTCGAACTATAACACCCATAAACAAGGGCTGTGTACGCCACTGTCCCCACAGTTAGCAATCCCGAAGCTCAAGCACTATTTTCTCAAAATGAAAGGAGACTCCTTTCTGCTTGAACTCCAAAATCAACTTGGAAAGGGGATTTCTGCTCTTGGGTCTGTACAAAATTATGGAACCTCGTTGACTCAGGGAAGAGGCTGTGTGAGGTACACCACACCAGTTACAACTACAGGAAATTTCTTTTATATTGGTCAATAGCAAAACTTTTAAAATCACAGCATCCTATAAATAAAGAGATTCCTTATTATTATTATCCAGAAAGAAGGGGAGGGGGGATCAATTCTACCTACCCTAAAGAAGCCAGCATACAAGACGTCCTACCATCAGAGCCATTACGGGAAGAACTGGAAAAGTCAAATAAGGACTGGATGAGAGCTCGTTAGGGTAAGCCATAAATGCAAGATTGCTGGAAGAATAAGGCTTTTCTACAAAGAGGGAAAAAATATCCTCAAATACGATAGTTATAGGGATAAAATACTATTTCGAGGGTTTCTCAGTCAGTAAAAACCTCTACATCTAAGTAAAAACGCAGAGAAGCTTTATCACCCAGTTCCCATTACTGTCTAAGATTGGGGCTGTAAAAGTAGTGAGAAATTGCATAACCCAAACTTTATCAAATAATTTTTTAAGGAAGAAATCTAAGGATAGTTACAGGTTTACTTTAAATCTAAAATCTAAACTAAATAAATTCCCCACTCCGCCCCATTTTAACTTAGAAGATGCAAACTGCAATAACCCTAATATCAGTAAACTGCTGAATGCAAACAGCTGACTGAAATTATGTCTACTTTCATGTACACATAGCTATAGAATTTAAAAAATATTTTGGGTTTCAATTTAAGAATACATTTTGAATTTCAGTGGCTCCCGTTTGGGATGTAAACATAACCTTCTAGTTTAACTAAGCTTTTAAAACCCGAATCGCATCTAAGGGAGAAAACTTGGCTTCGGTTGTTTACTGGTTGACGCGCTTCTTATAGGCCACAGTAAGGGTGAATGTTATATAAATATCAACTACACTAAAGCTATTTTTTTGAAAAACAGGAATTCCTCATAAATACAGTAAAAAGTGGTTTAATGCCAATTCAAGAAATAACTTTTTTGGGGTCACCCTCAATACAAAAAATGTGACCATTGTTCGGGTTACTGAAGAATAAGAAGATAATTATTAAGGAATTACAAGAAAAATGCTAGCCACAGAACAATCACGACAGGATCAGTTTTAAGTTATTAGCCATTTAGCCTCAATATGTCCAGCCACCCAATACGAATGGTTTTATACAAAACAGCTGGAGAGGGGAAAATAATTGACTTTAAGCCAGAAAATGCGGACTAGTCTAGGATCCGATTTACCTTGGTGGCCAAAAAACTATAGACGAATCCGGAAACAACATTCTAAGCCACAATTGTGTCTGTCTGTAATATATTTACGGATGCCTCCTCCACGCATTTTGTACTGGTAAGATGTAAAAGGATTTTAGGACTTACAAGGCACATAAATTAATTGAAATTTAAGGCTATTTCATACGGTTTAAAGTCTTTCGGCGAATGTAGGTACATTCTCAATATCATACTATCTTATGGGTAGACAACATGACGGCAGTACATATATTAGAATGGGGGGGGGGGGGATATTCAAGCCTCAACACAATAACGAGATAAATTTGGCAATGGTGTGAAACAAAAGAAATTATTCCTAGGGTGCACGCTTACCTTGGGAGTCGGAATATTATTAAAACAAAATAATTTAACTTTCTTTTTCTGTCAGGGATACAGGGAAAAAATATACCTACCAGAAACGTACATTTTAAAACATCTGCACCTAAGGAAGCCCAGCTTCAGTTAAAATTCATGTTTTCTGAAAATACAACGTTATACTGCTACAACTATTATTCACCACATACATAGGTTAAAATAAGCAAGTTGATCCCCACTTTTGGATAACCGGAAGTGATAGATACATCAAGCACCGAACAAAACCGCTAAGGGGTCAAGAAGAAAATTTAAATATTATAATAAAAATATACAAATAACAATAAAGAAGTCCCACCGCTCAGTCACGACACAAACTTTAAGCGGCTGGATATGAAATAGGTTCAAATCCAGCGGATACCGATAAACTCAAGATACACAACACTAGATATGCTGTTCTGTCCTCAGCAACGCTCAGAGTACTATTGAACCCATCAGGGAAGCAGCTCGGTATTCAGACGGCTCAAATACATTCGATAAAAGACCAGGAAGGATTTAACGTTGACGCCGGGGCCCGGGAGCACTAATAATATGCACAGGAAGTGAAACAGAGGAAATATTCTTCGACATTGAAAGGTAGGAAACAAAACAAACAAGTTCGTGTAGTTAAAATTCGTACTGCTTGCTGTAGTATCTAAGAAATAGTACCAAATTTTCAAATACTGTTCTCTATGTGGGGGCCTTAATGATGTGGGGGCCCCAGGTCTGAGCCCAAATCTTCTTCTCAAGTACCATGTCCTTTCAGAACGTTGGTAACCAACAAGGCTATCCTTACTCTGTCGACGGCAAGTCTGAACAGAGAGCTTGAGTTGAGTTCATACCAGTCCCGCAGATTCTTGAGCCATGACGCCTTTCTGCGACCCGGCTTCCTTCTACCAGAAATTTTTCCCTGCATGATGTTCTGTAGTAATCGATATTTTTCGCCTCTCATAACATGTCCGAAATACTGCAGTTTCCTCCCTTTGATGGTGTTAAGAATTTCAGTGGGTTTATTTAGTCGTTGGAGTATTACCAAGTTGGATACTTTTTCCGTCCATGAAACTCTTAACACTCTCCTGTAGGCCCACATCTCAAAGGCTTCAAGTCGTCTTTCTTCGTACTTGTTTATAGTCCAGGCTTCCATGCCGTACAGCAGGGTGGAGAAGACACAACATCTGAGGAGTCGGATTCTCAGAGTTAACTTCAGATCTCTACAGCACAAGACCCTACTCATGCTTACAAATGCTGCGCGAGCCTGCTCAATCCTCGATTTCACCTCAGTTTGACTATCCGCGCTGTTAGTTATTATGCTGCCTAGATACTTCATTTGGTTTACTTGCTTCAACAGTTCACCCTCAACCGTTATGTTAGCTATGATATTAGGTTGCCTGCTAATTACCAATACTTTGGTCTTTTTTACATTTAACCCGAGTCCGGCCACCGCGCATTTTTCGATGACTGCATCCATTATACGCTGCAAATCTTCCCGACTGGAGGCCAACAGTACCGTATCATCAGCGTAGCGGAGGTTGTTTATGAGTTCTCCATTTATAATAATGCCGGCCTGTATATCATTTAGTGCTTCCTTAAATATTCTTTCAGAATATACATTAAAGAGCAAGGGCGACAGGATGCAACCTTGCCTTACCCCCCGTTTGATCTTTACTTCTGGTGTATCATCGCCATCTATTCGAATCACCGAAGTTTGGTTCCAATATAAACTCTCAATTATCCTAACATCCCTTCCGTCCAGTCCCACATGTTCTAAAGTCTCTATCAATACATCATGTTTGACCCTGTCGAATGCCTTCTGGAAGTCTATGAAGCATGCATATCACCAAATGCCCAGTATAAATTCAGTATTGATCACAGACCATATTCAGAAATTATGTCATGGCACTAGCACAAAACCATCCCAAGCTATATAAATATTGTTGTTGGTCTTTTGATCTATCGAACAAGTTAGACTCTTAATTTGTTAAATATTTACTTTTTGTCAAGAATTCTTCCTATAAGGTTTATACCAAATTTTTAAATAATCCTTTTCTAATCTTATATCAGGTTGTCATCTTAGGGTTGGTTTGAATTTAGACCAACCACTAAAAGAAATAATTTAAAAATCTGTTAATGTCTTAATGTTTACATACATAATTATTCGATCAAACGAACTTACCTTAAGTGAAGTTCGATCGTAATTATACGAGGGTCCAGTCCGAAGATATCGCTTTATTTACCACGTAGTCCGTCTCTGGCTACTAGTCGCGCACCAATTTTAAAGAAAGAATTCCCCCTGCCTCTGTGTTCTGTATATTCCACTCTGTTCAAGGCTCATAGGTTGAAAGAATTTTCAGGATTGCTCACAAATAGAGGGCTCGAAGGGTATGGGAGGGGAGTGATATCTTCGGACTGGACCCTCGTATAATTACGATCGAACTTCACTTAAGGTAAGTTCGTTTGATCGAATAATTATACTTCGTGTCCAGTCCGAAGATATCACTTTATTTACCACGTAGATGTTTAAAGATATGAATATATTGTGAGCAATTATAAAAGGAATTATTGGACAAATATTTATATGTAAATTAAACGAAACTATTGACGACGAACAAATCAAGAAATATTTATTTTAACAAATATAAACTAGTTGTTGATAACTACTTATAAAAAAGAATTTTAGGTTATGTCTATATCTAATATTGCTTGAGCAAATATGTTTTCTGACGCCAAAGGTATATTGTAAAATCTCGCAAATGTTGAGGTTTGTGACCATCCTGCCGATTTGCAAATAAGATCCAAAGATATACCTTTCCTAAAGGCCGCAGAAGTTGAGGCATGTCGAATAGAGTGCGGCTTAAAAATTGTAGTATCAATTCCTGCCTTTGTGAGCATCTGGGTTGCCCACCTGCTCAGAGTGTCCTTTGATGCCTTATTGTGTGGTTTTTTACAACACAGAAATAAAAAATCTTGCCCTGTAGTTCTCAGCGAAGACGTTGTATTAATGTACGTTTCCAAGGTAGTGGCTACACACAGGGAAGGTTTGTCCTTGAATCTGGGTAGGTGTAGGGTAGGTTGAGTTCTCCCTATACCGGAGGTCTTAACTGAGTCTGAGATATAAATGATTGTTTCAGTTGAAGTTTGATTTATATTTGATAAACGAATAAGAGAGATTGTGTGTAGTCTTTCCCCAGTTGTTAAGGCTAGCAGCGTAACTAACTTTTGCGATAATATCACGAGACTAATGGTCGAAGGCAAGTTGTCAATATATTGCAATAAAGGTGCTGGATTCCAGGTAGTGTTATATCTTGGACGGGGGGGGGGGTGGGGGGGGTCGAAGACGGTACAGCCCTTTTTTGAATCGCTTAATAATTGGATTAGAGAGAGAGCTGATACATGTGAATTAAAAGTCCCATATCGTAGGGTCATGTTAGTCGTCAATGCTTGAAGGAAACTGATTATATTATTTATTGTGGGGGTAAACGTTGGAGTATGTTCGTCCAGACAAAACTTCCACCATAGCTTGTAAGTATTATCGTACTGACGTAAAGTTGAAGGTGAAATGAAAGATAAAATCGTATCTATTGCCGAGTCTGGGACATTTTTAAGCAAAAACGCTTGCCTGATAATTTGGCCCCCACCAGGGTAAGGTTCCTTGCTAACGGATGTGACCTAAAAAATGGAGAAGAAAGTAAATCTGGTGAAGGCTCTAGGTAAACTTCTTTATCAAAAATTAGCTTTTGAAATAGAGGGTACCAAGGTTGAGAAGGCCAACACGGAACAACTAAAATCCCCTCAGCCTTATCCTGTATTATTTTTTGTAGCGTTCGAAGGATCAGAGCGAAAGGAGGGAAAGCGTAAAAAAACTCAGAGTTCCAAGATACAGTAAATGCATCGACATTTGCAGCATTAGGGTCCTTAAACCACGAAATATATTTTTCGCATTTGTTGTTGATTTGTGATGCGAATAAATCGATTTCCGGTTTGCCGAAAGTTTTCTCTAGTAGATCGAAAGCTGGTCCTGATAACGACCACTCTGTTTCCGGACTGAAATTTCGTGACTCAATGTCAGCATTAGTGTTTTCTTTTGAGCTGATATAAGACGCAAATAGCCAAATATTTCTTTCCTCACACCACTGCCATATCTTTTTAGAGAGTAATGATAATTCTGGGAATTGAATACTGCCCATTCGATTTATGTAAGAAATGGCAGTGGTGTTGTCGCATCGTAACAATATATTACAGTCTCTTAATTCTCGTGCATAGCACAGAATTCCATAAGAAATGGCCTGTAATTCCAAATAATTAATGTGACGTAATTTTTGTGATTCAGACCAGAAGCCATGCGTACGTTCAGGGCCGCAACAAGCCCCCCAACCCGTCAGGGATGCATCTGAAAAAATTTCTCGGTGAAAGCTATCGCTTCTAATATCATTAAAAGTTCGGGATACATTTGTTTGCCACCATAATATGTCTGATTTGCAAAAGTTCGAAATTAACATTTTCGAGTATAGTTCATATTATTCCTTTGAAGTGCTAGAAATTTTGCTCTATCGAGAAGCTTGCAGTATAGGAAACCATACTTTACAGCTGGACATGCTGCAATTAAGACTCCTATAAATTTCGCAAAATCACGTATTTTACAATCTGATCGACTTAAAAATAATGAAGTTAGTTTGATTATAGTATCTATCTTTTCTTGGGGAAGAGTTATTTTTAAATCTTTGCTGTCTAACCAGAAACCTAGAAACTTCGTGCAGGTTTTTGGTATCATGTTGCTTTTTTCCCTATTTATAATAAACCCTAAAGATTTTAAGAGTTCGATTGTGGTATTCGTATTTTCTACGCATGTCTCCTATGTGTTGCCAAAGATCAGAAAATCATCTAAGTAATTGATGATCGATATTCCGAAGGTCCGTAAATGCGACACCACAGGTTTTTTAAGTTTAGTAAAGCATAATGGGGCCGAACTTAGTCCAAACGGTAAACAAGTGAATTGGTACAAAGTATCATCATATTGGAATTTAAGAAATTTTTGATGGTCCTTACGGACGTGTACCAGAAAATATGCGTCAGTAGGGTTGAAACTATCATTGAGCTCCTCACGTCGCGACGCCTTCGACGCCGGCCCAGGGTTAAGCAGGTGTACAATAAGCACACGTGTGCTCTTCGTTATTTTGTCCTTGTTTTTTATGCACCCACGCCTGACCTTAAAACAGCAGGTGTGCTTTATTTGTTTCTTCTTTTTTATAGTACACAGGTGTTAAATTTTACCTTGACATTGCATCCCCATATGATTTTTATACTCCCACGTTCCTTTCCAGGGACCCCATAAAATAGAAAAATCTGTTTTTTATTTAAATTGGCTCTGTAACCTTGTTCACATACGTGGTTAGTTGTTTCTTATGATTTTACCTTGACATTGGATCCCCTATGATTTTTTAATACTCTCACGTTCCTTTCTAGAAACCCCATAAAATAATAAAGCTGTTTTTTTATTTTAATTGACCTTGTATTCGATTCACACACAGGAAGAAGATCCAGTGCAGCTATATTTTTTTTTTAATAATCCTTACTAGTTCACTTGTGCTACGTTATTTTACTCCCCTTTCCACATTCAATTGATACTTATTAACCTTGAATATTTGCATAAATACGATGCCATTTTGTTACCACCTTCAAAGTCACACTAGCATTGACGCTACCAATATCTGCCGCCTTGAAAGATAAATAAATAAAGTAAATAGAAATATTTTATTTGTGCTTGTGTTGTGTTTCCTGAAAGTGTCTATTAAAGGTAAATAATTGTTTTATTGCATATTTCAACAATAACAATGAGCATTTCACAGCAGACCTTGAGTGAAATTAATAATATGATAAATAAAGATTTTGAATTTCCTGAGCGCAGGAAGTTATCAACCTTGGGGGTGGGAATGGGTTATATTATTAAAAAAATGACTCCGACAACAACGCGCTTTGGGAAAACTATTGTTGCTACCTTATATGATCAACGGAATGATGTTACATTTCAAACATTTCTGCCGAAACGTGTATCTGATGCATTCACTCAGATTTTCATCGACGATATGAATATGTCAGGTGAGAAATATACTTTGACATATATGGGCCAGAGTTCAAATGCATCACCAGGGGGTAATACGCGCGCGTTAATAAATTTTGGTTGTTCAGAATAAATCATTTTTTAAATTGAAATCTTCTATTGTTTATCATATTATTATTATTTAAGTATTAGTTGGATATGTAATAGAATAGTTTTTGATAGCACACGTGTGAAGCATATACATAAGCAATAAAAATATTCTCTATTATTTAAGATGTGTGACGAATTTATTAAAAGAGAAAACCAAGATTCCTATGTGCATAATTTGATATTAAACCTACGACAAATGGCTGAAGATATTTTAAACTTTGAAAAAGATGATGGGTTCGATATGGATTCGCAACGAAAATACATGAGGGAAGCAATGGATTTTCTATCTGGAGCCCATTGTTGTGAAAGATTCCTATATGGTACCATATGTGAGGATCAATTCTGTTTTGAAATGGTTGAACAAAATCTGGGATACTTCTTGGTGGAAATTCCACATTTAAACATTAATTTATTGGAATATTATGGTTTGATTCCCCATGAGGATGGTGTCAATGATGGCGATGAAGAAGATAGTGGTTGCGAGAATGGGAATGGAGACAATAATGGCAGATTATTTACTTCCAATGATGACATTGATGAGCGTATTATGTATAAAAATTTGAAATTGTAAATTATATGTATTACAATGACTAAAAAAAAGTATAAATAAATTATGTTTAGCTACATATTGTTTTATTCCCCCCTAATACACTATATAAAATTAATTTGATATAAGTAGGTAATATTTAAAAAAATTGATTAGTTGAAAATAAACATGGGTCGTGTTAACAGCAACAACACAATTGATAAATTTGGTCGTCAGAGGGTAAATACATCAGTGCAATTATTACGGGGTTTACCTGGACTTGGTTTTAAACTCACATCTGACGGTCAATATGACATCGAGGGGAAATGTTTGTGTAATGTAGCAAAACCTACCAAAGATGATGATGCGGCCACTCGACTATATGTGCTTGAGGAAATTTCCGACGTACGAAAGCAAATATATAAAATAATCAATGAGGAAATTTCGACACATTTTACCAAACTACAAAACGAATTTGAAGAAAGCTATAATAAACGTTTATTAGCCACTCTTGATCGAATAATCAATAATGAATTTGTGCCGCACATAAATAAACTACAAAATGAGTTTGAAGAACGCTATAATAATCGCTTGACCAAGTTTGATAGGCGACTTGTTGACCTTGAGAACCAACCTCAGCTATCAGATATTCCATTGTATTCTGGTGGTACAATTGCATCGTCTTAGACATACATCATTCCAAGACCAGAAATGTTTACACAAGGATGAATTGTGTAAATTTAATTTTATGCCTTAAGTTGTATAATACAAGTATAAAATTAAAAAAAAAATAAAAATTATATTTTATCTGTGTTTTATTTTAATTGTCCCTGCAATTCACGTATAACAAAACGTGGCTTTATTATGTTATATGACCTTGAATATGTGCAGATGGACGATAATGAGGTGTGCTTATGTGGGCGGGTGTTTTTATGACCTTAACCATATACACTTGAGTGGGGTAGTTTCTATGACCCTGACATTGAATTCAGTTTGTTATAAAAAGGTGGGAGGAGGAGTTGAATATTTCAGTATTTACTTATCAATCGTCTGCGTAGAAGTTCCCATTGCTCATCATCATAATGAATAATTACGTGTGTGAACACTGTGGTAGATCATTTACACGGAGTTACAATATGTTGCGACACAAAAAAGATTCGTGTAGATTTAGATTCGCAAATGTGGGTAAAGGTAAACGGTGTAGACTAGATGGTAGCGCTTCACCACCACCAAGTGTGCAAACTTGTGCTGCATGTAATATTACTGTAGCAGCAAATCATATGGCGGCCCATCAAAGAACATTACAACATAAGAATAATACTTGCAGACCATTTTCTCAAGGTGTTCAAATTATTGACAGTGCATTTAAAAACAGAATAATTACCTACCGTGTAAATAGTGGTAACGAGCATATAGACTTTACAGCATTCTTCGATGAAATAAGATCGAAAGTGTTGGATTTAATAAAGGAGTTGTTGGTAGTGCATCAATCATTAAAAATAAACGCGGTTGTGGTGGGACGATATATTTTACCCTCACAAGACATTATAAGTGATAAATCGTTTAATACGTCAAATGAGGTAGTTGTTGCTGGCAGCGATTTGAATATGGTGTATGGAATATTTACTGAAGCAATGAAAACCCAGTCAACTGAATTTCAAGAAAAAGATTCAGGTATGTTAAGCAAACGATGTTGTAGTGTATTATTGAAGAGAGAGAGAGTATTAATTTTGTGAATGTTTGACCGTATTGTTGAAGAGAGTATTAATTTTGTAATCTCTTTATAGGATGGGCGTTAGAGAGAATTCTCTACCTCGAGTTAAATGTTAACAAGTACAAACCGTTTGGAGGGTCATCGTACATCACATTACCACGACCAATTCAAGCCAAGAGGGCTGTCATCAATGTCATCAATCAAGATGAGTGTTGTTTTGCATGGGCTATAGTGTCAGCATTGTTTCCAACTGATGGACAGCCATCACAGATATCATCCTATCCTCATTATTCTAGTGTGCTTAATTTAACAGGTATGGATTTTCCAGTTAAGCTCCGTGATATAAATAAATTTGAAGAAATTAATAATATTTCAGTGAATGTATATGGCTTGGAATCTATATTTGAGGCCAACAAATTAAGATATGAAGTCGTTGGTCCGCTATATTATTCGGGGAAAAAACGCATAAATCATGTTAATTTGTTGCTTATAACTAAAGATTGCGATGTAAAAGACGATAATATACATAATTGTAATGCAAGTTGCTCAAAAAGTCATTATTGTTGGATTAAAGATTTATCGCGTTTAGTGTCTAGTCAAATATCAAAAAGTCATGATAAAATGTACTTTTGTGATGGTTGTTTAACCTATTTTAGTCCGAGAGATAGGTTAGCAGCACATCAACAATATGACTGCAGCCATATATATTCACTGACTCCCTCAGTAGATTTCAAAATAGATAAATTTGGAAAAAGTGTACCTGAAAACATTTTAAAGTTTGAAAATATTGAGAAACAAATGCGAGTTCCTTTTGTAGTGTATGCAGACTTTGAATCTATTTTAAAACCAGTTATAAATGTGGAACCAAACCCCCAAAATTCTTATACAATGCAAAGCTTTAAACATGAGCCATACTCTTTTTCGTATTTAATTAAATGCTCTTTTGACGATTCAATTTCTAAGTTTGAATTATATCGGGGGGCTGATGCGGCCCAAGTTTTTGTTTCCCGAATTGAAAGCGATTTAAGGTTTTTATATAATACATATTTAAAGGATATAACAAAAATGAAAAGCTTAACAGCTCAGCAGAAGGAAGAGTTCGCAAATGCTAAGATTTGTGGCATATGTGAAGGTCATATAACTGATACAGATGTGAAAGTAAGAGACCACTGTCACATAACGGGTGAAAAAAGATTTGGTGCCGCACATTCTATTTGTAATTTAAATTATAAATTATCCAATTTTATTCCAATAATTTTTCACAATTTGAGTGGTTACGATAGCCATCTTTTCATAAAAGAATTGTGTAAACATGGGGATAAAATTGATGTAATAGCCCAAAGTAAAGAAAAGTACGTGTCGTTCACAAAGAGCATTTACGTGCATGATTATGTTGAGAAACTTACTGGTATCACTAAACGTAAATATTTAAAGTTACGATTTATTGATAGCTTTAAATTCTTATCATCATCATTGGAAAATTTGGGCAACGGGTTAGATATTACCGAATTTAGAGAAACAAGAAAACATTTTCCCAATACTAATGAATTTAATATGATGCGCAGAAAAGGTGTTTTTCCCTATAGTTTCGTAGATTCCATTGAAAAAATGGATAATACAACACTTCCACTAAAAAGTGAGTTTTACGATCATTTGCGGGAAGAACACATTAGCGACGAGAGTTATGATCGTGCTAAAGAAGTATGGCATATGTTTGGGTGTAAGAATTTGGGTGAATACTCGGATTTGTATCTCAAATCAGACGTCTTATTATTAACAGATGTTTTTGAGCAGTTTCGAGATATGTGTTTGAATATTTATAAGCTCGATCCTGCGCAGTACTATACCCTTCCAAGTTTATCTTTCGATTGTATGTTGCGCATGACCAAGGTAGAGTTAGAACTACTGACAGACATAAACACAATTCATTTTTTTAAAAAAGGTATTCGAGGTGGTATAAGTCAGTGTACGGAAAGGAAGCATATTGCCAATAATTCATATTTACCAAATTACGATACCACAAAACCATCGTCATTTATCACCTATCTTGATGCCACAAACCTATATGGTCATAGCATGTCGCAGGCATTGCCATTTGGCGGTTTCAGGTGGCTGTCAGAACGTGAAATTATCGATCTAAATATTATGGCGGTTGATGATGATAGTCCCCAGGGATATGTTCTAGAGGTGGATGTGCATTATCCTGAATATCTACATAATGCACATGCTGACCTACCATTCTTAGTGGAAAGCATGGTCCCTCCTACGGACACAGCAAAATTACCAAAATTAATACCAAATCTAAATGATAAAAAGCGATATATTGTACATTATAGAACGTTGAAACAAGCTATCAATAGCGGCCTAATGGTAATGCAGACACATAGAATTTTAAAATTTGATCAATCTAAATGGTTAAAAAAATACATAGATTTTAATACTGAGTTGCGAAATAAATCAACAACGAAATTTGGTAAAGATTTATTTAAATTAATGGTAAATGCTAATTTCGGCAAAACAATGGAAAATGTGGAAAATCGTAAAGATATAAAGTTAATAACTGACTGGGATAACACAATAGGTAAAGTTGGAGCTAGAGCTTTAATCGCCCGCCCTAATTTTAAAAGCTGCTCGATATTTTCAGAAGATTTAGTAGCCATTCATATGGGCAAAACAAAAATAATTTACAATAAGCCAATTTATATAGGGTTTTCCATATTGGACATGTCGAAAACAGTTATTTACGATTTTTTTTACAACTTTATCAAGGCAAAGTTTGGTGATAATGCTTCCTTGCTATACACTGACACCGATTCTCTTATACTAAAAATTTTTACAGAGGATTTCTATCGTGTTATGTTGCAGAACCCGGATAAATTTGATACATCAAATTATCCAGAGAAAAATTTATTCAATATTAAAAAAAGTACATCAGTATTGGGTAGAATGAAGGATGAATTTCCAGGTGATCCGATAACATGTTTTTATGGTACTGGGGCGAAGGCTTACTATGTCAATTCATTAAATAAGGAGTTGAAAAAGGCCAAGGGTATTAAAAAATATGTTGTCGAGAACCATCTTCACCTGGAAGATTACCAAAAAATTGTAGAACGCGGTGGTCTATTATTTCGAAAAATGAAAACGTTTCGAAGTTTAAAACATGACATATACACGGAGGTAATAAATAAAGTAGCTCTTTCCCATAAAGACGATAAACGTTTCATTATCCCATCCTCAACGAAAACTCTACCTTGGGGTCATCCAGATATTGAGTTCTACCAACGCGGACCTGAAGAAAATTTAAAAATTTTGTTGCAAGTCATCGAGTCTTTTAATTCCAATATTGATAATTGAAAAAAATAACCGGAAAATCCATACCAAAATAACATTTAATTATACTTTAAATTTAGTATTAAAATAAAATGTTTTATTTAAACCCATATGAAACAAGCATTTAACCGTAGTTGGTTGGTTTTGATGATTTATGTATATTTTAAAAAATAAGGATAAACAAAACATTGTTCATTATATGAAATTTATATTATATTTGTGTTTTGAACAAACCCGAACAAACGCATATGAAGCAAACATTTAATCATAGTTTTAATTTATATATATATTTTTGGCTGTGATGATTTATGTATATTTTTAAAAATAAGGATAAATAAAACATTGATCATTATATGAAATTTATATTATATTTGTGTTTTATTTCAAATATTAACAAATCTTTCTTGATACATTCTATTTCTATAGGTCCATGCTAAAACGCTTGCCAGAAGGGTTTCCAGTTCATTTATTCTTCTTTGGAAACGATATCTATCGGCCATTAGCTGTTTTAAGTTACTTTGTCGCGCTTTTCTGTATGCAAAACTCCAAACACATGTTTGTTGTATTGTATTTTTCTCTTCATTAAATCTTACTTTCTTCATGGTTACTATACAAATAAAATTGTTTTACATGTTTAGTTACATTTATTTACATTATAGATATAACTTATTAAATGCTTAATTTAACATAATTGATATATCTGTAATGATATTTATACAATATCAGACTTATCTATCCAAGAGTTAAAATTGATTGGAAATCCTAACCATTTTACAAATAATTGGTCAATGTGATTTTTCTTGCGTTTTTTGAGAATTTTTTCCACTAAATATACATCTGGACTGTTAGTTTTTTGTAGTTCGGGTTCATAAAAACATCCTTTAATCTGCTGGCCTTCTAATGATTCCAATAGATATGTAGGTGGATTAGTTACATTAACTTTTGATATTTTAAATAGCTCTGTTGACCATGAAGGTGTATATCCCTTGTCAAATATGCTCTTATACTTGCTGATGCGAACAATATCACCCAAACGATACTTTATTTTCTTCGGAACAATTTTCAAATAGTTGTATGCATTAATTTTTGTAGCTTCTTTCACATCTTTCGGTTTCATCCCAATGGTACGGTGTTTAGTGTTATTATAGGCTTTCGTTATAGATGATAATATTTGCAACCATCTATACGAGCCCCTAGCCGAGAATTGCTTATATAGACTATTTTTTAAAGTTCTTATAACACGTTCAACAATTGCAGCTTTCTTCGTACTATACGTGGAATAATGGTTTATGTTGTATTTTCTTATAAGAGCTTGAAAGTTGCTATTATAAAACTCTTTTCCTTGGTCACTTTGCAAACTGGCTGGTGTGTATGAGGCCTCTTCAATGATGCTTTTCATCGCATTCGTTACTTCAACGCCGCTCTTATTTTTAACTGCTCTTGTATAAACATACTTGGAATAACAGTTTATACATACGACAATGTAACGATAACCATCGTTTTCATCAGCATATTGTTGCATTTCCGCCAAATCGATTTGCCACAAATCTTTATATCCTTTTATTATAGTATGTCTTCTAGTGAAATTTTTTCTTGCACTTCTATGTAGTTCATTAACTATTTTAATTTTTTCGGGGGTAGGATCCATAGTATAAGTGACGTCTTATTCAACACTGATGAACGTAATGAATTGTAATTCTTAATATATTATACCCTCCTCTCGAAGCTCTTCAATAATTGACATAATTTCATTATCGTGTCCAGTATGTCCGGCTACTTTTGAACTCCACAATAATCGTAATCGATCCACCAACTCACTGGGTTTATTCCAGTAGACATATTGAGATAATTTAGATGATAAAGTCTTCTTTATAGGTAACCGAATTTTGGATTTCCTTTTTTCTCGCAAACCAGCACCAAGCTTAGTTTCCTCCATTAGTGGTTTTATAATTTGTCTATATTTTAGCCATCGGGTTTCCCTTAAACCCATAGCCTTATTATAATTAATATATGCAGCATTTGTTAATTCCAAAATATCTTTATATTCTCGAAGAGTGTCTTTGTTCCATTCACTTTCTTCGTTCAGGATTGGAGGATTTTTTAGGAAAATCAGGTCATAAAGTTCATTTGTTCCATTGAATATAGCAATATTTCTGTTGTTTTTATATAATGACACCTGTCCGTTAGGAAAACGAACTTCTACATTACCAATAAATGATTTTTTTTTATTTACATTATCATAATGGACACCATAAACTGTATCATACTTCGATGGTTGCTTTTGTAACCCCTTCAGATAGATATTAACGTTTTTCAAAGATGGCGTAGAAGGTGAACTAGATAAGTCGGATTTGTTTGATGGGGGTGGTGTTGCAAAAAATGACTCATCGTATATTCTGTGTTTCGGTGTAGATGACTCCCCTGCTAATTCAGACGGTTCGATTGGCATTGCATCTGTTGTTAATTCCATACTTGGGCTCGAACTACGACTTTGTGGTTTAGTTTTAGTAACTGATTTTTGGGTTAATATTGGTTGATTTTGCTGCTTCACTACTACATTGGATATGGATTTTAATGGTTTAGTAATAGGTTCGTAAAACTGTTCCAAATCAATGTTATTTTGTGCTTTAGCTGCTTTAATTTGCTTGAATTTTTTTCTCACAGCACTGGTCGTTTCCAGCAGCTTACGTTTTAAATCGATTTCTTCATTCATGATGTTTTCAAATTACCGGACAATGATGAAATGAGCTGCTATGGTTACTTCTATAAATATATATAGCTATCGAAACCCTTGCGATATCTTCCCGAATTTACATTACTATCTTTATCGATAACTAAAAAACCATACTTGCTGTCCCAGCATTTAGAGCACATTTGTTGAAATTGCGGAAACGTCAGATCAGGTGAAACATGATCGGAAAATATGTGTCGCATATTCATCTCATCCTGTTTAAACATTACAATGAAGTTGGCATTATCTCGCACAAGTTGTTTAGGAACACGTGAATATGTTTGGGCTAAGTAAAAAACATCCACATTTTTATGGCGTCCCATACTAAAATATGATCTTATGACATCCTGTTTCTCACACATAACATCATCAAAAATGAACACAGAATTTGGTTTTGCATCTGACGGTTCCACTATATTATTTCCATCACTAAATGTATAGTAACCAAGACCTTTAATTGGTAATAAAATTTTTCTTAAATATTCATATTTTGGTTGATATAGCGACTTTGAGTAAATGTAGACATTTTCAAAACGCAGTCCCAACGGATGTGTAAGCAGTGATATCATTACGTTGGTTTTCCCGCAGTTCGAGGGGCCAATTAACAGCCCGCGAATAGATGACGGGAGCAGTGGACCATGTCTCCTTAATATTTTCTGATCTTGTCCGGATCCAACTTTCCCATCAAGATTATCGACTGGTAATTTTTGTTTCAGCTCCACAATTCTCATTTTATCTATATTTTATAGCTGTTTTACATTGATCGTAGTCATTCAGATGTCACACGTCAAACGAAGTGGACGGTCTGGTTTATCGAGTAAGACTGGCACTGGTATTGTTAATACATTAATTAATAGACTACCGTTTGAGGTACATATTCCCGGTTACCAGTATTGTGGGCCCGGTACCAAAGTAATAAAACGTGTTAAAAGAGGCGATCCAGGAATAAATCCGTTGGATGCTGCTTGCAAAAAACACGATTTAGCTTATTTACATAATAGTGAAAATTTGAGTGAACGCCACGAAGCCGATTACGAACTTGAGCAAAGCGCTTGGAAAATAGTAAAATCAAAGGAGGCTAGTGCAAAAGAAAGAGCTGCAGCTTGGTTAGTAACCAACATTATGAAAACAAAACAACGTTTCGGTATGGGTATGCAGACTGGGCAAAACAAGCGGTCTCGTCGTCGTCGTGGAAGGAAAGTTTCGAAAAGAAATCGGGTTAATAGACGGCGTCAACAGAAAAAAGCGTTTGGTTCAGCTATTAGACAACCAATTCGATTACAATTATTAAAAGCTGGAGGAAAAAAGGGTCTTGAAAAGAATGTAATGAAAGCATCAAAAATAGCCATTATCGCTGCCCGAAAATCTTTAAAAACAGCCGGTGGCAAACGTAAAATTCGACTTCCTCGAATTATACCGATCCCTAAAACTGGTGGCATACTACCACTGATACCAATATTTGCAGGACTGTCAGCGTTGGGATCCTTAGCTGGCGGGGCAGCTAGTATTGTGCGTGCTATAAAGACGGTAAAAAATGCGAATGCTGAGAAGACAGGTGCTACCATACATCTGCACTCAAAAAAAGGAAATGGATTGTTTCTTAAACCATACCGTGCAGGTATGGGTCTATTTCTGAATAGTGCAAAATCAAAAAACTATTAAAATCCCTACCTCATCGTCCACTATCCAATATTGATTTACAAAAGTATGCTTTGAAGATGAAAATACCACATTTTAGAGGGGTCTATATGAGAGACTCGCTGCCAGTGCACGGACCCCAACGTAATGAAGCTGCAATTATTAATTTGGATGGTATGGTAGGGGATGGGACTCATTGGGTAGCATATAGAAAAAACAAATCGAATGTGACATATTATGATAGTTTTGGTGATTTACCCCCACCCATTGAATTGGTACATTATCTGCAAAAGGGTTCTGAAGCATCGAAGAAAATTTTCTATACATACGATCGTCAACAAGATTTTGGCACAGTTTGGTGTGGACATTTGTGTTTGACGTTTCTTTCAAAAAAATCATGAGGGCTATGACACCACAAATGGATCGTGATAACTACACGAAAATGTTGTTGTCGCTTAAAGCGTATCGTCAAGTCGGCTGTGAATTGAGAAAAATGACTGTAAAACAGCTGGAAAACATGCCTAAGGAAGTAATGATCGCTTTAGCACCAAATGAAATCGCACTAGTTTGGGACAGGTTACCTGATCATATGCGGAGTGACATCGACATGCTAAAATATCAGTACTGCAGCGAACATTATAAAAAATGTAATTCCGATGAGGATGAAGGAGATGGACCCATACCAAAAAAATTATTTTGTTGTTATTGTAAAATCAGTGATGTCAAAATAACAGCTGAAGCAGCGAAAGAAGTGAGACGAGACGGAAGCTTACCAAACCTTCTGAACTGTTGCAAACAGCAATAAAACACATACATAAATTGTTTTATTGCCAGTCATGTCGTACACGTTCACATTATCGGGACACTCCAGTGTCTTGAGTGCAAATTTTTATCCCCCTGTTGAATTGAAATCATCCTCTAAGTATGGGCTTGCACTGTTGGGATTTTACACATATAATTCAATTTTTAATGTTGACGCAAGTAACAATGGGTTTGCATACAAAACGAAGGACAGCCCAAAGACCACGCTTTTAAGGATTCCACCTGGAGCTTACGAAATTGATGAAATTGGTAAAGCAATATACACAAGTTTAAAAGAATACTGCAGAGGAGAAGAATGTGATGGATTATTTTCATTAGTAGCCAATAATAATACATTAAAATGTGAGCTCAAGTCGACATACGATATTGATTTTCGTGTAAAAAACAGTATTGGTGGACTATTGGGTTTTGGGCGGGTACTGTTAAAAAGTGGAAAACGACACGAATCAAGCAATAATGTGGACATAATGAAAGTGCGCATTATAAGAGTGGATTGCAATATAACTTCAGGAGCATATCTAAACTCTAGAGAAAGCCACACATTATTTGAATTTGATATTGATGTTGAACCTGGTTACAAAATTTCAAAGGAACCACAAAATAATATTTATATGCCGATAATGCCTGAGGGGCGGCAGTCAATAGACAACATTACTCTACGCATCTTGGACGATCGCGGTGATTTAATAGACTTTGGAGGTGAAAAAATTATTGTGAAATTAGAACTGAAAAAAATTACATAATTATGGGTTTTTGCTTCAATCGTCAATTGACTATGCTGTCAACTGCTCGAGGTGAAACAACAATAAAACATAAAAGTAAACATATTACACATCCAAGGATCATTCACAATTCAGACACTAGATTGGAAAGACGTTCGAGTCGTAAACAGCTCTCAGCGAAAGATTGCAAATTTCTACAATCGATTGGTTTAGAAGTACGACGGCGAAGAAAATAGTGAAAAATGGCCACAACTAGTGACAAAATTGAAGTTTTTACCGAACCAATTTTCGATAATTCCATTATCAGTTTACAAGAACACACATACAAACCATATGGATCTCCAGCATTTAACAATTCTGATGAAATTCGTATTCCAGTACACTTTCAAGATATAATTTTGGATATATCCGATAGCTACATCTATATTGAGGGAACTTTTAAACCCAGTGATGTTACCAAAAAATGTTACCTATCAAATAATGCACTCGCTTTCCTGTTCGATGAAATCCGCTATGAAATGGGGGGTGAGCAAGTGGCTGTTGTTCGAAAACCCGGAATTACGTCAACATTAAAAACAATGGCATCTTTGGGTGCATCCCAACAAAAAACCCTTTTGGGATGTGGATGGGGACTGAATGAGACAAACCAAGGCATTTTCGATGCTACGAGTAACGTATTTTGCGGAAAGCTACCTCTAAAATATCTCATGGGATTTGCTGAGGATTACTCAAAAGGGATATTCAATGTTAAACAAGAGCTAATTTTAATAATTGCCCGTACGTTTAATAATTCCTATATCGGAGAAGTTGATGCAGCCGTTACTATTGACAAGATTGAATGGAAAATCCGTCATATTATTCCCGACGATCGACAAAAATTGAAAATATTATCCCGCATCAATAAAGGTGGAAGTAGTTCATCAAACATTCCTATGGCCTTCCGTAAATGGGATCTTTACGAACTACCAGCTTTGCGTGAAACATCATCAGATGTCTGGTCGTTAAGAACTAGCACGAGTCTCGAAAAACCTAGGTATTTGATCCTGGGATTCCAGAAAAGCACTTATTCAGACAATAGAGCAAAGGATGCCACACAATTTACTACGGCCGATATCAGTGACATCACGCTGCATCTGAATACAAGCAAATTCCCATACGAACGGTTTAATTTGGATTTCACGAAGAAATTATATGCACCCGCATATTATAGCTATGAAAACTTCCAAGTAAGCTATTACCAACGCGAACTTAATGACCCGATTATGAGCTTTGCCGATTATCTCACAAATCCAGTATTCGTTATCGATTGTAGTCATCAACCGGAAGCTATCAAGTCATCGACGGTAGACGTTAAGATCGAATTTGAAACACGGAAGAGCAAATTTCCTAAAGACATTAAAGTGTATGCACTAATAATACACGATTCATATGTTACTTACAATATATTAAATGGGTCTGTCACTAATAAATCAATTTAATAGTTTTATATAATGTAGTATTTAGTTATTATTCATATAATGTAAGAAATAAATCAATAAAAACCATATAACTTTTATTTCATTCCCAACGAACTTTTAAACCCAATTATATGGATTAAGCAATATATAGTATAAATATTAACTATGAACATTTGGGGATGTTCAGGGTCATATGAGTTCAAGGTCATATGATAGTGTGGGGTTAATGCGAATTGGTATATCTCTACTACTGGGAGGGTGTTGCAATGGTTTCCTTTACTACTAGGTACTACTATTTTTCATTTTACAGAATATTCAATATTTTAAGGTTAAAATGCGTATCAGGGGTAAATTATAGTTATTTCATTCCCAACGAACTTTTAAACCCAATTATATAGATTAAGCAATATATAGCATAAATATTAACTATGAACATTTGGGGATGTTCAGGGTCATATGAGTTCAAGGTCATATGATAGTGTGGGGTTAATGTCTCTACTACTGGGAGGGTGTTGCAATGGTTTCCTTTACTACTAGGTACTACTATTTTTCATTTTACAGAATATTCAATATTTTAAGGTTAAAATGCGTATCAGGGGTAAATTATAGTTTTAAATCATATACACAATATATTATAATGCAACAATATAACAAGACCAAATTTTTTTCATTTGTCATAGTCATTTTTAAATAACACCCAATCTGGCAACAACGCATTTATTTTTTCCACGCATTTTCATTAGTTGCACTAATTCCGAAAACTTTGCTTCAGGAACTATAGGTCTATCTTCTCAAATAAAAAGTTAGCCTATGTGAAGTTTAAAAAAAACCCTGTATATTCAATATTATCGTTTTTTTAAAGAAATAAGTATATATACGCGAAGAATGATCACGCAAAAGAGAGTGGCAATAAGTTACGCCGACACGATTAGTTCATACTTTACACACCGACAAGGTATAGATGTCGCTGGAGTGCTGAAATGTGCTGCACCCGACGTAATGCTGGTCCCGGCGTATTCATCGCTCTGGGTGGAATTAAGACGGAGAAAAGCAAATGTGGTTACCATTGCGACTCACGTTGGTTTTGAATCATTGGATGTTATATTCGTTGGGAAAAACGGCCTCGGGAAGGTCGTTCGATAAGCATGAAGTCCTCTAGACGAAAGAATGCGTATCAGGGGTAAATTATAGTTTTAAATTATGTACAGGGTGGCGCATCCGAAAAAGACACATACCTATACAAATTTTTCGAGGTGGTCAAATATTCGCTTCCCTATTCATCTTAAAGAAAACTTTTATTAAGACTTGTTACAGAGAGTAAGAAATTAGAACTTTTCAACACATACCGTTCTTATTTTATCTGTCATAATCATTTTTAAATAGCACCCAATCTGACCACAACGCATTTATTTTTGTAACTGATACTTTTTGCCATTACCGAAATTTGCCCTTTTTACCTTCAGTTTATCTTTTCATTTCAAGTAGTGGTGAGCGATATCGTCATTTTCCAATCACGTTGTAAAACGTGATTGTTATTTTTTTTGATATCAGTGAAATTAAAGCGTGATGTGATCACGGTTTATAAATTTGTATAACTGCTAAGCGAAATATTAACTAAATAATATATGTAAGAGAGTGGGTGATGGTCGATGGATTTAAATTATTTATTATGTATACTACTTTACTACTAAAAGAACTGTAACAAGAGAAAAATCTGTAAAAAATATTACACAACATTGATAACAAACAAAAGAAAAACGTTATTTCTACCTATATTAAAGTAGAATTAATCCTTTTAAAAAACTATCATGAACTAAACGCTGTGTACTTTACAACAAACTATTTGTTGGTGCAAATACGCTTGGTTTCTTAATCATTTTGTGCCTATTGTATATTATCATTTAAGAAAATAATCGTTAATCATTTTGAAATCCTTATCACTTAGTTTATTTCTTTAAAGAATGCCTGCCCAGAGCTAGCTAGTCTTTCGAATATTACCACCCATTCTCATTTCACGGTTTCAACATTCAAAAGTCACAGTCAAGTATCAAGTAACGACTTAACAACTTCACGGAATCAGATTTTAAATAATAGGTCTACATGAGATGTGAAATACGTACTAAAAAGTGATTTGTTTAAACTATGATCACATCATGCTTATTATTGCTGCTAAGGAACTGTTACTACCTGTGATTTGTTGATATCAGTGATTAAATCACAGTTCGTGAAATATCTCTAACCACTAATTTTGAAGTAAATACCGTAAATTTATATAATACCCTATCTTTGTATCTTGGTAGACACTGTAATGTATAAATCTATTTTTTTGCTGTTCGGGTTAATAACTAAATCATTTTACGAATAACTTTCTTATCAATATTCAATTTCACCTGTTAACCTAATTCTAGTGGGCATTACCGAGGCAACCGTTTGCTGCCTAACATTCAGAGTTAGTATAACTTCCTTTTTTACCTTGTAGGTCTACTCGTAACAAAATTTACCATTTGAAATAAGCTTATTATTCCGGACTCTCTGTAAGAATAGAGGAAGCCTGGACAGTAAGCACCTCATTGTCATCGACTGAGGATCTTTTCTTGGGTATTTAAACGGTTTCCTTGCATTTATTCGGTTCGACATTGAAGATTTCACCTCGCTGTTTACCATTTAAAAAGGTCGATCAAATAAAATTGAAGTCCTTCCTACAATTAATGTTTTGCCCAGATTAATATTTAGGGGGTGATTGTTTTTAATACCTTCACAGGTAGTTAGTTCTCTTACTTCTTTCTTCTCCTCTCCATTTAATTCAATTTTTTTCGTTTGGAGGTTAGTAAGTCTATGACTGGGCTGTCATAATTTTTGCGGACGAGACTGAAAGCTTGTATCGATTATTTCGGAGCCAGTGACTGGGCTGTCATAATTTTTGCGCTCAACGGTGGAGACTACTGGAAGCTTGTATCGATTATTTCGGAGCCAGTGTGTGGCATAAATATGGGAGTCGGAATCGTGCAATTCAAGATGTCGCTGGAGTGCTTGCATCCGACGTAATGCTGGTCACGGCGATTCACGTGCCGACGGACACCCACGTCGAATTTCAAAGTACGCTTTGAAAATCAAGTTTTATTTAACGGGGCTCCGCCGGCCGAATTGGTACGAACCAATGCTGACTGCAGTGGGCTTCTTCCCACTGGTAGCGCGTTGGTTTTAGCCCATGGTGCTGCGCGTCCCCTAACTTTTTGAAAATTTAATAATTTTTTTTTTCAAGAATTTCATATAATAATAATAAGAAACATGTAAATAAAATGTTTAAAATGATATCTGGCAACGTTAGATCTATATAGAACAGTATAAATCTTTTGTGGACAACAAGCGCACAAGAGATCCATTTTCTAAAATAATTTCGCAATAGATGCTCATGCCAATGTTAGGTGTTAACAGTATAATCTTTTGTGGAATATTTTACAAACGCACTTACATTACTTTATCATGATATTGTTACATACATACAGATAAATCAATGATACAAAATTGTAATGGTGCATGCGCCAGTTAAATAGATTTCGTCCACGAACGCCTAAAATGCCTTCGTGTTTTACAAGTTGCAAAGCTATATTTGGTACGTGCACGCTATATGATATGTTCTGTATGTTAAGCTGGCCGAGTTGGCTGATTGGTTGGAACCCTTTTTTATAGGTTGGCTTTCCATTACATTATATTAAATGTAATACAATAATACCCATTGGTTATTCAAAATCACACAAATATATCTAAGATTTTAGCTTTGCAAAATTACTTTACACCATACTTTTATGACGCTACTTCCATAGAGCAACAGGATGAACATACAATAGGTTGTAGGTACTAAGGTAGGTAGCAAAATTTAAACCCGGATTTGATGAAAAATGGCATTTTTGTCTGCATTTTTAGCCAGTTACAATTTGCAAAACGGGTAAAACGGGGCCGAATTTATTTTGTGTGTTAGGTGCAATGCAATTACTGGATTATATTACTCTACGGTAAGGTTTTAATTAATTAATTAAATATTGTAATTAAAAATGGTATAAAATGATTTTCACAACAAAATATCCACGATACAAGGGTAGTTTACATAACGTGGTCAAGCCATTGTTCTTTCGGAGGTAGAGGGTGTATCTAGAATGTAACACAATTTGTAGCGCTTTAATCATTTAGTTAAATCAGATAGGGAGATCAAATAGCGTCGCCGAATAAATGTTGCGTCTCTATTTGTAATAATTTCATTTAAACATTAATATTTGTATAAATAACGACTATCTACAAAATATCCACGATACAAGGATAGTTTACGTAACGCGGTCAAGCTATTGTTCTTTCGGAGGTAGAGGACGCATCTAGAATATAACTCATTTTGTAGTGCTTTAATCATTTAGTTAAATCAGATAGGGAGATCAAATAGCGTCACCGAGTAAATGTTGCGTCTCTCTTTGTAATAATTTCATTTAAACATTAATACTTGTATAAATAACGACTATCTATGCAATATCATTTTAATAAAGAAATAAAAAATTTATGAACAATTCAAACATAAAAATTAAATTTTCCCAAAATGACGTATTTTTTTTTAATAAATTGTTTATTTTTTTTATTAATTTAACGCATAACACAAAAATAATTTTGCTGAAACAGTATTTAAATCATTTGCCAAGAAAATAAAAAAAAAGTTCTATACAGGCCTTGAGCGTCGCCCACATTTTTTTAAATGTTTTTTAAGTCAATAAAATAAATTTAAAAAATTCAAGTATTTTTGTTTAAATTTTGTTGTCAATATTTTGGTAATTTTTCGCATAACACAAAAATTATTTTGCTAAAACAGTTTTTAAATCATTTGCTAAGAAAATAAAAAAAATTATACCAGGTGGTGGATCCGAATAGAATATATGAGATTTCCCATGGACGTATTGAAATAAAACACAAATATAGTAGAATAATGTTTATTTGTATGTTTTTATAAAAAAAAAATATTCACACATATTTCAAATGAAGAGTCTTTATTTATAAAAAAAAATATATCAAATTTTACATATATTATGCATCGAATAACATTTAAGTGACAAATCGTGTTCTTACAGGAAAGACATAACAGGTTCGGATATATTACTTTATCATGATACTACAGGCAAAATAAACAGATACAAATGGGATGAGGAAGGTATTTTAAAAAATTAAGCTAAAAAACAAATTTTAGGTTTGAAACATTGAAAATTGTGTTGAATTCTGAAATTGGCCAAAATGTCACTTGTTGTTATTTAATGCATGTGTACATATTTAAAAAAATAACTTTACTGATTATTAAGCTTATCTACACAATACTACACTAAACTATTGAAGAATTCTAGTTTTTTTTTATATTTTAAAACACTGTCTTCCACTGCACTTAATTTACATGTGAGTCCATCGATTTGCTTCTTTAATTCTGAAACAGATTTTTCACTTTCCTTTAGTCCTGCTTGCCACGAATCTCGTATTCTAAAGCAATTCTTAATTATATCCCGCTGATCTGGCTGACTTAATAATTCCCAGTCCTCTTCTGGCGTGAGATTTTCATATATTTTCTTGGCTGGTTTCTTCTTTATAGAACCAGACGATTTCTGCTGCTGCTTATATGGTGGTTTTTTCTCCAATTTACCACATTTAAATGGCTTTTTAAATTGGAATAAATTTTCCTCTGTGGATGTGGATGGTTGTGACTGATCCATTTTTCGCTTAGTAGAAACACTTGTGTTGTTCTTGTTTTTCCGCGAATAAAAATCAGCTTTAGTGATTTTTGGGCTTGTTAATAACAAACCCAATTTTGAGGATGATGGAGCAGCAGAAACGGTGGCAGGAACAGTTGCTGGAACGGTTGCTGGATCGGTTGCTGGATCGGTTGCTGGAACGGTTGCAGGAGCAGTGGCAGCAGGAACTAACGTTATGTCGCTCAATATGTTAATTTTCCTTTCGGGTGCAGGGTCTACTGGGAAAGCCGAATCAAAGAATGCGTTCATAGTATCCTCTATGAAAGGGTCATTTTCCCAACTTGGGTCCGTGTTTTCTTGCAGCATGTATTGTGTTTGGCTGCCAAGGAGCATTTGGGACTCCTCAAAAAAACTCATTTTTCGAACACTACTCGAACAAAATCGAAACAAAAAGTTAAATGACTGAAACTTTTTAAACTGAGCAAAAGATCTGTTTATTCAGTATTTATGTAGCTTACTTTGACCTCTCCCACCAAATTTTTTAAAACCTGGTATTCGATTGAAGGCTAAAATTTATTCTCGATTCAAGGTTTAAGCCTACCTTAAAAAATCCATACAGTTAAATGTAATATTCTTCAGATTTCACCTTGTAAAAGGAAGCGATGACTCGATCATTTATCAGGATTGAAAAGAAACCCTTTTACCTGATTTCTTTTTCAGCATCTTTAAAACGACAATGATGTAAAGGAATGTGATAATGATCTTCTTTCTGTGTGTGGGATATACAAAGCCAATTAAAATAAAATACAGATTTTTTATTTTTTGGGGTTACTAGAAAACGACGTGACCGTATAAAAATCATAGGGGATGCAATGTCAAGGTAAAATTTAACACCTGTATACTATAAAAAACAAGAAACAAATAAAGCACACCTGCTGTTTTAAGGTCAGGCGTCGGGTGCATAAAAAACAAGGACAAAACGAAGAGCACACGTGTGCTTATTGTACACCTGCTTAACCCTGGGACGGCGTCGAAGGCGTCGCGACGTGAGGAGCTCAATGATAGTTTCAACCCTACTTGCGTCCTTTAGGTCTAATGTGGACATGAATATGTCTTTGTGTATTAGTCGAACCGCTGTTCTTAGATCGTCCATCTTGAAGTGTGGACAGTTAACATAATTGTTAAATTGTTTTAAGTTCAGTATGAATCGTCTACCTCCGTTTCGCTTTACAGCTAAAAAAATAGGTGAGAGAAATTCGAAAGGCTCGTGGTTGGACTTGATTACAGCCCCCAATCTCAGAAGCTCCGTTATTGCCGCCTTTACTAAATACCTTTCCCCGTGTGAAATCCTATTGTTACAGATGTGGTTCTGACTAGGGAGCGTATTTTTGAACGGAATAGTATACCCCTAATCCAGGATAGGACTGTTTGATTTGTGGTAATTTTTGACCAAGAATCAAAATAAAACTGCAGACGACCTGCAAAAGGATATGAACTAACCTTTAACGTTTCCTCGTTGTTTGCCGTCGATTTTGAAACGTCTGTTTGGAGGGATTGTGCCCTTGGAAATATCTTATCTCCCTCCTCTGGAAAGATGGGCGATGCCTGTTTAAAGGACCGACGGGTCGTGATGCTGCTCCCCCCCCCCCCCTTTTTCGATGTTTTTCCCTTTTCGCGTTAGTGAATGGACACCGAGCGTAAATCTTGACCTGCCTTCTCAAAAGATTTTAAATTTTTGACTTTTTCTATCAAGTCTGGGCCGAATAAAAATTCGCCCGGAGTAGAGGATTCGGCTATTTCCCGGACCGCCGTGTTAAGCACGGGACAGATTAAATGTTTTCTCATTTTGGATATATCATTAAAAAGGGAGGTTATATTGCGAGCCGAATCTGTTAAATTAGCCAAGATGTTTTCCCTAGTGAGTTTAGGGATAGTGTGCTCATCGTCCAGTAATGTATTAAAAACTTTCCCCATAGCCGATAAGCCACAACCAATGCTAGATTGGTAACTGGAGTGGGTTGAGTCCCTCTTAAGGTGGATAGATTGTAAAATGGTCTTAACCTCCGGGTTTATTTTGGGGGAAAGGAGAAAAGAGCAGTTACTAGGGATCGGATGTTTTTCTAAAATGGGAGTAATTTCCTCCTTTGAGATGCCATTCAATGTGGTGTATGACCATCTGGAAGCCACTGCTTCTGTAATAATCTTTCCCTTTGGTATTACTAATCGTCTCGGAGCTTCATTAAAATAAAACGACGTTCTCGTTCAAACTCTTTCTTTAATAATCCATGTTTAATTTACAATACATCCAAATCTAAGTATATCGAGCATTCACCTTTGATGTTACAATATTCCTATTTAATCAGTCCACTAAGCATAACACGGATGAAATCGTTAATTGACAAAATTAACTATTTCATCCTCACCTAGTATCCGTTCGGAATCAGACTAGTATCCGTTCGGAATCAGACTACTAGTGGTTATACTTAGTGGTTATACTTATATTACACCTCCTACGGAAAATAAAAAAAATAATAAAAAAAAATGTTTGATATGCTATTTTTCAAAATACATTTTTGTCCTATTTTTATGTAGTTCAACTAATCTATTTTCTATCTTAATTAAAACATTTGGAGCCTTATCCTCTACTACTGGGTAAGGGCCGTTATAAATAGTATCTTTTTTATTTCCAGCATCATTTTTTACCAAAATCTTTTCCCCAGGTTTATAAATAATAAATTTTGTTTTTTTGTCAAAACAGACTTTTCTCTTCTCTTTGGACTTTACTAAATTATCTCTAGCATCTGCCCATGCATTTTGCAAGCGATATTTTAGTTCAATAGGATAATTTTCAAAATTATAGAGTGGATCTATTTTATTTTCAATATTAGATGGTAAATTACAAGTTTTTCCAAAAATTAACTCATAAGGTGTATAACGTGTTTCTGTGTGAACGCTATTATTGTACGAAAAACTCCAAAATGGAAGCCAAGTGCTCCAAGTTTCTGGATTTTTGGTTGTTTGTATCCGTAAATAAGCATTTAAATGTTTGTGCGTGTTTTCAAGTGAGCCTAATGTTTCATGATGATACGCTGTTGAAAACAATTGTTTTATTTTTAAAATTTTGCATGTATCCTTTAAAGTTGAACACAAAAATTCTGACCCTCTATCTGAAATTATACATTTTGGTATACCATATCGCAATATAAAATTATTTACAAAACTTGATGCTATAGTTGTTGACTCCTTATTTGGCAAGGGATAACACTCAACAAACTTAGAAAGCTCACACTGTAAAGTAAGTATGTAGCGATTTCCTTGTTCATCTTGTTCTAAAGGCCTTACCAAATCTAAATATATATTTTGGAATGCTGAAGATGCAGTCGTAGTGATGGACATAGGTTGTACATTAGGCCTAGAATGCTTATACCTCTGACAGGCATCACAACGTTTGACAATCTCTTCAACATTCGAATGTAAGTTTGACCAAAAATAATATTTCTTAATATTATTATACATCCGGTTTATTCCAGCATGACCGCCGGTGGGCAGGATATGAAAATCATTAAGAATAATTCTTTGACGTTCTAAATCAGTTACTTTTTCTACATCTTTAACAATAGAAATTTTAAAATATTTATTCGACATGTCTTTTATTTCATTATGCATAATACTAGTTATTAATCGCGCGTTTTCTTTATTTTTTAAAATAATTAATTCCGGAATATTGTATTTAATACAAATTGAATCCAGGTCTCTCAACGAAGTATCTAGTACGTGCGCCGATCGAGTATCCTGTTTCATAAAAATTATTTTTTGATTTTCGACGAAAAGAAAATCTCCTAAATAAAAGTCAAATTTATTTTCTTTTATTAACTTTTCAAAATCTATTTTAGAAAGTAAACTAAGTTCATATGAGTTTTTTGGCCGTTTTAACAATTCAACAATGCCAGGGTGATCAATCCTGTCACTCAGTGAGTCATTAAAATTTACCTTATTTTCTATTTGCTCTTTAAGGACCTTGCTTTGTTGCCTAGTTATAGCAAATAACGTTTCTTCAACTGTTTTAGAAATATTTTTTAATTCATCGGAAGAAACTGGTATTCGTGATAATGCGTCTGCAGTCACATTATCCTTACCTTTTATGTACCTTATGTGAAAATCGTATTCTTCTATAAGTAATCTAAACTTCGTTAATCTACTTGAAGGATTTGTCATACCAAATAAATAAACTAAAGGCTTATGATCAGTATAAATTATAAATTTTTTCCCGTATAGATAACACGAAAAATGTTTAATACCAAAAACAATAGCTAAAAGTTCCTTTTCAATTGTAGAATATCGTCTTTCCGCTGTATTTAAAGCTCTACTTGCATAAGCTATTGGCCTATCATCAAAATTTGATAGAACAGCGCCTACACTGTCACGTGCAGCATCAGTTTTTAAAATGAAAGTGTTTTCAGGTGAAAAATTAGGATATTGAAGGACGGGAGGGTTAACTAGTGCTGTTTTTAAAGTTTCAAAAGCAGTTTGACATTCCGAAGTCCAATGAAATTGAACATTTTTCCGTGATAAAAAGTTTAGTGGAGCTGCTATCTCGGAAAAATTTTTAATATATTTCCTGTAGTAATTAGCGAATGCAACGAACCTTTTTACTTCATTTGCATCCTTTGGAGCAGGATAATCCTGAACCGCTTTAATTTTTTCAGGATCTGGTGAAACTCCCTCGCTTGATACAACATGTCCTAAATATAAAAGTTCCTTTTTTAGAAATTCACATTTGTTAGGGTTTAATTTTAAATTTACTTCCCGTAATCTTTGAAAAACTTTAACCAAATTTTTATTGTGATTTAGTAAATTATTTCCAAAGACAATGAGATCATCCAAATAAACAAAACAATTTTCATAATTAAGGCCTGACATTGCAATTGTCATGGCACGCGAAAAAGAATTTGGACTTATCTTTAGCCCCATAGGAAGGCGAGTCATTTGAAATTGTCCCTTGCTACCTACTGTAAAGGCTGTTATAGGTCTGCTAGACTTGTCCAGTTCTATTTGATAGTAACTTTGTGATAAATCTAAATGAGAAAAATAAGTTGCGCCTCCTAAGGAATCTAAAATTTCATTGATACATGGTAAAGGCCATCTATCGTCTGAAATAACCCTCGAATTCAGAAGCCTATAATCTAGTACTACCCTAAACTTTCTATTACCATTATTATCAACTCTCTTTGGAACAATTAAAAGTGGAGAAGACCATTCAGATCTAGCTTCTTCTATTATTCCGTCTTGTAGCATTTTATCAATCTGTTTGTTTATTTCTTCCTTTTGAGAATGAGGTAATCGATATTGTTTGACGTAAACTGGTGATACATTGGGTTTTAAGTGAATTTTTTGTTTATAAATGTTAGTTGTTGTTAAAGGATCATTTTCTAAAAGAAAAATATCAGAATACTTTGCGCATATTCTCTGTATAGAAAATGTCTCTTTATCGTTCATATGTGTGAATTCTAATAAATTTAGTAACTTTTCTACCCTATTAACTGAATTGTTGTCAGTAACGTCGAAATGACCGAATTCGTAATTTTCGAATAATTCGATTTTTGGTTGAAAATTTTTTAAACTAACATCCTGATCACGTACATTAAGAAACTTTATAGGTATCATATTTGAGGTAGGTCGGACTACCGCTCCGGCAGTGAAAATACCTTCACCTACTTCATCAGCTAAAATAACACAATCTTTATCTGTTTGTACATGAAAATATTTAATTATTTCGCTGCGTTTAGGAATAAACGTAAATAATTCGCTTTTAGAATGCAAAGGTGTCGTTATTTTGTTATTGTTAAAATTAAATGAAAAATAGAACTTCTCGTAGTTTATCGTTGCTAAATATTTGTAGCAAAAATCGGATCCTATTACACCGTGACAACTATCGTCAAAACTGTCAATCAGCAAAAATTTATGAATTATATTAAAATTGTTTACTTTTAAATTTAAGTTTGCTGAACCTTGTGAAACTATTGACCCAGATATTCCATTAATTGTTATATTATCTGAAAACTTTATTTTTTCTAACTTACTTACATAGTTTTTGAAAATTACGCTTACAGATGCACCTGTATCTATTAATAGATTAATATATTTTTCTTTATACTTTACGCTAATAAAATTTAAGCCATTTGAATGTAATAAAATTTGTGGCTTAGAAGCCTCGAAAAACATTCTATTTGGATTGTTCGTACTTAGATTCCGCTGGTCTGTATTTTGCATAAAATATCCTCGCTGTCCGTATCGATTACTGTTATTGTTAGTTCCTCGAGTTGAACTCCTGAAAGAACCCCTTGTAAAATTGTTATTAAGCCGTCTATGATTCGTGCCTGTATTTTCGTTATTTGGACGCATAGAAAATTTTGATCTCGAGTTGTTTAGGAACAACTCCTCATCCTTAGCACCCCCAATCGCGTCATTGAGATTTAAATAATTTCGTGCTTTTATAATCGTTCGTAGGTCATTATTATTAAGTCCGTTTGCAAATGAATTCACCGCGATTTTTTCATTGATTGGTCTCAAAATCACCACATTTTGGTCATTTCCGTCTGCTTGAGTCAAAGTAAGATCAACTAATAATTTTTCCAGCGACCTCCCAAAATCTTCGATTGATTTTGAGTTTTGTTTTGAGTTGTTTAATTTAAATGACAATGCAGAAACTGATTTTTTTGAAATAAAATAAGATTTTAAATCGGTAACTAAAAGTGCGTTTGTTAAGTAGGATTGTTTAAGTCTAATTTTTGCGCTTTCAGTCAGTCTAGTTTTTAAAACATACGTGGTTAAAAGTTTTTTGCCCTCGGTATCCAATAAAGAATCGTACAACTCTATAGCATCAATAAGGTGTTTTGTGGAAGCTTCAGAGCCATCCATTACCGGAATTAACCCCGCTGCGGTCTTCAATTCGAATTTTTCAGACATTTTACTTTCCGTTTCAGTATCTGAAGAATTAGAATCAAGCTCTATCGCAGATGGTAACTTCAGCAATTGGATTTCTGTACGCCTTTCTTGAAAAATTTTGTCTAGATGCTCTATTTATATCGTTTACATATAATTTAGCCTTATCTACCAATTCTCCTACATACGATTTACTGTTAAATTTATCCCTAATTTCACTAAATTGTAATTTAAAATTTTCTAATTTCTTAACATAATATTCTAGTACCTTAGAACTATTTCTTCACTCTTGTTTATTTTTCCCAACATTTCTATTAAATACTCTTAATTCTTCCAATACTTCTTTCGGCATTCCATATCATTTTTTAATTTCTTCCCATAATAACTTAACCATAATACCATATATACCATAATTATTTAAATTTTGTCAGTACTCTGCGCTGCTAGCACAGCTCTTCTAATTTTCCTCTCACATGCTTGTTTGCATATTCTGTATCCAATCCATAATAAAGTTATAGCCAAGCAAACCATAATCTCTAATAATAATCTCTTCTTTGCTTTCCTTATTACCCATTTTCGTATGGAACCATTACCATATTCTGTACTATAGTATTTTTCTTAGATCAGGCCGTTGGCAGGATCGCCATGTAATAATCTTTCCCTTTGGTATTACTAATCGTCTCGGAGCTTCATTAAAATAAAACGACGTTCTCGTTCAAACTCTTTCTTTAATAATCCATGTTTAATTTACAATACATCCAAATCTAAGTATATCGAGCATTCACCTTTGATGTTACAATATTCCTATTTAATCAGTCCACTAAGCATAACACGGATGAAATCGTTAATTGACAAAATTAACTATTTCATCCTCACCTAGTATCCGTTCGGAATCAGACTAGTATCCGTTCGGAATCAGACTACTAGTGGTTATACTTAGTGGTTATACTTATATTACACTTCATGAAGGGTAACCCCTAGGGTCTTTGACTTAATGGGGTCCTCGCCTAGAATATTTAGTGTGTCTTCTGACAATTCTAAATCATCACCTTCGGTAATAAGTAGAATGTCATCCCTATTCGATTTTGACTCTACAGACACTGAGTTCGGTTCTGCGTTCAACTCACAGTCCGTTCCACGTGGGAAACGACCCTGAGAGCTCTCCGAACGCATATTCTCCACGTTTCTCGGCGATGTCGTCTGATGCCGGCCTTGGGTGCTTCGGCTACGATTGCGGCTGCTGTGGGAATCCCGCCGTCGTCGTCTGTTTCTGCGGCGTTCCGACACGCTCGGTGACCGGCCACGCCTTGCCCGAGAACGGGAATGTCGAGAATGAGAAATAGGGCGATGATAACTGCCAGAAAAATGCGAGTCCTCTCTGCTTCGAGATCGGCCCTCGGCATTATGGCCATCGCGAGATAGGGGATTATGTTTAGTAATCTTAGAAAGCTCACTTCTCAGGATTTCCCGTATCGTGTGCCGCAGGGACTCATTTCCACTGATGTCGGTACTTCTACTAGATGAACTATAATGTCTTTTATGTTTACCCATGCTTTAACTGTTTGTAGTATTTATAGTATTTATTAGTGTTTAGGGTATTGCGCCTCTACAACTTTATAGAACTAAGTGTGTTGCCGGAAAGATACTTCCGACTGGGAGTGAAGGCAGTACGGTTTAGACGGTAAACACGTGTACATATCGTACCCGATGAATAAATAATGTCATAAGCAGAAGAGTCGTTTTAATGAGTTATCTACTAAGAAGGGACATTACAATTGGCGACGAGGAAATCGGATAATAGTGTTAAATAAGTCTACAGTGATCTAGTATAGAAATATAGTATCAGGTGAATAGGTGAGAGAAGTAAAATGGCGGCGGCTGTGGGTATCCAAATGGAATTCAACCCAGACATAGATGACTTTACGGTATTCAAAAGGCGATTAGAGGCGTTTTTTGTGGCTAATGATGTAACGGACGATAAGAAAAAACGCGCTATTTTCCTTAATGGATTAACGGAAAGCGCATTTGTTCTTCTAGAGAACTTAGCAGTACCAAAAACATTGGAAGAAATACCTTATAAGGATCTTGTAGCATTATTGGAAGGGTTTTACAAACCTAAGAGAGCGGTCTTTGCGGAAAGATACTCTTTTTACGCAGCTAAAAAGTTACTTTCCGAAACAATACAAGAATATGCCGTCAGATTACGGAAATTAGCTGCTCATTGCTCTTTTGGAAATATGTTAGAAACGGTATTACGCGATAAATTTATTTGTGGCTTTAATAGTGGTAAAATATTGGACGTATTTTTTACTAAATCGGATACACTAACCCTCCAAGAAGCTATTCAGTTAGCTTTGTCAACAGAAACTGCAGAAAACAGCTATGGTTTACCAATAACACAAATAAAAAAGGAGATAAATCAGTTACAATATAATCCGCGAAGTGCAAGTGCATCGGGATCGCAGTTTTGGGGTGGCCGAGGGGTTAGCAGGATGAGGCCGCAACAGCCTCAACAGTATGGTCAGCAAAACCTAGTCCAGCGACCTTCATCATCGAGAGTCACCGACATGGCACCGTTTCAACGCGCCTCGTCCAATGGTCAGGCACGTGCGCTTGGACATCCACGAGTAAGTGGGGGCAGAGGGGAAACCTCCCAGGCAGGTACGTCAACATGCAAGGTATGTGGCGGAAACAATCACAATATTTCTCGTTGTTTTTATCGCGGCTACATTTGTGATGTGTGCGGGGAAAAGGGGCATTTACGCAAAATGTGTAAACAAATTCCCAGAAGGTCGTTTAACTTTATTGATTTTGAAAATATGAATTTAGACGAATCAGATAATGATCACACCGATTTTAAACAAGTTTCGGAAGGGGATAATAGTAAATTCCCTCTTTTTTGTTTAAGATCAGTTAATGAAAGTCCTATCCTAGTTAATGTTAAGATAAACAATTTATTTTTTAAGGCTGAATTGGATACAGGGGCAGCAAAATCGGTTATGTCAGAGTTATTATGGAAAAAATATTTTAAAAATTTCCAACTTGTGAAGACCGAAGTAAATTTTATTACTTATGTGGGTAGCAAAATTGTACCTGTGGGTAATTTTACTTCTCAAGTAGAATTTCAAGGGAAAGCAGAGAACTTACAATTCTATGTAATTCGAGAGGGGGCCAGTTTATTGTTAGGTAGAGATTTTGTAAGCAAGTTTAACCTGGGACTAAGCAAACTCAATTTTGTTAACATAGAGAAAGAAAAAGTCATTGAAAATTTACAAAAAAAAATTTAGCGACGTATTTGATAATAAGTTGGGAACATTTAAAAACGGCAATTTATCATTATTGTTAAAAGAGGGGGCCGTGCCGAAATTCTTAAAACCTAGGCCCATAGCATATTCAATTAAAGAAAAGGTAGACGCGGAAATCGATAAATTAGTTAGCATGGGCATTTTGGAACCAGTGCAGTATACAAATTGGGGCACCCCCATAGTTCCAATATTGAAACAGGATGGAAGTGTACGTATATGCGGTGATTTTAAAATTACATTAAATCCACATATTGAATTACTTAGATATCCAATTCCACGAATTGAGGACTTATTTTCTAAATTAACTGGGGGGGAGCAGTTTTCTAAATTAGATTTGGCTTTTGCATATCAACAATTACCCCTGGATGAAGAGTCCAAACTTTTGACGGCAATTTCGACGCATAAAGGGTGCTACGTGTACACCCGGTTACCATTCGGGATATCTTGCGCTCCAGAGATTTTTCAGAAAACGATGGAAAAGGTTTTGTCAGGGATACCAGGAGTCTGTTGTTTTTTTGATGACATATTAATAACGGGGGAAAATAAAATAATTCACACAGAAAGATTAGAGCAAGTTTTACAGAGACTACAAGAATGTGGGTTAACCATAAAAAAAGAAAAATGTCGTTTTTTCCAAGATTCCGTCGAGTACTTGGGTCATGTTATAGATAAGAACGGCTTACATAAGTCGCAACAAAAAATTGACGCGATTTTAAAAATTCCAGAACCAACAAACGTTTCGCAACTGAAATCGTTTATTGGGTCTATTCAATATTATCATAGGTTTATACCTAACATTTCTGATGTTCTATATCCGTTATATAATTTGTTAAAGAAAGAGAACAAATTTAATTGGACAAGGGAGTGTCAAGATGCCTTTGAAGAAATAAAAAAATTAATAACGTCTGATCAGTTTTTGGCCCACTATAACCCAAATTTAAAATTAGTGTTAACAGTGGACGCATCATCGTATGGTTTAGGAGCGACTTTGGCGCATCAATATTCGAACGGAATAGAACGCCCCATTGCCTTTTCATCGCGAACCTTGACAGATGCGGAAAAGCGATACTTGCAAATTGATAAGGAGGCATTAAGTATAGTTTACGGGGTAAGAAAGTTTAGTTCTTATTTATGGGGAAAGAAATTTTTGTTAAAATGCGATCACAAACCATTGATTTCTATCTTTGGTCCAAAAAAAGGATTGCCAATTATGACAACAAACAGACTACAAAGATATGCATTATACCTGTGTTCTTATGATTTTGATATTATTTATATCAATAGCAAGGAAAATTACGCGGATTTCTTATCACGTCTACCGGTAGCGACCGAAAATAACATTAATGAAGGCATTGAGGTTAATGTGACCTTGAATTATTTAACAGAAAAAAATAATCTACCTATCGACTTAAAATTATTAAAAACTGAAACAGGTAAGGATCAAGTTTTAAAGACCGTGGCGAGGTATATAGTTAACGGATGGCCAAAAGGGGTAAGTGCCGAGATGTTGCCGTACTTTCGAAGGAAAGACGAGTTAGGAGTTGAAAATGATATTTTACTTTGGGGTTATCGTGTCATTGTTCCGGAAGCTCTACGCGGGACGATTTTAAACGAGTTACATAAGACACATTTTGGCATGGTCAAATGTAAATCTTTGGCTAGGTCTTATGTGTGGTGGCCTTCCTTAAACAATGACATTGAAGGAATGTGTAAAACATGTTCAGTTTGCTTAAGTTGTAGACAGAGTCCTCCTAGGAATGAACTGCAACCCTGGCCAATTCCCGATAGAGTATGGTCTCGTCTTCACATTGATTTTTTGGGGCCAATTAACGGTAAAGTTTTTTTAATTTTGTTGGACGCGTTGTCAAAATGGTTGGAAGTTTTTATAATGACCAATATTACCGCATCGAGTACAATCGATAAATTAAGGGGGTTGTTTGCTCGGTATGGGCTACCAGATTTAATAGTATCGGATAACGGAAGAACGTTTGTGTCTTCCGAATTTCAAGTTTTTTTAAAGAATAATGGAATTGATCACGTGACGTCACCACCCTATCACCCTGCATCAAATGGAGCGGCTGAAAACAGTGTTAAAACCGTGAAACAATATCTTATTAAGGAATTGAAGAGTTCTTATAATATTTTAGATAACTTATCCAAACCTAAATATCTAACACAAAGAGACTTGGACAATTTTTTGATTCTTTATCGCAATACGGAACACTGCAGTACAGGAGAGTCACCCGCTCGTTTGATGCTGGGTAGACCGTTGAAAACAAGACTAGATTTACTGAAACCAAAAAACGTTGGGGCGAGGGAAAGTAAATCCATTCAGGAAGTTAAAGAAAATTTAAGGTGTGCGCAAATGAAACAAAAACGGGGTTATCGGCATCGGGGTCGCAAAGTGGTTACAGTGGGACAGAAAGTTTTAGTGAAAGACTTTAGAAAAGTAAAACCGGAGTGGATAACGAGTGTTGTAACACAAATACTTGGTAAAAATGTTGTTTATGTGCGAATTCCTAATACTTCATTAGTGTGGAAACGTCACGTGAACCATATTATGCCCCTGCATACCAAAAATATAGATATTCGAAATATTTCTTCACGTACTGAGAGGAGGGAATCAGCCGAAAGGTGTTCTAGTGAGTCCAATGAGGAATTCTTGACAGATGATAATTCATCTGACGAAATAGAGGTCATTGAAATTAGCGAGGAGGACTCCAGAGATATTTCGGCTGGATCGTCCACCTTAATGCCTAAAAGGAAGAGGTATCCGCCGAACCGCTTCGTTCCTAGTTAACTAGTCCATCAAGGTCGATAATGTAGTTTTAGGTAGTAGGACATCATTTTGTCATTATAATTAAGGGGCTCTGAACTAAGTGTTAGGGGAAGAACGTTTATGATTTAAGGTGGAGGAATTGTAGTATTTATAGTATTTATTAGTGTTTAGGGTATTGCGCCTCTACAACTTTATAGAACTAAGTGTGTTGCCGGAAAGATACTTCCGACTGGGAGTGAAGGCAGTACGGTTTAGACGGTAAACACGTGTACATATCGTACCCGATGAATAAATAATGTCATAAGCAGAAGAGTCGTTTTAATGAGTTATCTACTAAGAAGGGACATTACACTGTTAAAAATATAAATTATCTTAACAAAGGAACGGAGTGGAAAAAGATCTGATTACTTACCCATAAATTGTATATTATATTTATAAAAATCACCTGAAACTTGATCTGCTACAATGAGTGGTCGCACGACATAGCACCAAAAAACGAATGAGCCTTGAACCTTGAAGTCCTTGAACAGAGTGGAATATACAGAACACAGAGGCAGGGGGAATTCTTTCTTTAAAATTGGTGCACGACTAGTAGCCAGAGACGGACTACGTGGTAAATAAAGTGATATCTTCGGACTGGACACGAAGTATAATACATAAAAGTAACATACAAACCAAGCATGATTGGTTTGTTATGAGTATGAGATCGCCTCTTCAATCTTTAAACATCTACAGGGTGATCTAGGAGGACGTGTCCCATTGAAGTATAATTAAGGATTAAACGACTTACCTGTAAGGAAGTTCAATCCTAATTATACGAGATGGGACACTCCTCCTAGATCAAACCTACTATATCTGGCCCGACCCAGAGGCGATCTCCCATAGCTACAAAGTATAATGACGAATAATATGACGTGATGATACATCGTCTCTTTAAACGTGCGGCGCAGCAGCGATAAAAGGTATTACTACAGGGTGATCTAGGAGGAGTGTTCCATCTCGTGTAATTAGGATTGAACTTCCTTACAGGTAAGTCGTTTAATCCTTAATAATAGTTAAAACTTAAAATTTTTGATCCGACGTTTCGTTCGTTCGTAATAATCATCAAATAATATTGATGATGCGTTTTTAAGTCCGAAACATGTTATAAATATTAAGTGTGATATACCGTTGAATTCAAAATAAAAGGTAGAATTTACTAAGCATAAAATTAAATTTTTCGACTATTTAAAAAAACAAAGTTGATGATGGTTGCGGAAAAACGAAACGTCGGATTGAAAATTTAAGAACACCGGCTTGTAGAGCAGAAAAAGTGGCAATGAGAATGTGAAATTTATTTTGTCATATCTTTTTAAATAGAGTCAGAAAAAAAATAAAAACGAAATCGGGAAAATTCGGTTTCTCCCAAATATCTTCGGAAGTAATCGAATTTTTTTTAGATTTCGAATCGTGACTTTGAAGGGTTTAGCAAAGCGCAACTTTTCTCTAATTTAACCATCTCTGTATCTCCTGTGGTTTACGAGATCCCTCCCACTAAGCAAGAAACATCTTTCTCACGTTTGATAACGTTATTTTAAAGGAACCTAGAAAACGTTTTTTCTCAAACAGACCATTGATGTATCAATGATGATTTCATTTAACATTTTAAAAAATAACGTGATTCATATGTTAATTTTAATATGTAATTATAATATTATTAACGGAACTTGTTAGTAACGTAGAAATCATGTTAGTTGAATATACGTTTTATTTCTACCATCACAGACATGTTTTTATTTCAATTTCTTTGTTATGTTATGAATAAACGTTTTAAACAACAAACTTGTTTCGTCAAATAATGTAATTTCTTAACGTTACTGAAACGGGTTTCGATCAATGCTACTAACGCTCCGGTGTCGTTTCTTTGCCACTACCGAATATAACCTAACTTTACTTCCTTCTAGGGATGGTTGCAACAGGGCTTTTTAAATAACAGGTGCAACCTGTTTCGGTTTTAAAAAATACCTGTTTCAAGAAACCAGTTTCAGTTCCAAACGGTTTCAAAATTTCCGCTGTTCTTCTGTTACATCGCAATGCTGCGGCACGCGGGTCGGTTTAGCTGCTGGTGCCGGAAAAGTAGCCCAGATTGCAACTTTTTCGTTCGTTTTAAGATACCTACGTATTATTATATTCTGTTTAGATATTTATTGTTATTACATAGGTATCAATGTTTTGGTATTCTTTTAAACTTAAACCAACCAAATTTGGAGAAATTTAAGTTCCTACTTGTTGGATTTTGGTTTTCTATATAGTTTATAAATATATGTTCTTTACTTAATAGTTTTTTTAGCAGGTACCTATTAGTATGTGTGTTGTGTTGTTTAGATGATAACTCACATATACTTTACCTTTGTACATTGCCAAAGGGTTTTATTTACTATATTATTATTTTCTTGTTATAAAAAGTTTTTGTGATAAATATTTAGTTTTGATTTTTACCAACATTTCTGAAAAATATTAAACATTGACAACATTGCACAAACCCTACACGAGGCGACGAATCGTCACGATCAGCCAATCCATCAGCCTTTTGCAACATAGAGTGCGCGAGCATTCGAAACTGTTTGTTCGAAACCGCTTCATCGGTCGGAGACTCGGAATCCGAAACAGTTTTGCCGAAACAGTTTCATCGAAACAAGTTGTTTCGGCCGCCTCGGAGAAGCAGACCGCTCCAGCGAAACAGATAGTTCCAGTGGAACCGGAAAACCTATCGATTTATACCTGTTTCGACCGGTTCCACATAAAAACCTGTTTCGAAAAGAACCGATACGGTTCAAAGCGGCATCCCTACTTCCTTCCTTTTTCTACATGTCGTTCGGTCGGTGTGTTGGCGGCAGTTTGTTTAGCCGTCATAAAATTATATTAAGAGCTTTTTATTTAAAAAAACAAGATAAAGAGTAAGGTAAGTACCTATTAAATCAGTATACTAATTTGGAAATCTCGATATTTTGTAAATTTTCATAGGCTCATAGTAATAGATAGATTATTACAGGTCGGTCGGTCGCGGCCATTTTGCATGCAACCATAAAATTTTGAGGTCGAGATTACGAATCTTGGGAAAAATATTCCCTTTTATATTTATAGGTATGGTTAAATTAAATTAACAAAAACCAGTCCAATATGATTGTAATCTTTTAGTGAATATTATTAATAAGTATTTTAAATATTTTAGTACAAGTATCTTCAAGTGGCAGGAAAGAATGAGGCCGAGTTTATACGGAGGGGCTTGATTAGCGTATTCGCAAATAAGCAGTCAATTATTCGTGGACAGGCCAGAAACAAAACTGAAAGATTGCAAAATCATCTATCTCTTAAGAGGTTTGTTTTTAAATTAATACCTGTAATGTAAATGTTTTGCGTTTTCTCAAACAGATGCAGCTCAAACGGTGCACAACATTATCAATAAAAGCTGGAGACATGTATAATGGAGTGGTTTAGGAACTCCAATCAGAGGCTTAAACGAAAAGAACTAAACAATTGGTAAGTTATTAAATTAGTTTAAGTTAAAAACTAGCAGGTACCCGCAGCTTTCTCTTGCGCAATCCAATTATTCAATTCGCTATACAAGCAAAGCTGCGGATAACATTGAAATATGTATTTATTTCTACAATATGGCTTATTTTGACAGAAAATTTTTAATTATAGATCAATTGTTAGAAGATGAGTGCTTCCCTTTAAAAAATAATCATCAAGCTACGTTTTGTAGTAGCTCCAAAGTAAGAAGGACAAATATTTTGAAAACAGATAAACTTACACAAAAAACATTTTCGTAATTACTGAATCCAATAACATCTTAATATAATACACAAATATTACCAATCAACACAAATCTTCCTTTTTTAGTTCGCCCCTCAATTTTCTGGATTCTACGAAGAATGTTCAAATTTAGAAACACCCTTGAATAGTTCTTCCAAATAAAAAAACTTAAGGCGCAACAAATTAGAGACCAAAACTGAAAATTCCATTTTTTAAAATCTCTCGGGTACTTATTCAGAACATTTACAAAAATTCTTTTCACCAAATTAATACGCCCCAAAATATGAAACGTTTCCTCGGTATCGCTTACCGTTTTCAAGATAGATACAACAGAGTAGATACCTCAAACATTTTTTTTTTTCAGAATATCTACATTTTCAGTAAGCAGCAGCGTTGCTAGATACAATTTTTACAAGTCGCCATCAGAGCTGGCGAAAGTTGCAAGGTGAAATTAAAGTCGACCAATTTTCTTAAACTTTATTGTTCAGGTTTGTTAGTGGAATAAAAAAATACCTCAAACTGAACGATTTTTATTTTGAAAAAAAAAAACAACTTATTCTCAATGTAATATTTTTGTTAACCCTTAAATGTAATTTTTTCTTAGTCTAAATTAGGCACGTAACAATTAGTACTGAGATAACAAAAATTATATAGATCAAGGTAGCTCTAAAATGTCAATTTTGATAGTTCCATAGAAATGATATGATATTCTCAACTTCTTCCTTATTCTTTATAAAAAAAGTCATTGTCCAAAACCTAAAAACAACCATGCAGGTTTGTCAATAAATATGAAATACTTTGTACTTTTATTTTGTGACAATACTGAAAACTGTAATTATGAAAAGTTGTTCTGTATAAAAAACTATGTTTTAATATGCAATTACATCCTTCTACAAATTTTTAGAAATAAATTTTCTTTTGAGAGAATTTACAGGCGAAGATTATCATGGGTTTAATATGTAATTGCATATTAGAACTAAGTTTTCTATACTGAACAACTTTTTATAATTACAGTTTTCGATATTGTCACAAATAAGTATCTACTTTATATAGGTAGGTACCTACTCTTGAGCCAAATTCATATTTTTTTAGAAACCTCGTATACGACTGAAAAAAAAATAATGCCTGATGGTTGCATTTTATGTTCTAGACCATGAAGAACAACTTTTCTCATAAAATTAATGATCAAAAAGTTTTCTGGCTCAAAATATTAATTTTCACATTCACATTTCTATGCAAACTATCAAAACTAACATTTTAAAGCTATCTTGATCAATACAATTTTTGTTATCTCGGTACTAATTGTTGTGTACCTAATTTAGAATAAGAAAAAATTACATTTAAGTGTTCACAAAAATATTATATTGTTGTAATGCCCCACCCCTCTTCCTATACTTTTATTATAAGGGCAGAAGCACCGCAGAACTTTGAAGGGGAACTGGGTCGGTCCTAGAGTACTATTCTATCAGTAAAACCCTTTGATTTAATTTTAAAACATCTATTGTATCAGTATTTAAATTTTCACAAGGTATTACAATTTTTACAAACTGCATAAGTTCTTTTACAATTTCATCATTGCCTTATAACATTGGCAAACTGCATAAAATCTTGTAAACATAAATATTATGGTTATAATTTTATAAGTGCATAACTTCCGGTTAAATCTTAAAATGTCACATTTGAAATAGTTCTAAATTCATTTACAAATTCTTGAAAGGGAACTTTTTCATTAAACAAATTCTATTTTCTCAAAATGTAACCTTCACTTGATTTAAAGTCATTTATAAAGTCTGAAAGGGAGCACCTTCAACAAATAATTTTTGTTTCTTTAAAATGTTAAAGTACTGTTTTTCCGCACTATTGTTATATTGTTCAACATCAAATACAATTTTCTTGAAAGTCGAAAGGGAACATAAACAATCTCTAATTCGTCACAATGTTTAACTTACTCAAAATTCTGTCCTTCTATTTTAACAACTACCGTGATTCATCAATTTTCCACAATTTACACTTTCATTTTACAAGGGAGCTTCACTAGTAACGATCTTTACTTTCTTTAAATTGTCATAAAATTTCTCAATGATTGAAAATTTCTTTCTGACACTACCATTTTCAAGTTACAAAGTAAACCACGTTCCTTTTATCTCATTTGCTCTTGTGACTTTCCGCGTCGCGACTGACCTTTTCCGATTAAATTAACTGTTCTTTCGCGAACCGACTATACGATTTTACGTCGCGTTTTGTTGCACTGCTTTCGTCTAAAATCTTGTCTCGTATAATTTCTTATCCCGTTTATGAAATCTTTCCCGAATAACGTTTATTCTGTCTGTCTAACTATCTCACTTGATGGCTTAACAACTACAATTTCTGACTATCGCACAACTTATCTTCGAACTTTGTATAAATTGACCCACCCCGACCTCCGAGGGGTCGGGACCAATTTCTTTAGTTAACGACTCAAAAACTGATTTTTCACTGTTCTAAGGCTACCATAAGACTGCTTAAGAGTGATTATCAGACTGCCTCAGACTTCAGACTGCAGACTGCCTTTTTCAGACTGACTTCACCAGACTGCGTGTCGGATATTTATAGGGGGTTTTCGTTACGTATGTTGTTGATCGCGTGATTTTTGTTTGTGCCAAAAACTCATGGTCAACGCTGACTTTTCTAAGAATTTTTGCTGTTAAAAACAAGAAGGAATTTATTCCGCGAAGAAAACCGAAAAACAATCTCAGGGCCAAAAGTGACGTGATCGTTTCCAAGTTTAAGAATTTTATCCTCGAAGAGGCCCCGAGCTTAGTTAAGCTACCTCTTATAAGGAATTTCGTATGTTAATTTGGTTGGCTGCACCTTTTTAGATCCTCTAACTTTTGAACCGAAAGAATTTGCGGTATGCGCGACTCGAGCAGAGTACCAAGAATTTTGTTATTGAAAACAAGTTGGAATTTTTCCTAAGAAAATCCCAAGGTGATGATGAAATACTATTGCACAACTTGTTCCCACTCCTTGAACCTTTTGGTAGGGTTTGACTTTAGGAATCTTTTCAGTTTACCGTTTCTGTTTTCGGAGTGATGGCGCACGACGGTCTTCGATGTTATTCTTAATTTAAAGTAAGTTTATTTTATTCTTAAACTTTAAGAATATTATTTCAAAAAAATAATTATTTTCTAAAACTTAATCCTGATTTTAATTTATTTTGATTAAGAACTTTTTAAAAATATTGAACCCTTTATTAAAATTCTAATTCCTGAATTTACTTTTTGAAACACTATCGTAAATCATTTTATTTTTTAAATCAAATAAAATCTTTGTTTTATTTTAAAATTTTTATAAATCCTTTCAATTTCCCAATCTCCTCTTTCATGAATGGTTTTAAAAACATTTATCTTATTTTTTAACATTACTTTATTTGTTAAAAATAAAAGGGCATGGAATTCCCCCGGGGCATCACATTGTCGAGGGATGAATCTAATCCGTCATCAATATAACGAAATTATGCCTGCATTTATTCCTTTTTAAAAACGAAATTGGTTCGTTATAGTTTCGAAACGAGAACGTTTTATGTACAACATAATTATAACGTTTTGACACGTCCTTAAAATAAACATCTTAAGAACGAAACCAGTTCGTTATAGTTTTCGAATCAAACACGTTAATTCATAAATGTAAATGCGATTTTGTTATGTTGGCGGACATTACGACCAGTACGTTACGTCATAGGGCCGTAACAAATCCTTTTTGTACAACGTAACATGTAACCTAAAAACATATATGTGACGAAATTGGGATGTTTTTTTGCTTAGTGGGCTGTACTGTGCATTCTTATATGGGACACCGTGTATACTGGCGGAAAAATCAGCTCGACCGACGATCTCTAAGGAATGGCTGTGTCAGACAGATTCCATAGTTGATTCCATTATGAGATGTACTTTAAAACATAACATATTTACCTGCTTGTTGCATGCTCGGGCGCAAATTAGTCGGGTTTTGCCAACTGCCGTGTCGCCAACAACCACGCACTTGACTAACTCCTGATGGGGTTGTTCATTATCCATTCCCTAAGATCACAACTCTGATATCCATCACACTGTGGCCCCCTAAAATATATAAATACTATCGTATATACAATTAAAATATTAAATAATATTTAATATAAAATGGAAATTTTATTATTATCGATTATCGTTAAACTTTATATTTTTCAAAATATTGTTTATTAATATATTATTTTCAGCGGATACAGACCAAAGAATTCAATTTGATTGTTTTTACAAAATATAGAGGAATTGTTATTAAGTCACCGAAATATTATTTTCAAAATTATTTCGTTGTTTGCGTAACTTAACCACGAGGACGAAAACTAGCAGCGCACTATTTTAACCAGTTTCTTCTACTTCGCAAGCATAAATCATATTTGGTCTGCCAATAAGAAACAACCGCCCACTGCATCTGATCTTTTCTAAGATACTGCTTTGGGTCGCAAGTACACCGCGAGATGTCGCGATGACTTTTATACTCCCGTAGACATTCATTCTGGGCACTTGAGTATCAAAGACCTTTCTCGTTTTATCAGACTCTAGCCTTACTGACGAGCCTTGATACGGCGGAACGCGTCTCGGGGTTAGTTAAAATTCCAACATGTTTTGCGTGTTTTCTTAAAAATGTCAAATGAAATGGTATGTTTATTTTGTCATGATTAAAACGAGGGTCAAAAACAAAAGAATTCAGTTGAACCCGTAATTTGAAATGTTATCCCTAGCCGAATATAACGGGTGTTTCAGGAGGAAAGTTCACCCCAATAACTTTTTTATTATGTAAATTAGGTGGGTTATTTGTATGTTATATTATTTTGCATTTTATGACATAACGAGCTCAACTTGTCACTTTCGTTTTAACCGGAAATGACCTCAACTTTGGATTTTTAAATAAAACTAAAACTTGAAATTGGCATTTTTATCAAGAATCTGGGGAGTTCATTGCAAGCTAGATGAAAAAATAAAAACAAATTTTATTTCTGTATTTTAAACAATAAAGAAGTTAGTTTAACTTAAGTGAGTGCCATCAATACTGGATACCAACCTATAGCATCCTAAATATTTTGTTTTAATAGTCATATATGTCAATATGGCTAGAGTTAAGATACCAAGTTGCGGCTTTCACTGAATTCTCTTTTTAACCATTTTAAAATAAATATGTCATTTCATTTGACATTTTAAAGAAAATACGCAAAATATGTTGACATTTTAATTAGCGTCCCCTACCTTCCACTGTAAAAACTTAAACGACGTGAAAATAAATGTTTGTCCTCCCCCCCATCACTTTATTTGGTAGCCAGAGAAAAATATTCAGGACTAAAAATATGTAGTATTTCATAACGATTTAATGGCAAAATATTTTAAGTATACCTTCAGAAACTTCGTTTTTCTAATTTGTAATTAGTGGTGCGCCCTCTATCGGCCAACCTAGCAACTTGGCAATATTATTTCCAGCTATTTGTTTTGAACATTTTTCTTAACAAGAAATTTTTCCCAAAGCTATATGATTAACGATTTCCGAGATACAGCCGGCGTCCTATCTTAGTGGGCCACCCGGTACAGGATAGTCAAAAATTAAAGAAACTTAACTATATAAAAAGAACAAAACAATGTCAGAAGTGGTGATGCCATTCAAAACAATTTACAAATAATTAATTTTATTATGAATTTATTTAATTTAAGTAAATGTTCATTTAAAGTTTTCTGATTTTAATGGAATATATGAAGGTATGTAGGACTTATGTTGTTTTAAATAATAAAAAATCAACTCTAAAAATATTAATTAATCCTTAATTTTTCCTACCAAACCAATAATATTAAATTAAAACCAACTTTTTTTCCTATATTGCAGTCTGATGATGGTTTAGTAACTAAACATATCGAAACGTCAGAAAGAAGTAGACTTGTTTTAATAAATTGACCGAAAATCCAAAGAAACAAATATATTTAAAATTATGTATTTATTGTAACTGTTTTATTTGTATTTGAGTATTTAAGGTTAAGTAATGAAAATATTTAGGGAATGAAAATAATATCCTCTCTATCTAGGGAGAAAAAATACTAGAGAGATAACTGTCTATATACGCGGAGTACAAGAAATTGATTTTTAATATAGGTTAAGTTAAAAGTGTTTTATAAATTGGTATATTTCTGCATGTAATGCTGAACAATTAAGACATTTTATTTCTTATACTGTTATTAATTTCCTCACACGAAGGAAAGTATGGTAATAGCAACAAAATATTTCATTCTTGTGCTCTATGCGTTATTATCGATTTACAAACAAAATCGAATTTCAATTTGAGCATTTTTCAAATGAAGCGCTTAGTTATGTCACTCCCTAGAGTTCGTGCCTGAACACGTGCCAAATGTTCCTCTAAATATAATACTATACATTGATTTTCAAGATTTTGGTAAACATTTTCGATAATCGCCGTACCGATTACGGGCCGACGCTCGACGTATTCTTCTAACTGCAAGGGAAGGTGCAATTGGCCTCGTGCCTTCAAAGCGTGAAACGAACAAGGGTCAAATCGGAGATTTCGACTGACTCCGGTATCCTCTTAAGTATAATTTAAGCGTTTAAAATGAACTTTGTGATTTGATATTTTTGGAAGTATGTCCTTTTTGTTAGGTAATTAAGCAGTGAAGAACCTTGACAGCCAAGAACATCGAAGCCAGATTTGACAGACGACGGTGATTTGACTCTCTTTTACAGGAAAGTGTTCGACTGACCTTTCCCGCTTAACTCCACCTAGAGCGACTAATAGAAGAAATACAATACGAACCACTGCCGCCCATCCATATGTGGTTCAGCTCAGTACTCCTCGAGCTTCATTATTTAAGAATTCCTACATCTGGAGGGCGTCATCCTTATGGAACGACCTTCTTGAGGTCGTGTTTCTTAACTAATATATCCTCCAACGATTCAAAACCACCGTGTATCGCTTTATGCGCACACGGATTGCTCCCAGAGTGCCTTAAAGGATTTTTCCTATTATAATGTTTGTGTTTGATCATAAAAGAAAAGTTCAGCAATCACCCCTTCGCCCCCCTTGAAGGCAGTGGCGTAGCCTTCACCAAGTAGAGCAGTTAAACTTAAATGTCAACTCAGGAGGACATCACAAAAAAATCATTTTTCATCAAAATTTGGAATATATCTACAATAATATTAAAGTAAAAGCATTTCTCGCAGATAAAATGCTTTGAAGACATTCTGTGACTTGAGTAATTGTATCACATACAATACTAGCCCTAGCTGCTGGGCCATTCATTTTTATAATAAACATTATAGATTGATGGCTTTCCTTATTCTTGAAATAAATCTTTATCATTATTAAAATCAAAACTACATTATTTCACATAAATAATTTTTGTTAATATAAATAGTCATAATAAAACAAATGTAGGTTAGACTAGCAAAAAATTTCTCCTTTGAAGAAAAATACTGCAACTAAATTTACTTTTTGCAAATTATATATCTGAATCAATTAATATATAAATTATTAAATATTTATTAACGGTTGGTACTTTCATACAAAAAAATATAGAAGTTTAATTTGATAAATTAAAATAAATAAGAGGTCGGTTCTGCAATAAACTAAATATTTTAAAGTAAAAGTTAAAACTGAGGCATAAAGTGTCACTGAATAAAATACACAAACAGCTCAATTAGCTATTATATTTATATATCGTGGGTAAATAATGTAATGACATCACATCACAGAATAAACATTGCCACTTACAACATGTTTACAAGACAAAAATATATTGCCATGCCAATTTAACGCTGATAATTATGGGTACTTTACGAATCATCCCATTTTAAAAGACCTAATTAGTTTTATTTCTTCTTTCAAAGCTATATATTTTTTCACACTTTTAAAACTATGAAACGATTATTTTGCCATAAAAAAATATTTTCCCAACAATATAGTAACGAGCACAATATTTTAATTAAAGATAAAACTAAAATGGGCGTGATATATGCAAAATAGAATCTAATAATATGATCTTAGCTCTTGAATCATCAATCATCATACTTACATTCATCAGTTTAAATTAAAAAAAACGTTTGTGGAAAATTGATACAAAAACGGCGTCAGACGTACATTAACGACGCATCTCTCACGGCAAACTACACCAGACTTCATAAACGATAAAAGATACTAGCAGACCGCGTGACGTATTTCGATTAAATCAAGTCACTTCTTAGAGCTTTGCTTTAAATATTTATATCATATATGGGCACTAACTACTCTTATAGTATATTCAAAAATACGTTGTAAATTATTTTATTGACGGCATAGGATTTAATGTCTCTTACAATATTCTATGAAAGAATATATGGCCATACGTAGAGTATTGATTAATGAATATTTAAGGCATACTACGTAAAATATGAACTTATTAATAGCGTTCTTATTTAAGATAATATATGATATGATATTGTATAGGTATATTATGTATTAACATAGGAAATATTCCTAAAATTTTAACATAGTCAAATTTAGCGATTGATTTTCGACATGACGTCAAAACACGGGGTCGACTGAAGTTCGTATAGGAGGTTGAACTTCAGAAACAGGCTTTAGTTAGATCGATAGAATACGAGGGGGTTAGTTTAAGTGAAGTACCTACCTATTTGATTTTAACTTTAACAGTTTTACCTGCCTTATTCAGTGTCCACAAGTGAAAACTAGAAATGTATAGTACCTACCTACTAAGGGGAGCGGTGGGTAATGCCGTACAGCGAATACAGCGTACAAAAGATATTTGCTAGAAAAATAACTAAATTTACTAGTTCTCTCTCTTTAGTGAATAGCCAACACTCTTCTACCTTCAGCAGCAAAAGTTTGGCTTAGTCGGTCGCATGTTGTCATTGCAGGAGGATGCTTTTGGTTATTGTGCGTTCTGTTATTAACACTATTGTTCAGAAATCAAGCGATAAGTGGATGTAATTGAGTTTAAATCCATTTATTTACGAAATATTTTAAGATCTTGATATGTTACTTTTTATTGATGTGGGTCTCTTTTCTTAGAAGTACTTCCTTTTTTATACTTCAATTTCTCTTTTTAAAAGTAAAATAGGATAAAGATCTTCGTAAACTCGGAATTTGGCACATGTAAAAATGTCCAAAAAATGCCAAAAATAACGACTGTCACCTGTCAAACCAGAAAATTTTGGTTTAGCGCATGCGTAAACCCGAAGTCTGGAACCTGGTCATCTGTCAAAACCCGAAAACTGTTATGAGGTCTAGAAAAAACCCGAACTCGATCGGAAGATTGGTTCAAAAGTTATGAATTTTTTTTGTGATGCGGAAAATTTTAAAGACGCCTTGCTGTCGGAAAAATAAAATGGTCAAGCCCGAGTCTGAAGGTTTAAAATATATTTTTAAAACGGAAAATATTAAAGACGCCTTGCTGTTAAAAAAATAATAATATGGTATACAGAGAAGATTTAAATATATTTTTAGAACCGAAAATTGGGAAAAAAATAAAAATGGTGAACAGAAGATTTAAATATATTTTTAAACCGAAAGTTTTTAAAGACGCCTTGATGTTGAAAATAATTAAATGTTGAAAATAATTAAATGGTAAACAGAGAAGATTTATATGTAGCTGCTAAAGAAAATGAAATGGTAAACAGAAAAGATTTAAATATATTTTTAAAACCGAAATTTCTAAAGGTGCTTTAATGTTAAAAAAATTAAATGGCAAACAGAGAAGATTTAAATATATTTTTAGAACCGAAAATTGTGAAAAAAATAAAAATGGTAAACAGAAGATTTAAATATATTTTTATACCGAAAGTTTTTAAAGACGCCTTGCTGTTGAAAATAATTAAATAGTAAACACAGAAAATTTATATGTAGCTGCTAAAGAAAATGAAATGGTAAACAGAAAAGATTTAAATATATTTTTAAAATCGAGAATTTTAAAGCCGGTTTGCTATTGAAAAAAATAAAATGGTAAACAGAGACGATTTAAATATATTTTTAAAACCGAAAATGTTAAAGACACCTTGCTGTTGAAAAAAAAATGGTTTTCTCCTGATAATTAAAATAATGTGAAGGTATATGCTTTGCAACATCCGTCAATTTAAAATGTTGTAGGCACTCACAATCTAGACATGATTCGTTTCCAGGAATATCTGATTCGCTCTTACATTGAGAACATTTATATTTTGTTGGGATAGGCATATTTTTTTATTCGAGCTTTAAAGTTGGACTATATATTTTTCTTTTACCCCCCGTTTTACATCCACATAAGATATTTGTATCTCAGTTAGGTGAAAAACATTTGGAAAAATATTACTGATTTTAACGGCTCTTGAAAGATACAAACTGCTAGTTTTGATTTATTTGAATTAGACTGCGATAATTGATTCGAACAAATTGAACGAGAGTATAATAACCCTCTACGAATGGCAGTGGTGGGTGGTTGATGGTTACACAATCTAATTTTGTTTGAGTTTGAGACTTTTATTAATTTTTTCAGTTTTATACCCAGTTGGAAATCTTTGAATAGTACCTCTAATCATTCCTGATGACAGTCTTCGAAGATCTATTTTCACTTAAGTGATTATTTTCTTCCTCTTCTGATCACCAGTCAAAATTCATAGAGTTGTATCTGTTCTCCATAGATAATTCTTTATAAAATTCAATTATATCAAGTGATTCTAATTCTTTAAGTATAGCCATTATTTCATTCATATTATTATTCGTGTACTCATATAATCGTTTTAGTCTTTTAACCAACTGATTCGCATCGCTATAGAATTCAAACAAATTCTTTGGATTCTTCTATTTTGCTATTATTTTCGTCGAGGTAACTATGTTCTTGGCATTCGTTCGTTCTTACTCTTTATATTTCCATCCCTTTGAGGCTATGCTTCTTCAAGTTGCATGGTATCCTGTTCCATGAGCATTAGTTAGCACCAAGATATGTCCATATTTAATTAAATCCTTTAAATTGCTCTTTGGTGTTGATCCGTAATTAATAAATTATATAAACCTTCTGTTAGGAGATATTCATCATTGTCAGTGGTTAGTATGTTATCACGAATCTCATCAGGTTTATTTCCAATAAATAATCTATTTCCTTCCCATCTCAGACCATACAGAACATTTAAGTTTTCAACGAGACGATACTTTATCTTCCTAGCATTCATATTGTCTCATCTACTACTACTAGATTCATTTTAATTAACCTATTCTTATATTAATACCAGTCCACATCCAGTCCGCAATGAATCCGTAACCAGTTCACATCCAGTGCACATTCAGGCCATTTCAGGAACACGTCCAGTCCGCAATCGAACGGTAATTCTCCATTCATCACAAAATCAATTACAACATTATGTTCTCGCTATGTGACTGCCTCACAATCGAATTCAACTTTTGCTGTAAGTATCTCTTAATCGATATGAACATAGTAATCCGAGCGAGAATATAGTCAAAATGATAGGAAAATCGCCTAGGGGTTGAATCTGTCGCATAGGTCAGTCTTAAAATGTGATCTAAATCCGTTAATTGATATCTAGTATTTATTTTAGATCTATGATGAGAATATAAAATATACAGCAATAAAAAGCAATCCTTATCGAAAGCAAAAAAAAACCGGATATCCTTGCGGACTGGATGTGTTCTTGATATGGACTGGATGTGGACTGGTTGCGGACTGGATGTGGACTGGTTGTGTTAATATAATAAATAGGTTACTTTTATTCCTCTAGGTTTACTTTTTTCTCTTAATAATTATGAATTTCTGACAAGGGAAAACAGTTTTCAGACAACCCCGTTCGTCCGAACGGGTTCGGGTTTTTTCAACGGCTTTATTACTTGGACAGGCACAGAGGCCAAAAAATCTTGCTCCAGAGCACGGGGTAATGGTCAACTCCTCTAAAGCACGGGTGATGGTAAAATTTTTCTTTCACAGCAAGGCAAGCCTTTAAAATTTTTCATTTAAAAATATATTTAAAATCTTCAAACTATGGTTTGACCATTTTATTATTTTTTTCAACAGCAAGGCGTCTTTAAAATTCTCTTTGTTTACCATTTTAGTTTTTTTTTCAACAGCAAGGCGTCTTTAAAATTTTCAGTTTTAAAAATATATTTAATTCTTCTCTATTTACCATTTCATTTTATTGAACGGCAAGGCGTATTTAAAACTTCTCTGTTTACAATTTTTCGTTTTAAAAATATATTTCAAATCTTCAAACTCGGGTTAAACCATTTTTTTTTTCAAAAGCAAGGAGTCTTTGAAATTTCTTGTTTGCAATTATTTTTTCAACAGCATGAGGTCTTTAACATTTTCGGTTTTAAAAATATATTTAAATCGTCTCTGTTTACCATTTTATTTTTTTCAATAGCAAACCGGCTTTAAAATTCTCGATTTTAAAAATATATTTAAATCTTTTCTGTTTACCATTTCATTTTCTTTAGCAGCTACATATAAATTTTCTGTGTTTACTATTTAATTATTTTCAACAGCAAGGCGTCTTTAAAAACTTTCGGTATAAAAATATATTTAAATCTTCTGTTTACCATTTTTATTTTTTTCACAATTTTCGGTTCTAAAAATATATTTAAATCTTCTCTGTTTATCATTTTATTTAAAAAAAATATGTTTAATTAATTATCTTTTCTGTTCACCATTTAATTTTTTAACCGAATATATTTCTTAAATACTGCATGAAGCTCAGAGCTCCTCTTTTCGATCAACTTGTAAACAATACATTTAAATCTTTTCTGTTTACCATTTCATTTTTTCAACACAAGGCGTCTTTAAAATTTTCTATTTAAAAAATATATTTAAATCTCCTGTTGACCATTTTATTTTTCTCATCAGTCCCGTGCCCTGGGGCCAGGGGAAAATTCAAACTCGGGTTTGACCATTTTATTATTTTATTTTTTTTTAACAGCAAGGCATCTTTAAAATTCTCGGTTTTAATAATATATTTAAATCTTCTCTGCTTACCATTTTATTTTTTTTTAAATTGTCAGTTTTAAAAATATATTTAAATCTTCAAACTCAGGTTAAACCATTTTACCTTTTTTTAACAGCAAGGCGCATTTACAATTTTCGGTTTAAAAATATATTTAAATCTTCGCTCTTTACCATTTTTTTTTTGATAGCCAGATGTCTTTAAGATTTTCGGGTTTAAAAATATATTCAAATCTTCGCTGTTTACCATTTTTTTTTTGATAGCCAGATGTCTTTAAGATTTTCGGGTTTAAAAATATATTTAAATCTTCGCTGTTTACCATTTAATTTTTTTTCAACAGCAAGTGGTCTTTAAAATATTCCATTTTAAAAATATATCATATTTTAAATCTGCTCTTTTACCATTTCATTTTTCTTTCAAAAGCAAGGCATCTTTAAAATTTTCCCATTTAAAAATATATTTAAATCTTCAAACTCAGGTTTGATCATTTTATTTTTCTTTCAACAGCAAGGCGCCTTTCAAATATTCGTTTTAAAAATATGTTTAAATCTTCTTTCTTTACCATTTTATTTTTTTCATCAGCCTAGTGCCAAAAATGTATTACCTCTGCGCATGCGAACAAACCCGGAACATGTTTAACAATATTCAAAGTTTCATAATCGTGGCATTAACCACGTGCCCCGGGCCCGAGGGCAAAATGTTTGACCTCTGCGCATTTTTTTATGATCAAACAGAAGCACTATACAGGGTGATTCACGGTGGATGGAACGTTAGACGTTTCTGGAGAACGGGAGATCAGTTTGTTTTGAAAATTTGGTTTTCCAGATAACCGACCATGGTCTACAGTTCTAAAATATTTTCAACAATGCGGCGTTGCCGCTTCTACCTAAAACCGGCGGCAACATCGTTATTTTAAATGGAACTCCCTATATATTTATACATTTTCAGATTCTACATCTATTTCTGAGCAACTTTTATTAATACTTTCCTATACCTATCTGTTGCCGTTTTTTAGTTATTAATTAATTTTCATTTTTTTTAACGAAAACATGACTTCTAATAAATATGGATTTCTCCTAACTCTAAAACATTCCTAAGTTGAAATGTTGCGTACTGTTTAAAAATGCCTTTGGGTATTTGCTTTTTTAGTCATATCTGAGTTCAAGCATACAGAGTGCTTCAAAAATAATTGTTTGAAGGTTACTTGAAAAAATGCCCGAAAATTGATTTTTTCAAATGGGACATCCTGTATATCAATACTGATTTGGAAAGATGATGAAAGTAGCTTTCTAAAAATATATACTTATACATATTTAACTCTTCAAGTTTTTGACTTATAAGCATTTCTTTGCGAAATTTTGCAAAACATGTAAATTTCAACGACTTTAATAGTAGGAGGCCATGAAAACAATTGTTAGTCTCCATGACAACTATATTTTTAGCTGAAGTGTCATTCCTTCATTTGTAATTTTAAGTTGGCGGTATAATGGGAGATATTAATAGTTACTCAAATGCAATTATAATGAATTTATTTATTATACATGGACAGTGTGCTAAGATTATAGGCAGAACGTGTAAAAAATTTAATGAAATATATCCAGATTTATCAAAAATGAATGTCAAGAAATTTAATCGAATCCAGAACAATTTCAGAGATTTTGGTTCAACATTAAAAGCACCAAGAAATTTGCCCAGACCAGTGACTTCTAATGAAGACAACGAAATTGCCGTTTTGCCATACTTTCATGCATATCCCCACTCTTCCATACGTGGGGCCGAAGAAGATTTGGGCATTACATTTTCATCTGTGCTAAGAATTTTAAAAAATATAATATGCACGACTATAAGTTTACTACCGTTCAAGCTCTTAAACGTCAAGATTTTATGCAAAGAGTCGAGTTTTGCGAAATGTTACTAACACATACACAGGATCCAAATTTTTTAAGCAAAATTATATGGACCGACGAGTCAAAATTTGCGAGAGAAGGTATTTTTAATCGACGTAATAATCACTATTGGGCCAGTGAAAATCCGCATGCTACAAAAGAGAGAGGATTGCAGGAAAAATTTAGTTTTAATGTTTTTTGTTTGCTAATGGACAATCAAATTAGGTATCTGATATACGAGGAAAACCTCAATTCCAGGAAGTACCTGGATATTTTAACAACAGTGGTCGAAGATTTTACAGACAGTCTTTCACTTGAAGAGTACCGTAGCTGTTGGTATCAACTGGATGGGGCTCCAGCTCATTGCTCCGCAGGCGTGACTGCAGAGCTGGATCGAATTTTCGAATACCGATGGTTTAGACGTTTGGGACCGTGGAATTGGCCCCCAAGATCGCCAGATATTACTCCTTTAGATTTTTATTTCTGGGGTACACTAAAGGAAAATGTTTACAAGACTCCTGTAGATACCAGAGAAGAATTAGAGCGTCGAGTGCATCAAGCCTTTGAAGGTATCCATGTTATCAGACGCAGTACATGTGGTGGTGTCAATACACGTTTATTAAAGTGTTTAGACGTTAATGGTCAACATTTTGAACATTTGCTTAAGAAATCTTTATAATGACATTCTTAAAACCTTTAATTATTTTAAGTGTATTTTTCTTGGTGCTTTTAATGTTGAACCAAAATCTCTGAAATTGTTCTGGATTCGATTAAATTTCTTGATATTCATTTTTGATAAATCTGGATATATTTCATTAAATTTTCTACACGTTCTGCCTATAATCTTATCACACTGTCCATGTATAATAAATAAATCCATTATAATTGCATTTGAGTAACTATTAATATCTCCCATTATACCGCCAACTTAAAATTACAAATGAAGGAATGACACTTCAGCTAAAAATATAGTTGTCATGGAGACTAACAATTGTTTTCATGGCCTCTTACTATTAAAGTCGTTGAAATTTACATGTTTTGCAAAATTTCGCAAAGAAATGCTTATAAATCAAAAACTTGAAGAGTTAAATATGTATAAGTATATATTTTTAGAAAGCTACTTTCATCATCTTTCCAAATCAGTATTGATATACAGGATGTCCCATTTGAAAAAATCAAGTTTCGGGCATTTTTTCAAGTAACCTTCAAACAATTATTTTTGAAGTACTCTGTATGCTTGAACTCAGATATGACTAAAAAAGCAAATACCCAAAGGCATTTTTAAACCGTACGCAACATTTCAACTTAGGAATGTTTTAGAGTTTGGAGAAAACCATATTTATTAGAAGTCATGTTTTCGTTAAAAAAAATTAAAATTAATTAATAACTAAAAAACGGCAACAGATAGGTATAGGAAAGTATTAATAAAAGTTGCTCAGAAATAGATGTAGAATCTGAAAATGTATAAATATATAGGGAGTTCCATTTAAAATAACGATGTTGCCACCGGTTTTAGGTAGAAGCGGCAACGCCGCATTGTTGAAAATATTTTAGAACTATAGACCATGGTCGGTTATCTGGAAAACCAAATTTTCAAAACAAACTGATCTCCAGTTCTCCAGAAACGTCTAACGTTCCATCCACCGTGAATCACCCTGTAGTGCGTGAGTGGTGTGTGCGAATAAAGCGATTTACGTTAGTTTTGAATCGTTGGAGGTTATATTGTGGGAAAAACGACCTCAGGAAGGATGAAGTCCTCCAGATGAAAGAATTCTTAAATAATGAAGTTTGAGAAATACTAAGCTTAACAACATTTGAATGGGAGGCAGCGGTTCGTCGTGTATTTCTGTTATTCGCCACTCTGGGCGGAATTAAGAGGACTAGGTCACCCAAGCACTTTCCATGAAAATATCTGTAAAAGAGAGTCAAATCCCCAACCTGTCTTCGATGTTCTAGGCTCCGATCAGACGAATGGCCGTCCTTGTCGATGGAATTCAGTAGCCGCAGAGCATGTTTGGGTGCAGAGCTCTAGACATGAGAGCAGTACTCTAGTGATGCTCGAGTTTGTTCGTAGTACTCTAGTGATGGTGTAGTCTGGGCTTTGTATAGTATCAAAAGTTGTTGAGGTGTGTACAACTTCTTGGATCGGAAGAGTATACCAAGTTTCTGAGAAGCTATCTTGGCAATTGCCACAACGTGGTTATGCCAAGACATATTTCCTCCCAGATTGACGCCCAGCAAATTAATAGATGAAGCCAGTTGGATTGCGTAATGACGCATATGACTATATCCGATTCTGTAATGTTAACCTTATTAGCAAAAACTGCTGCCTGGGGTTTCTTAACGTTAAATTCAACTTGGTTACTATCACCCCAAGCCAAAATTTCTTCCAGGTCTTTGTTGAGGAGTGATACTTCATGCTGTCTGCAACAGCCCGAGACCCCATGATGTTCGATTACATTGTGCCATAGGCTAGAAGGTCTCCCGTTGTTGGGTGGTGTTCTTCCCTGGAAATCAGTGGAATGCGCAGCAACTAGTTCAGTAAGTAAGTTTGTTTTGTCTACGGCTGTAGATGCTATTGTACCATTGGAACGTGTTAGAGGTGGAATTAGTTGACTTGGTAAAATTTTGGCTGATGGCCTTAGCGATTGATCCATTTGGACTGTCAAGAAGTTTGTTTTTGATCTTCACGTTATGAGCTTCTTTGCTTTGATCTATTGTTAGCTTACGTTGGTTTCGAGCGGTAACAGATGTTACGATTCTCAGCCGTAGGATTTTTACGCCACTGTCGATAAGCCAGATTTTTGATCTGACAGAAAGCTCACAATCCTTGCTAAACCAGAGCTTGTCGTTGGAAGGTCGTTTTTGGAGCAGAGGATAAATGCTTCCATGCTAGTTGGAATGACGTCGGAGACCTCCCCAGCACAGACGGATGGATCATCAGAAGAATACGATCATCCAAGGAAAAGTGCGAAAATGGTCTTTCAGGTCTTCCCACTTGGCCGATGTGTAATGCCAAATCTTGCGAGGTTTAGGAGGTTGTTCAGAATTAATTGGTAGTTCGCTTAGACTTGTTTGTGATCGGAAGATCATAACGGAGACTGTACAGTGACTGTATATAGATCTGGGTTTGACATCAAGAAAAGATCCAAAAGACTGTCATAATCTCCATCTCGGTCTGTAATTCGCGTTGGTTCTTCTACGAGTTGAGTTAGACCAGAACTGATCTCAGAGGATTTAGCCTCACGGCCTTGCTCATCGTATGAGTACTGAAGTCAGTTGGCATTGTGGACGTTAAAGTGGATAGAGATCTCGACATTTACATGGTTGGTTTGTGTTGTATAAATGCTTTGCGATTACCTTTTTACCTAATTAGTTTGACGATCTGACCTTTGGCTCGGGCAGTGCGAGCACGTGAGGCTTGGAAGATTGTAAGTGCTGGTGGACTGAATTGATGTTCGCGGTAAGCCCTCTAATATTGCCGACATCAATTTTGAAGTTGATAATTCTGGGTTTTTCTGGGTTGGGTAGCAACTACAATTGCCGGAAATAGTTGTTCCATCGATCAAAAATCATTAACTCCGAAGAAGGTTGCTGAAATATTTAACCATGCATATTCGCAACTATGAAAATTGCAGAAAATTTAGAAAAACAGGCATTTTCAGTTCAACACTGATATTTTTACAGAGGAAGACTTTCGCCCATCAGAAGTTACTGATATTCCTCTATATAACATCACCGCAAGATGATGTCAGGCAAAACTTTTTCAGTGATAGCGACGATAAACCACTGAGTGGCATTCGTCAACGAATTATTTCACAATCTGTTTCAAATCCTACATGTAGCATAACTTCTGTGACAACCTATTCTGAAGCTGGAACTTCTGTGACAACGTCATCTTAACCATCTGGAACTACTTTGATAGCTTCTGCCTTATCTAGACCTTTTGGAACTTTTGTGAGCACTACTTTACGAACGTGGACCATCTGGGACTTATGCGATAACTCCAATAGAACACGCCGAAATTACTCGATCCTTTAGGATTATCCACTCTCACAAAACTTACTGTAGACTGTGACCCACCAATATGTAATAGGATTAGATTAAGGAAGAGGCTAAGAAAATGCCGCTGCACATCCAAATATAGCTAAATTTGATAAATAATTTATAGTAAATAGTACTAGAAAAACGGATACGGTAAAGGGGTGAATTCAGATAAATAACACAAATGTTGATGATTTTAACATTTTGTCAAGTAACTTTAACACAACATTTTGTTTTTATTTTGTCATAGGTGACTAGAAAAAGGACAATGGTAAAATACATCCAATTTTTTTTGCTAGAGTTTAAATAAAAATTGAGATACCAGATACCAGATTGGTAGAGATAGGCATAGAAAGACCTTAATAAAAATTAGAGAGGATTAAAATACCTACAAGATAAAGTAATAATATACAGGATGTTTCATTTAAAAAACTTACGAAACTCAGGTTTCAAGTTCGTAATGTTGGCATTTCCATAGAAAATACCCTGTACAAAAATATTGATATGTGTTATCATAGGGCACTTCGGTCAACATTCATCTTTCCGACAAAAAAATATTTTGTTTCAAATTACTGTAAGTTAAGAAATATTACACATTTCATTGAACCATGTTTTTGCGCAAATTTTAGGAATTTTCCAATCTATTTGGCAACGTTGCAAAAATATGTACAAATAATACAGTGCTATGTACAGAATTTTACGGTGAATTCAAATATGTAAAAATATACATGGTGTCCCATTTAAAAATATGAAATTTTAATCACACCGCCCTTTTTCGAAGCTGCACCTCTTAATGCTTAATAACTTTCGTGAAAAAAGTTTTCCGCTATCCCTAGCGGTAAAAGAGATATTGAGCTTTGTCGCACTAATTGGCCACCCTGTATATATAACATACACTAGTGGTTCTGAACAAAATATAAGAACAATGATTTAATAAGTTTATTAATAAAATAAAAAAACAATTTGTAAGGCCTCCCAAAGACTCTACTTTAAAAATACACTTAAAAACAAAAAATAACATGTGTAACACATGTACAAATCTTGAGTAAATACTTATAAATAATAAGGCTCCATTAAAACAATAACAGTTTGTATATATCTCCATCCTGTCCCTCCATTTTACGCCAACTGACCAAAATTATGCAAAACACAAATTTTCACGCACAGAGAGCAAAAATGGAAGATGCCGGAAACGGCGCAACGGCAAACAGGTGCCTCTACGCGCGATCGAAGAAAAATGGACTAATAACAATGGAATGAACCGCGCCAAATCTGCACGAGCATGAATCCGGAACTTTCCGTGACCTTACGACCGGTAATTTACCCTCGACATGGGGTTTTCTAGCACGGGTTATTTTAAATGAATCCTGAATTATTCCAACCCAAAAACTGAGTTCAGGTAACTCATAAAATAGTTACAATAGTTTGGTAATCCCAAATATGTTTAAAATGTTGATAAAAAATCTCTTTCTCTTCTCTTTGGGTTGAGGCGAACCAAAAGAACCTGAATTATTTAGCGTTTTTAAATAATAACTTCGGTTTGTCATAGAAGAAAAAGTGACGAAAAGTAATATCCTGCGGCGTTAGTCAAACCGGTATATATGATATTTTTCGTGATAAATTGATGGGGGGGGGGGGGGCGCATGACCCTTATGACCCCCCCCCCCCCCACACACACACACCTGAAGCCGCGCTTGCACAGGTACGTCTTGCTAGATGACATTTTTCAATAAAACTACGTAACACTAAGGAGTAGTATTGACTTATACACCGGTGTGATTTATGGTAATCTTTTAAATTTAACACAAAAACTGATTACCCTCTTGCTGCCATAAAATTTGAGACCGTCCTTGACCACATACAATATAAACTGCATTGTAGAAATATAAACAAGCAAATACATAAAATGTAAATAATGTTTAATATCCATACCTTTGATTTTATGGTATTTTTTTTAATAATATCATTTATATTACGAAAGTTCAATACACAATTAACAATATAATTAATCTCTAAACAATGCTTAAAACACTGGTAAAGAGAAATGTTCCATATTAAACAACGCCAATGTTACGTTCAACTTTTGACGCTTGCTTTAACGCCAACGCCCTGTATAAAATATGAAATGTTCCGAAGGTTTAAAAGTATTGAATTCGTCTTTCATATCCACGAGAATGTTTGGAATGTCTTAAGTTAATTCAATTATATTTTAAATTTTAAGATGACAAGTTTTTTCTTCCAAAAATGATTTTTTTTAAATAACTTGGCAACGTTACAAAATAATTAAACGATACGCAGAATTTTGAGGGGAATTTTAAAATGCAAATGCAAAAATATACAGGGTGTTCTATTTTTTTTAAAATTTCTTCCGTTTCACGTTATAACATATTTACTGCCTTTCAACTTTTATATTAACATTTTTGATGTATTTAAAATAGTAATGGAGCTATTGTACTTTACCACACTAAACGGCCACCCTGTATATAATACCTAAGTATATGAGTCAAAACGATAATGGACTATTTGGAATCCCTGTTAATTAAACTTTTTAAACCAATTAGATGTAAATTTTTATTTATCGTTAGTTTGTCTTTCTTGAATCAATCACGTGTGGTCTTTCTTGAACAAATGACTCGTTTTTATTCTTCATTTTTTTTAACATAGTTATTCAGAATTTTTTAAAAATGTTTTTTGTAAATATCGACGGTCCCCTATAATATCGAGGCTAGATGATAACATAGGTATACAATAGTATACATGCCTGGGAAGACAATTACAGGCAAAATTTTCTAGGGACTCAAATAATGTATGAAGAAAATAAAACGTGTAATAATATGCAGTATGTCCCCGCGTGGAGTTGATAAAACGAAAGCATATTTGTTAGTGGTTTTACGAAGAACTTATTCTGTGCATAAAATTATGATTGTGGAAAAAACTTATAAAAACTCTATATCAGAAGTACCTACCGATAATGATGTATTTAAGGCGATTCATCAGTGAAAAGAAATTCCGATGGCATTCCAATCTAAGAAAAGCATCATCAAGGTCAGATAAAGTGCCAAGTTCGTGGGTGCGTGCAGTGAAGCAAATTTGAGGCCACTAAGCCCCGCATCCTTGCACGATCTCAATTCTCATGAAAGATGTTTTCGTCTGGAGAGCGAAGTGCCGCAACTGGAGATTGATTTGACCACGCCTACTTGCGCGATATCGTCGGTAGACAAAATAAAATAACTTGCCTCCGAAAAGTATTTCTTGCAACTAACTAACTTCTTGTGTTATTGACGGAACTACTATTAAAACTGGCGGAACTATGAAACTACCAAATGACTCCCCGCTGCGAGAATTCGGCTTTCATAAGAATATATGGCTTCTTCTAGGAATTCTGTAACGTTTTTAGCTCGTCGCAATTTGAATTCCTGGAAAAGAGTAGGTTTGGTATTTTTCCGTTGCTCTCGCGCCCAAAATGCAGTCATATGGGTGCGAGAAACAAGTTTACAGGTGTGGTCCGACAGTGGTTCCTGAGTTTTTAAAAGCAAACAATCTTTTGGATTCTAAAAAGTAAATTTTGAATTTTATTTCAGAATTTATAATTAAATAACTCCTGAATATTTTATCCTGTCCAACTTTTATCAAATTAGTTTCTAAAGTATTTTCTTATTCCCCTTTTTAATTTAAATGAGAAAATTTTATTCCTCTAAAATATTAATTAAAATTTTTTTTCTTTAAAAAATTTTGTAAATTTGTACTTGGATAGAATATTCTTTACATAATTCAAAATAATTCTGAATTATTTTAATTTTCCAAAAATTTAAGAAACACTTAAGACAAATTTTCCTTCAATTTAATTTTTAATTAATAACAGAAAATTTTTCTTCCTTAAAATAATTTCATTTTCTTAAAATAATTCTGAAAACACTAGAAAAACTTTTAAAATAAATTTTAATTATTTTAATTTAAAAAAAAAAAGGAAATCCTACTTAGGAAAGTTTTCCTTCCTAGTTCGTAAAATAATTATTTTTTTAATTTTATTCTTTTGAAAATAATTTTGTTTACTAAAATAATTTTAAAAAGACTAGAAAATTTTTCTTATTAAAATAAATTTTAATTATTTTATTTAAAAAATTTGGAAATACTTTGGAAATATTCCTTTCACGTATCTGAAATAATTTTCAATAATTTTATTTTTCTCTAACAAATTTGAAACGACTCAAAAAAAATTGTATAACATAAAATGTTTGCAAAGTATGCCTGGTCACACACACAGTTGTTTATGAATTCTTTTAATTAGTATACTATAGTATAGTAAAACAAAATTAGAAAATAAGTACCTACTTTATTTAAAAAATCGTTAATGATAATAATTTATGAACATGTGATCTGGTGAAAAATTTACATATTCGTGTACATATACTTCGGATGACTGTTACGGTGTAAGTATCTTTGGTAAGTACCTAACGTACTTTTTACACAAGTAACATTATAATAAGCACATGAACCTTAGTCCGTTCGCGATGGGAGCATTATTCTCTAATACGAATCTCATGCTCGCTAGGATTAACCCATTAGTTTTTCTAATTTGGAAAAATAAAGAAATTATATATGTATATTGATTAATCGCGGACTCTCATATTCCATATGCTTGATCTTCGCATGCCAACAGTAGGTCGCGCTACGGAACTAAATTTAAATTGATTTATCTGAACAACAGCCCCTAAATCGTTTTGAACTTCTTTTAAATCATCTCCATCTATATAACCTCCATGTATATCCAGATACGACAAATTAGCTAGTTTCCTTAGTTGCCTGAAATAAAAGGAAAAGTTGTATGTAATATTCTATTAATAATTCTCAATTCTTTAATCATATGCGTGAAGTGATTAATTATATAATAATTAATACAGTTAATATGTTGAAAATAACCATTTTTATTAATATTTTGAGAAACAGTAAAACAACTTTAAACTGTTTCTCATATTAATTATTGATTTCCACCAAGTATCGGCTGATTCAACTATTAGTTTTATTATTTATATTTTTGACATTATCTAGACGAGGAACAGCGTTTTTATTGATGAACAATACTAAAACTAAATTTGGAGAAATGGCCTAGGTCCAAAATACGTTCCAAATATGCCATTCCTCGTTTGATCAATATGTAATGCCCTACCTCTATTCTTATCTTTAAATCTGTTTACTATAAAGGCAGAAGCTTCCAGAATTTAGAAGGGGAACTGGGTCGGTTCTAGAGTACTAATCTATCAGTAAAAACCCTTAAAATTGGTTTTAAAATATCTATTGGATAAGTATTTAAATTTCAACATTGTATTATAAATGGATAAGGTGCATAAATTCTTTTAACTGTCAACAATTGCGGTTATAAATGGATAAAGTGCATAATTTAGTTTAAAATGTTAAATTGTCAATGTTTCAGAACAAGTTCTGTTTTCCGCACTACTTTCACTTGGTTCCAAAAATCACTTACAAAGTTTATATGGGAGCATTAACATAAAACAATCTCTATTTTTAACAATGTTTTTACCTTACTCAAAAAATGTGATCTTTAAAATTATCTACTACTGTGAGTCTCCACTTAATACACTTAACATCTTTAGGTTACACGGTAAAACACTCACTTTTTGACCACGTCCAATTATTATCTCCTTGGCTTTTTGTGTTTCAGCGTCGCGACGGATCTCTTTGAATTCAATGACTTTTCAGATCAGATTCAGATTCAGAAGTACCGTTTTATCGACTGGACTATGACCGAACCGATTTTACAACAAACCGTCCCGTTTGAATAAACTAACTCCGTATAAAATCTCGCCCCGACCCTCAAGGGGATTGGGTCCCTCTTTAGGCACTCTACCTTGACTGACTTGACTACTGTCTGTTTACTCAACTAAACTGATAACTACCGACAGACTTTACCGTAGACGCGTGATGGTATTTATAGGGGATCTTCGTTACGTACATATTTTGTTGTTTACCAAAAGAAACCGTGGGATCGGCGACGGGATTCTTCCGTTCACTTTGGCGGTATTGCACAATGTTATTTGACAACATGATTTATTTGTTTATCAAAACCCTTGGATCGTCGACGGGATTCTTCCTTTCTTTTGGCGGTATTGCGCAATGTCAATTGTCATTATGATTTATGTGTTTACCAAAAACCGTGGGATCGTAGGCAAGTCATATCCACTGGTGCGTTAGGCCCCTTCCAGTGGTGCAACGTTTTTGGCTAAGCAAAGTATTTCCAGTTTACAATTTTGCTTGAAGTGATTACTCCCGAAACGTTCCGAATTTTGTTTTTATTTAAATTATGTATTTCAAGTAAGTTTCTTTTATTGTAAACCTTAAGATTATTTTTCAAGAAACGAATTATCTTCCAAAACTTAATTCTTAATTAACTTTAAATTTAATTATCTTTTGATTAAAAACTTTTATAAAAGAAAATTTTTCTTCTTTTGAACTTCTTAGATTTCTATTTCCCGAATTATTGTTTATACATTTTCTAAGAATCATCTTTAAATAAAAAATCGTATTTTTAACTTCTTTTTAAATTTCTAATTTTCCCAATTCATGAATATTTTTAAAAACATTTACTATACTTTCAAACTATTTTATTTTTCTAAAATAAAAGAACGGCAGATAAATCCCGATCATCACATCCATGAGCGGTAGTAGGGTTTATATTCTGGATATTTTTCAATATAGCTCAAATATAGAAAATAAATATGACATATTAAAAATAGCCTTTCTCAAAATTAGTCTGCGAAAATTTCACGATTCATATTTCTAAAGGTATTTGAAATAAATAAAAACATATACAAATATATTGAAAATAATAAATTATTCTTATATTGAAGAAAAAAAAACGCTTCAATTCAAGAACAAACTACACTCAAAACCCCCATAATTATTTTAAAATTCAGTCACCGTCTGTCTCATCGATGCCAATTTTTTCATATGTTGTGGTATACATTTTTCGATACTTCCTAAACATTTTCCCCGACATCGCACTATAGGAAAAAAAATCCCCTTTAAGGCATTCTGGGAGTGGTCCATGTGCGAATAAAGGGATTCACGTAGGTATTGAATCGGAGGTTGTATTCGTTAGGAAATACGAAACATTTGAAATACGCGTAGAAAAAATATAGTATTCTACTAATGATTACCATAAATCATTACCATTTGTAAAATACATACTATTTATTACTCCTGCATCAGTATTACATTACGATTAATTCACTCAATAAGTAAATACATGGAGGATGAGGAATACAAATACATACACTGTCAAATAAAGTTACATAATACATGTACAGGAAGAAAGTGCGCAGCATAAGTTGTCTGAATATCTGAAATTGTAAAATCTGAACGTTTAACATTTCAAAATTCTTTTTAATATGAGGTAATAAACGATAAACATTTTTTATATATAGGTTATCATAGAACAAACTCAGCAAAAGTTTCATTGTATAGGGGATAATAAAAAGTATTAATTTTAATAAATTAAAAAGATAACGAATAGGAAATGTATTTAAAATAGTGATGCGGTACTCGAGTACAAGAATCGAAGAACTCGATTCTTAAAGACTCGCTGTATTCCGACACTCATCGCGAGATGAGAGTATGGTATTCGAGTACGGAGTTAATGCAGACAGACGACATTACACTCTCGGTCGATTTGGATTAAAGAAATTAAACGCATGTTTTACTCTAATACGTATTTATTTAACTAGAATCTGAAATAATTGCAACCTTCATTGATGGAGCTTGAACTGCATGCAAAATCGAATTCGTCCGTGTTTACAGGAAATTTTAAATGATAGTCAGTGGTTCCATTTTTAATAAAAATTATAGATTCTAGAAATTTGTCGTGTTACACTTTTACCAACATCCCATCTTTTTAAATAGCCTTCTTAGGGATGATAATATCTTCTTAATTTTTTCCAAAACACTAAAAAAAAGGTTATTGACATTAATATATTTTTTTTTAATTTAAACGACTTCCAAAATTTACCAAAATTTAAAAATAAGAATATTTTTCTTAGATGCTTGAATTTGGTTAAAAATAAAGCATAAATATGTACAAATACTTACATTTAAGTTGGCCTCCGTTTTTCTACTAAATAAAAATTATGAACCGCTGCTCGAATGTATTTAATTGATTAGAGGTGATATAATCAACTTTTCGTGGCCGTTTGGGTAGTATCTTTCCGAGTGAAGAAAATGAACAACTGGGACTAGTGCCTACACTGGACAATTCTGTCTGAATTGAAAGGTACGATGTTTTGGATATTTTTGTAGCTGCCAAAGAACGCTCTCTAAAAATAGAAAATTAAATTAGCCTGTACCTAGTTTATCTGCAAAATGAATATAACCAACATACTTAAGCTTTTTAAAAGGAATGGTTATTCATTCTTCTGCGTCCTTGTATGTACATAAACTCAGAGGCATCTAGCGTGACTGTGTATTATAAGTATTTTTCCGAGTTTCTTATGAGACATTTTACACAACCTACAGAGCACAACTGCAGAAAACTTAAAGAGGTTTGTTCCCAGTATATATTGTTGGGAATCACCGTACTATTTTTAATGCGACCAGTTGATTGCTGTTTGACTCTGGCCACCTCAAGCTTTACGCTGGTTCCCAGTAAAACTGAAGCGCCAAATTTGTTTATGTCATAATATAAGTCTAAAACTGGATTCATAGTTGCCGTAACGTATGTCGTAAGACGTAAGCCGTAGTCGATAAGATGAGCAGTAAGGACATACCGGTTCATAGTTTCGTTAAGGATTTGTAGGTAATTTGTAGGTTATGGTTCTTGTTTTTCATATGACACATAAGTATCTGTTTATTTATAACTGTAAAATATGATTACAAACGATGAAGATATCGTTATAATAGCGAGAGCAATGCTGTGCTGCTAATATGAGCTAAAAACCATTTAAAAAACATACAATTTGGCGATGTCAACATGACGGTTATTCCGTAAGCCGTAAAATAAGAAATGGAACTAAACCAGTTCTTACCTCCGACTACTTAATTTGTATGCTTCTTACGGCTTACCATTCCGGTTTACGGCCTTATGGCAACTATGAATCCAACTTAAAACTTGGATCGGATTTATATTTCGTCACTTCATTCTGACACTGACCGTAATTAAATGTGAACGTTATTGTACTTTACATGATTGGTTGGAAAGCTGGAAATTTAAAAACTGTATTTTTTGGCACCCGCTAATTTGTAAACGAATGAAAACATTAAATTCCCATCTCAATAATCTAACGAATTTTCTCGATGGTTCGCAGTTGTTTAGGCATATAGTATTGAAAGTTTGTATAGAATATTGCATTCAACAATAATGGCTGAAACAAGCTTCTAAATATTGATTTTGCAATTTATGTAATATTACCTATACCCAAATTCAACCGTCTTCGATATATTGACAATTGAAGATTGGCTAGACCCAACATTCCAAATATCTATAAATGTAGAAAAGAAAATCGAGATTGCTATGAAAAGCAAATAAGTGATACGGGTTATGGGTTCTTGGTTTTCCATGGCGATCTCGATTTTCTGCATTCCTGGATATTTGGAATATTGGGTCTTGTCAATATATCGAAAACGGTTAAATTTAGGTTTAGGGCATATTACATAAATTACTTTCAGAATTTGACGTAGAATTTCAAAATCAATTAATATACTGGCGGTCATATTTTAAAAAATTTGATTACCCCACGTAAATCAACAAACCTAAAATGAATTTCCCCTTGCAAATACTACTTTAAAAACCTTGTACATATTCCAATATTTTTAAGTTTTCTCAAGTATGAAAAACAATGATGATTATGATAACCCTGTGTGCAGGGTGGCCCAAAAAAGTGCGATAACATAAAGTTGTATCGTTTTAAAAGGGCACCCAGTATTTTATTGTATATTTAGATTCGTATTAGTATCCTTTATGATTACGTAACATTTAATTTACTTTGCTACTAGTAGGTAGTTTAAGAGAAATAAATTAAAAACTAAAAAAGTTTTGCAGTCCTGAAATAAAAATCAGAAAAAGAATCTAAAATATTTTTTTACAGCACGGCATTGAGTAAGAATTGTGAGAAAGGTCTAGTGACACTGTGAATCTTATGGCGTTTATCTTATTTTATACAAGGTGTAAGGTTTAAAAAATGTAAATATTTTAAATAAGTTTTTTTCAAATGGAATCCTCTTTATTATTTGAATATGCGACTAGACTAATAACAATTGTAAATTACAGTAAATGTTCAAACTATAATGAGCAAAGGAATCCCTATTTTATTCTAAAACCTCTTCGATTTTTAGACATAACCATTAGGTACTAATCTAATATTTTCAAGAATGTGTTACATTTTTACACAGATCAAAATGGAAGACAATTTAAAGATTTGCTTTCGTTTAAAATTATTAGTCTAGTCGCATGATTAATTTTCATAATGAAAACTCTATTTAAACAACATATTATGATACAATTAATATTATGAAAATTACAATTATTTCGAAAACGGCTGGAAATAACTTATATGCTCGTTAAAAAATGAATTTTACATCAAATAGACAAAGAATACACCGGGTGTTAAATATCTTGAGAAAAATTATTTTAAAATGTGTCCTTTTTGAAACCCTATTATGAACACCCTGTTTAAAAAAGATAAATGCTATTAGATTCATAGTCTCTAGATTACTTGGCATAAATCTAACCCAATTCCGTGATTTAAAAATGATTTTAGATTTTTTTTGTTTCATTTTCAGGAAAAAACTTTTTTTTAGTTTTTAATTTATTGCTCTTAAACTACCAAACTAAAGGACTAATAACTTAAATATGCAATAAAATACTGGGTGTTGTATTTTAAAAAAATCAACGTTATCTTATCGCAATTTTTTGGAAATATTTTCCAGAAATACATCCACACAGTATCAGTCCGCACATGACTGAAATTCCTATAGGAGCTATGGAAGCCTGACGCACTATAGAGAACCCTGTATATAATACATTATACATACATGTATCCTAATATGTAGGACACCCTATTCCCACTAAGGTCGGCGAGGTACGATATTATGGAAGCCATAAACATTGAAAAAAAAATTTCATTGACTAAACGATCAAGAAAAATTGATGGAAAATATTTTCACGTTTCCAAAATGACCCCTAGGGGGCGCAATTACTATTATATAACTAAAAATTCAAATCGTTAAGGTTTTCATTCAATAACAGATATAGCAAGATCATTAATTTTTACTTGTTCGTAAAACTTTTTTTCGTATCGCCGTTAATAAGGGTGGGAAGCGTGTAAAAAAATATTTTAAAAAATCAAACAAACTTAATATCAAAGGGTTGCCAATATTTTGTTTTCATGGATATGATGAAGTACCAAACAATAATTATTTTAAATAAAATTGTTATTTGTTAATAACTCGAGAAGGAATAAAGGTTACCCTTGCGAACATAATGGCACCAAAATTAACTCGTCATAAATTTGTTGTAAGTCGATTTATAATTTTACTTTTTCATTAACTGTTAAAATACAACTGACCTACTATAAGTACTAAATCCGATAAAAGTACAAATTATATTGTTGCGTAGCTTCTCCTTCCATTAACTTAGGTAATACTTACGATAATGACTTATATGGAATAAGATAACATCTAGACAAGGCAACAAAAGTCAAATCTTCCAAAACTGTTATTTCACGGACTGATTCACCTGTAATATTGGTACAATCTGAAAGATCTAATTCTCTAAGTCTACGGCAATTTGATACTAAGGATGATATATCTAAAAATTAAAAATCCCTATTAAAATTAAATTACAATTGGCTAGGACAGTCAATGCCACATAAAGCCTAATTAGACAAGAAAGTTCTAGTAACGTTAAAAAATTGTTAATAAATAAGAGTGCGATACATACATTCACAAATATATCAGTTTTATTCAAAACAAAAAAAACCATGAAATGTCCAAAAATGGATTATCGTGGGATACTAGTTGATGCCGTCCTAGCGTATCAATAGTCAAAATTCCTTTATTTCTCTCATATTACAATTGGTATAGTTATGTATACACTCAAACGTAATTAACATTATAATTTTTTTATAGCTAAGTAGTAGTTTCAGATATGGTCGCCAACTTAAGATACACAGCCAGGTCATACCTGTGCTGCGGTTGGTGTTGACCCTAGGTTTCAGTATTATCACTTGCTTTGCTGTCTTGAGTGTTCTGAGCTAGTGTTCATCGGAGACTATTGCAATACCCTGCCGAGGACACATCTGATTTTAAAAGCTACCGTGATTGAATTCGTTACTGATAGAAAAATTTTCCAAAAAAAAAAAGCTTTGGGGAGGGGCGGGGAACGTGTGGTGTATAATATAATGACTTTCTAGTCCTCCCCCCTTACATATGCTAACTTTTGACCCTTTTGACTCGGTAAGGTAAACTACTTTCTAAAAAATGAATAAAACTTGGCACAGTGTAGTAGGAATCAGAGACTTACACTTTCCTGCATATTTCATGGTGCTCGAATTCATTCATTCAAATTTAAATATACCTATGTTAGACCGAGTTTTCCCTATATTGTCGTTTCCTCCACAACCCCGTTTTAAGCAGTTTTCTCGACACAATAACAAAATAAGGAAAATTTTGCGTTGTTTCTACACTGATTAAAAGATTATATTTACGTGAGTGTTCGAAGGTGAATTTCAAGCAGAAAAAACTCTGTCTTCACACCCTCCTCTATTCTTAGAGTCCCAATTAAAATGATTTTTAAATTTGAATGAAGGATTGGTCACAATGTTTCAGATTTTTCGAGTTGGTGTAATGTATCGAGTTATATCTTGCCACTCGTGAATTGAGTAGCAAGGCCACCGTTCAATACCGGGCATGCGATGACAAATCCGCTATTTTTCTTTAAAACACGGTTACCACGAGATCTTGCAGAAGATTTCAGAAATATTCTATCAACTCTAAGCTATGGTTTCTTATAAAGTTATTTTTACAAAAGCATTTCTGACTTAACGTCGTATAATAAGTTGCGTATATAGCAAAAGTGAATTTTGTGGTTCAATTGATTGTGAGATGATAATTAACAAAATCAATTTTTATTCTTAATTACTAATGTTTTAGTGAAAATCGAAAACTTCGGCATTTTTTCCTCGTTAAGAGTACGAAAATTAGCTGAGTAGCGACTAAAAATAACAAAATGTACTTACGTTTATCCAGTAACAATTTTCTACATCCCGAGAGATTTAATCTATCCATCGAGCAAGGTAAGCTATCACATATAAATTGAATACTGTCACCATTCAAGTAAGTCCAAGCTATATTAAGTTCTCTTATTCTAAAAGAGCAATACCAAGAAATGTTAAATATTTCATTACAAAAATGCAGTCATGTTAACAGGTAGATAGTACGCAACATATGGAAAACTTTGTTAAATTAACATTATATTTGAGTAAACTACTATTCAATTAATAGAAATGTTCAAACAGACAGAAGCCTAATGGTAGATGTTGCCCCACCCATACCATTGCGTCGGTTTAGGCGGCGCGAAGTTACTCTTGCTGTTAATGTTTCATCGCTGTGTCGATGTTTTCGGTTACCAGAGTGGGACTCCAAAAATAGCATGATGGCAGGTCCAATATACTCCCTATCGGATCTACGAGTGTGGGCTGGTCCTGGGACCCCATCAAGCGAAGTTAATCGAATAACCACCATTTCCGATAATTTACTGGGTTCCTCCAACAATACTCAACGAAGAAATTGTGTGGCACCTGCATTGGCTAACAGACCTTAGCAACTTCAAAATTAATTTCTGCAATATTAGAGCGGTTAGCACGAACATCAATTATAATCTTCCAAGCTTCATGAGCTCTCACTGACCGAGACTAAGGTCATATCGTCAACGAACACCGTCAGCTATTTATACCCTGGATACGATTTTCATTCCCGATCTTGACGCGAGTTCGGGGCATGTCTTTTTGTTCGAGATGATCTCTGCTGCCAACGGGAACTCACACTTGAACCGAACGACTTTGTGTAATGTGGTTTAAAATATCAACGGAGAAAATCATCAAGTTTATCTGCTGCCTTTGCCGTCCTCCAAGTGATACCCATTACAGAGCCCTTTTCAAATCACTAGCAAACACAATCGACTCTTGCAAACCAACCATCCGAATGCCGAGATTGCTATCCTTGGGGACTTTAACGCCCTCAATCTCAACTGGCTCAAATACGAACGACCAGCAAGACAATCTTTCGCAATCAGTGCTGGTCTAACTAAACTCGTAAAAGAATCAACGAAGATTCCAGACCGAGATGAAGATTTTGCTGGCCCTTTAGATTTTTTTCACGGCAAATTCAGACCGGCGGAGCCTCCGTTACGATCATCTGATCACAATTCTGAGCAACCTCCTAAACCTCTCAAGATTAGGCAGGAACACCTAAAGGACCATTTCAGCACTTTTCCTTGTATGAGCGTATGTTTTTCTTCTGATGCATTCCATTCCATCCGTCTGTGCTGGGAAGCTCTCCGACGTCATTCTAGGATGGAAGCCTTTATTCCTTTTTTCAAAAAGCGCCCTTCCGACTGCAAGGTACAGTTACAATTTTGTGAGCGTGCGGTCAGATCTAAAAATCTGACTCTCCTTACTGTACATGACCGACATGAAAAAAACCAAAAATCCAATATATAGCGTTGCTGACGACAGCACTCATGTCTCATCTTTCACGTTGAATTCTCAAAAGGTACCGAAGCACATCTTCGCATGCAGCATGAAGTTGCTAACCAACCCAGAATTAGCAACTTCAAAATTGATTTCTGCAATATTAGAGGGCTTAACACGAACATCAATTCAGTCCACCAGCACTTACAATCTTCCAAGCGTCACGTGCTCGCACTGACCGAGACAAAGGTCAGATCGTCAACAAACACCGTCAGCTATTTATACCCTGGATACGATTTTCATTTCCGATTTCGACGCAACTTCGGGGTATGTCTTTTTATTCGAGATGATCTCTGATGCCTATGAGAACTTACACTTGAACCGAAAGACTTTGATGTAATGTGGTTTAAAATATTAAAGCAGAAAATCATCAAGTTAATCTGCTGCCTTTACCGTCCTCCAAGTGATACCCATTACAGAGCCATTTTCTCATCACTAGCCAATACAATCGACTTCTTGTAAACCAACCATCCTAATACCGACATTGCTATCTTTGGCGACTTTAACGTCCACAATGTCAACTGGCTTGAATATTCAAATACAGAAGATGAGCAAGGCCACGAGGCCGAATCCTTTGTGATCAGTTCTGGTCTAACTCAACTCGTAGAAGAACCAACGAGGATTCCAGACCGAGTTGGAGATTTTGCTAGTCTTTTGGATATTTTCTCGACATCAAATCCAGATCTATATACAGTCACCGTACATCCTCCGTTAGGTTCTTCCGATCACAAACTTATTTCAACTCTAAGCGAACTACCAATTAATTCTGAACAACCTCCTAAACCTCGCAAGATATGGCATTACAGATCGGCCAAGTGGGAAGACCTGAAAGACCATTTTCGCACTTTTCCTTGGATGAGCGTATGCTTCTCTTCTGATGATCCGTCCACCTGTGCTGGGGAGGTCCCGACGTCATTCTAACTAGCATGGAAGCATTTATCCCCTTCTCCAAAAAACATCCTTCCAACGGCAAGCCCTGGTTTAGCAAGGATTGTGAGCGTGCTGTCAGATCAAAAAATATGGCTTATCGACAGTGGCGTAAAAACCCTACCACTGAGAATCGTACCATATCTTTATTACCGCTGGAAACCAATGTAAGCTAACCATAGATCAAAGCAAAGAAGCCCATAACGTGAGGATCAAAAACAAACTTCTTCATAGTCCAAGCGGATCAAGGTCCTTTTGGTCAGTCGCCAATAAGGCCGTCAGCCCAAATTTTACCAAATCAACTATTCCACCTCTAACACGGTCCGATGGTACAATAGCATCCACAGCCGGAGACAAAGCAAACTTACTTGCTGAACTATTTTCTTCGCATTTCACTGGGAAGAACACCACCCGACATTCCTGCAATTCAATCCAAAATGACCGAAATCGTGTCAAACGAATCCTCAAAGGGTTCGACGTCAAGAAAGCTTCTGGTCCAGACGAAATTCCTGTTATAGTTCTCAAGAGATCGCCGATGAACTTACACCAGTATTTTGTAGACTTTTTAACTTATCCTACAAACAAGGAATATTTCCATCGTGCTGGAAGAAGGCGCGAGTCCAGCCTATACCAAAGAAAGGTAAGAGAACCCTGCCCTAACAATTATCGACCAGTCGCATTGCTTTCAGTTATATCAAAAGTAATGGAGAAAGCTATTAACCAACATCTCCTAAAGTACCTGGAAGGCTTCAACATTATCAGCGATCATCAATATGGTTTTCGGAAGTCCAAATCAACTGGAGATCCTCTAGCTTATGTCACCCATCTTTGGAACAACGCAATCGAACATCATGGGGAGTCTCGGGCTGTTACACTGGATATTTCTAAAGCCTTTGATCGTGCTTGGCATGAGGGACTTCTAAGTAAACTGCGATCCTATGGTATCCCCAGTCGAGTCTGTGCATGGTTGTCTAGTTTTCTTAAGGACCGCTCTCTGCAAGTGGCGATTGACGGATTTCTCTCAGACACCTTCACCATCAATGCCGGTGTTCCTCAAGGGTCCATATTGTCTCCCACTCTCTTCTTACTCTACATTAACGACCTTCTAGTGAAAACGAAAAATCCGATATTTAGTTTTGCTTCGCAGACAGCATGAAGTATAACGCCTCAACAAAGACCTGGAAGAAATTTTGGCTTGGGGTGACAGTAACCAAGTCGAATTTAACGCTGAAAAACCCAGGCAGCAGTTTTCTCTAAAAAGGTTAACATTACAGAACCGGATATAGTCATGGGCGGACACGCAATCCCACTGGCTTCATCTATTAATTTACTGGCCGTCAATCTGGGAGAAAATATGTCTTGGCATAACCACGTTGTGGCAATCGCCAAGATAACTTCCCAGCAACTTGGTGTACTCTTCCGAAGCAGAAAAGTGTACACACCTCAACAACTTTGACACTATACAAAGCCCAGATTCGACCATCACTAGAGTACTGCTCTCATGTCTGGAGCTCTGCACCCAAACATACTCTTCGGCTACTGGATTCCATTGAAAGGAGGGCCATTCGTCTGATTGGAGACCACGAGCTGACGAAGAACCTCGACAGCCTAGAACACAAGAAGACAGGTTGGGGATTTGACTCTCTTTTACAGATATTTTCATGGTAAGTGCTCGGCTGAACTTGCCCTCTTAATTTCGCCCAGAGCGGTGAATAGCAGGAATACACGACGAACCACTGCCGCCCATCAATATGTGGTTAAGCTTAGTACTCGTCGAACTTCATTATTTAAGAATTCTTTCATCTGGAGGACTTCGTCGTTAATGAACGACATCGAAAAAAGATCCATTCGTCCGATCGAAAACCACGAGCAGACAAAAAATCTCGACAGCCCAAAAGATCGAAGACAGGTTGGTGATTTTTTACGGGAAATGTTCGATTGATCTTGTCCGCTTAATTCCACCTAAAGCAACAAATAGCAAAAATACACGATGAACCACTGCCGCCCATCCATATGTGGTTCAGCTTAGTAATCCTCGAATTTCATTACTTTAGAATTCCATCATCTGGAGGACGCCGCATTTGCGTAATTTACCAAACTCGCCTTCGGCTCGTTTTGTTAAACATCACACACATGCGGTAAAGACGTACCTACCGTACTTGTATTGTAATATATTAATTACCTATAGTGTCACTGTTTGATCATAAAAAAATTTAGGGCAAGTTGTAATAATTTTTTTAGTTACATTTATTGGAGTCAGCTTAATGCTAGTCACTGAAACGACGAAATATTTTTTCGTCTAGGCTAGGTGGTTAATGGCTAATTACTACCATTTACTACTATTAAAATTGGTTAAAAAAAATTTAAACATTCCTATAAACTGAACAATAGTTTAGTGGATGAAGAAAATGTATTTTGGCTATTTCAAAAACTTTCCAATTCAATCAAAAATGTTATTCATGTCTGCATTATAGGTTCTAAAAAAATTTGACCCAAAAAGTATAAAATAGAATTGTTAGAGTTCCGTCAATACGCTAGACCCTAGCTAAATTAAAAGTAACCTAATTATAATATTATAATTCTTAACTAGCATAAACGAGTAGTTGGACTCCTTTTACTAATTTTAGCGAAGCCAATACGAATCTTGGCTGAGCGAAGTTGTAAGGAACTGTGATCCAGCACTACTATGTAAAAATCCGCTGTGTGGAGGTACTTAATGGGATGGCTTATTAAAAAATAATAATAAAAGCAGCTAATATTTACACAACGATACTACTTGGCGAAAATAGCGGCCATCTCTATCAGTCATCTACCGTGTTTGTTTGAGGGTTAGAGACAATGCTGTATCATGAGTGATAGACGTAAAAAATCAATAAATATCGTAATGAATATATAAACATTTTTATGCATACTACTATGACGTATTTTTTAATGTATTTTTATAAATGCTATTCCTTAATGTGAAGTATTTTACTTACTGTCTACAATTTGTAAGTAAATATCTTAGACCATCTTCCTGGATACCATTACACATTGCAAAATTTATTACTTCTATATCTTTGTTTGCAGATAGAGCTAGTAGAACATCATCGTTCACAGGTACATTTTCCAGACTTAATTTTTTCAGTCTTCTACATTTACTAAATAATATAATCAAACTTTCAACGGATATGTGAGCCATACTTAAGTCCAAATATAACAAACGAGATCTGAAGTCTGGATGGTAGGCTTTACAATCAGGTAAAATTGGTTTGTACATAATCTAAAAATAAATAGTTATTGAAGCAACAAATAAGATCATATAAATATTGGACCTTATTTAGATGGAAACCACAGCCCGGATTTCATTATGTGCGTGCGTGCGTGCGTGCGTGCGTGCGTGCGTGCGTGCGTGCGTGCGTGCGTGCGTGCGTGCGTGCGTGCGTGCGTGCGTGCGTGCGTGCGTGCGTGCGTGCGTGCGTGCGTGCGTGCGTGCGTGCGTGCGTGCGTGCGTGCGTGCGTGCGTGCGTGCGTGCGTGCGTGCGTGCGTGCGTGCGTGCGTGCGTGCGTGCGTGCGTGCGTGCGTGCGTGCGTGCGTGCGTGCGTGCGTGCGTGCGTGCGTGCGTGCGTGCGTGCGTGCTAGCGCGTGGGCGTGGGCGTGTGCGTGTGAGTGTGCGTGTGCCTGTGTGTTATGAGGTCATGTAGGTCAGTACATTTGCAAGTTTAAAAGAAATACTGTTTTGGAGTTACTCAGGTGTGTAAAAAATACTTGACTATCGTTTATACTTAATGAGCATTCGATGTTGTGGATCGGCTATTCCATTACAGTTACAATTTGGGTTATCTACAAGTCCTATTTTATATTTATAGCTAGGATGATTTGACCGTAATCTCGATAAAGTTTGTATAACTTTTTTTTTTGTTAACGTTTCAAAAACATGGTTTACTAGTTTGGGTTTAACGTTACGACAATAATTGCCTGTGGTGGCCAATTGGTGTTGCGATTCCCATTCTTTACTCATCTCTTCTTTAATTGTCCTATCAAAAACCTGTTCTTAACGTTTTTATAGTTCCACTGTTAGTTGCTTCTTTTGCTAGTTTGTCCACGATTTCATTTTCATAAATTCCAATATGTGCCTTTATCCACATTAATTTGACAATTTGGCTTAGGATGTCGTAATTTAATTTCATAATTTCAAATGATTAACTTCGGTTGTCGATGATGCTGATATAAGTTTTTTCAAAACACTTAAGCAGTCAATGAATATTATGTAATGTTGGTTAACATTTTCCAGACATATTTTATATGCCTCCTTAATGGCGGAGAAGTTAGAAGAGTACTTAGATAGCTTGATTTTAAGTCTTATATGTTTATTCGCGTAGAATACAGCACATCCCACTTTTCCGTAAATTATAGAGCCGTCTGTGTACATTATATCATGGTTTGACCATTTTTCTTCTATTTCTTATTTGAAGCTGTTATTTCAGGAAGCCTCAGGTATATTTCTATAATCTGTTATGAAGTCTGTAGTTGCATTATATGGAAAATGCCCATACTGATTTCGGAAATTTGGTAGTTTCCGATTGAAATAAATTTCCGTGGAAAATTGGGTACATAAACCAGTGCTAGAGGGGCTTCACATGCCTCTGCTTCCAGGGCTACAATCGCTAGGTAACATTCCCATACTTATCCTAACACATTTATTTTTAATCATTTCGATTTTTTGAAGATGAAGATGAAGATCTTGGCTGCTGTTCCATAAAAAATGCTTCCGTAGTCTAGGATGGATTTTACTAGACTTTTGTAAAATAGAATACCGATATTAGGGTCAGCTTCCCAGCTATGGCTACAGAATGTTTTTAAAATATTTAACTTTTTTTTGGGATTTCTTGGCTTTTATCTATTTGCCGATGTATACAAACATATATCATTTGCAAACTGTAATACTTTAACTTTATTATCAAATATTGTATCAAAATCTATAGCATAAATCAAATATATGGAGTATAGCATGTTCCAACCATATGTGGTTAAGCTGAGTACTCCTCGAAATTCATTATTTCATCTGGAGGACGTCATCCTTATGAAACGACCTTCCCGAGGTCGTGTTTCCCAATGAGTATAACGTCCAAAGAAATTCAAAATCAACGTATATCGCTTTATGCGCACACGCGCCACTCCCAGAGAGGTTCGAAGGATTTTCCTATAGTGCTTGTTTGATCATTAAAAAAAATGGGGCTTAATATACTTCCTTGGGGTAGTCCTTGGTCCAAAGGATTTGTCTTGAATTTTAACGTACACATTTCTTTGGGTTTGTTATGGTTTGTTCGTTTGCCTTTATACAGGGCAATTATAATATTATTTATTACATTAGTAGGTATTCCCATTTTCTTCATTTTTTCTGATAGGATATCAAGGTTAACGTTGTCGTAGGCGCTCTTGATATCTAAAAATACAGCCGAGATTGAACGGGTTTTTCTAAATACACCTGACGCTAAGGCCTATACGAATCTGCCATGTTGGTCAGTTTTTGTGGTTTTAAAATAGGAATAATCTCCGACGCTACAGATGTTACCGAATGCTAAACTTCTCTTAATAATAGAGTAATCTTTCCAGTCTTCTGGGATATTTATTTTATTTCTCCAAATGTTGTTATATAAGTTTAGTAATAAATGTTAGTTTTGCATTTCTAGACAGATTTAATAGCATTGAATAGTGAACATTATCCATTCCTGGTTATTCTTAAGGGCTCTCTTAAGGTCTACCATGGTAAAAGGTTTGGATAGGTGGGGATGCCAATCCCAACAAGGTACTATTTTCTAGTGAAAATTGTCCACCTATTCGCAATCGTTCAAATCAATGGGAATTTTATTGGTTTGCTCCTTATTTTTGTATCTATAACCTTATTACAAAATGATTTTAGGTTAGTGTTTTTGTTTAGAGATGAACAATAATTTCGCCAACTATTTGTGTTTTCTTTTTTATGGTTAGTTCTGCTTGTGCGTCTGATTTTCTATAATTTAGCAGGTTTCCTAGATTAGGATTTGTCCTATATCTTACATAATCTCCTTTTCGTTTGTTTACAGCGTTTGGCAGCGATCGTTGGACCATGGTTCAGATTTTGTGTGGCTGCCCTTCGAGTTGTTTTCTGGTATATTCCGTGATATTACTTCATTCAACTCGCTAATAAATGTTTCATAATTTCCTGATGACTGTTTACTTAAAATGATATTACTTTCTTGTGATAGTTTGTCCAATTTCCCTTATTAATGTTCCATTTTTTTTATTAATTTTTATGTAGCTTTGAGGTGTAAGATTACAATTTATAATAATTCGTAAATGGTCCGATCCACAAGGATCTAGTAGAGTATCCCACTGACAGCTGTTGGCTATATCCGGGGTAGCTATTGTAATGTCTATTGCCGTGTCTTTACTGTTAACCTACCGATATAAGTTGGTTTGCCACAAAATTAAATTATTAGTTCTATGTAATGCTTCAAGGAGGTTATTTCCCGCCATATCCTTAGAATCACAACCCCCAAGCCAGATTGTGAGCATTGAAGTCCCCTCCTAGTACTATAAAGGTTTCAGGAATATTGTTAAAAAATGTAGCCAATGTATCGTTATTCTAGTATTAGGTTTAACATATATCGAAACAAAAGATACAGATGTTACTAATTGGGTATGTTTATTGAGGATTTATTTGTGTTGTTTCCGTGTCATTGTTAGCTTTATTTTTTTGTTCATGGTTCATTTTTTCTCTTTCGATAGTTGGATTTAATACATCAGCATAGGATTTTTTTGGGATTTTTTAAGATTTTGTAGTGACATTGCTTCCTTTATTAGTTTTTATCTTTTGAATTCCTGACAGTTATTAAAATTCGAAATATTTGACTGTTGCCTGAACATTTTTTTGTTTTATGTGCTTCAGTGCATTGTTCGCATCTCAATGCACTATTATATTGTTTTGCCTGATGGCCATATATATAGCAATTATAGCATAAAATTACCTTTTGAATATTTTGAGTTTTGAATGTAACGATAATTGAACTCGCTTATTTTGTACGTTTTCGTCGGTTCGTACGGTTTTTTATTTTTTCTTTAAATATCCTTCTTTGAACCTCTTTTACTGTAAATATGAGGTGCATATCAAAAGGTTTTATGTTTCTTTTTTTATTCTTCCGAGAATTCAGGGTCTATTTTTTTATGACCCCTGTGCGTGGTACTAAGAAACTGGGAATATTTAATTTATTATTTTCTCTTAAATATGACGATTTAATTAGTACGTTTGCCGATTTAAAATCTCAAAATGTGACTTTTAGGGTACCAACATAGTGGAGCGGCGAGCTACGCGCCAAAAGGCGATACACGCGTCTCTTTAAGATTTATCACATAGTTTCAACTAAATAATTCGTACGTTTGATCAACTAAACGACCTTTGTTGGGGCCGTGCTTTTCCCTGGGTTGTCTAGTTTTGTATGCTGACTTTTCGGAAATTAAACACGAGCTAAATCTTGATATAGTCGACTGTATTACTATTATTATATTATTACAAATAGAAAATGTTTTTTCGTTGCCCGCTGTCGTCTCGCTGTCATGGCGCAGAATGTCATTCGGCTGGTCTCTACACTTGCTTCTCGCGTAACAATGGGAGCGGTGTTGCCGCAGTTAACAACAATTACAAAAGATGATACTCACTACTCTATGCCAAGTTGTAAAATCTAAACTAGAATAACAAAAGACAAACATAGTAAATCTTATTTTTTAAAAAGCCGCCATTTTGTTTTGGGTATGAATAGAGAGAGACGCAATATTCTGAGATCGTAAAGTACTCAATAGGGCCTTTAAAATGATGAATCGCAAGACCCCACCTTCTTAATCAGTTTTTTTATGACGATGGCGCCCAGTCGCATGCATAGGGAAGTGAATAAATAGACTAAAGTAAGTGAATAAAAAATACTGTAATAATTATTTAAAAAATACAAATGATATTTTAGATTAATATTTATAGTAAAACTTGGAAAATTGCACTTGAAAAATTTAGAGACACCTCTTGTAGCTGATTGAACATTTCATTTGTATATCATTAAGTTATGCTAAGCAAAAAATGACAGAGGAAACGCTGTTATTCTTGTTCTTGCCACCCCGATTTTGTTGTAATCAGCAACATAGCAATCAGCAACCGTCTTCTACTTCCAACCCCCATGTATTTAAGAGATAGAACACTGACCCCCAGTGTTAGGTACTAAGTGTTGCGAACGTTCTTCTGAAGGAATCACCGGTTACGCTTCAGCGTTAGACAATACGAACGAGACCAGGAGACCCAAAAGGATCAAACCCTTCGAGCTAGTGTAATTGTGTTTGTGCAAAAGCAGAGATTAGTGCTGGGTACATATCAACAATAGTGTAATTATAATATTAGAAAAAAATAAGGAACTCTAGTGAGTAGCAATAGTCCTTAGGTATAAGTTTCGTAGCTATAGTAAATTAGGTTTACAGAATATTACTTATTAATCTAAGTTATGATCGGATTGTAATTTAAATAAATGCCAATAGAGGTGTTTTATAATAAAAAAACAATATGCTTAATTGCCACTGAAAATATACGATTATGAAAGATTCATCATCGTTTCTCTTCATAAATCTTTTAAAAAGCACTATATATTCGTAATTTAGCTTCAGATACAAAAAAACGTTATAATACCTTTAAATACAAAATTTGTTAGTCAATGCACAATACAAGCCCCTTTTTTCCATCCGCAAAACTGAACTTTTGTCTGCATACCCAATAAAATATGCGTATCTGACACATGTTGGATTTTCTGTTGGCCACACTTACCTCTGATCTTGCTAATCTTAAGACAATAACTTGTTTGCTTAAAACTTTGCCCAATTCACCAACTCCTAAGTGCTTATTTGACACATCCATTCTAGTCCAAAGACTTTCATCGTGTGTTAATCTATGAAATCTTTTACAACATAGTGCGATATCCCCCAAAAAAGTCTTCGGTAGCCACCTTAAGATTTGTAAAATTACTTCATCACTTAGTAATTGAAAATAATCTAAAAAATATTTTGAATTAAAATTTAAAATAATTTGTTATCAGTCTAATTACTATTAAGGCACCTATATAATTTTGGATTAAAGTTTAAAAAAATGTAGGAAACGGAGTCGCGCTAAACTATTCGGGTTATTTGGTTATTAATAACCCAAAGCATGCCTAGTTTTAATTATAATTTAAAATATTTATTCCTTCTATTCTATTCTATTCTATCCTTAAAACAAAAAAGCTATAGTCAGAGGTAGAACGTATAAAAATGCAATGCACATTTTATAAGCGGACAAAAACATAATCAATCACATTAGGTTTGTTTTGGTTGTAAAATAAGGATTGATTCTAGACAGTTCGAGAACTGCGCAGAACTGTATGTGCAATAAAATAAATCCTCGAACTGTTTTAGAATCAGTTCGCAGTAGAAGAAACCAAAACAGCTTATTGAAAAAGAAGAAGAGGAGAATTACCCATAACCTCAAAATTTCAAAAATTGACGAAGTTGTTATTTTTCCTTATTTATGTACAGAAAATACAGATATTTAAGTGTATATTATATGATACCAATAATTCTAAGCCTGCACTATTTAAAAGCTGATCCTACAAAAAATACTCAAATAATTTTCCAATACTCTTGAAAAATGAAATTATATGTTGCATTTAACTTCTTTACAGAAACTTCTACCTACCATAACTATGGGATTATTATCCTTCATTCTATAGTATTTTACTTTTAACAAAAAAAATAGCTGAACTAAGATTCAAAACGCAAGACACGAGATACGAGCACAAAAGGGACACAAGCCACGCAAAAACAATTTAAAATAGTGATTAGCTGGGGAAATGCCTTCTTTTTATTACACTCCGCATGCGGCAACGAAAAATCCCGAATCGGTTCCATCAAAAAGCTAGAACTGCATTGACAGTTCGAGAACGGTTACGAACCGGTTCGAAATATAACCAAAACGCTTAAATTTTAAGTTCGGAATCGGTTCTAACTAAACCAAAACAGAAATATGTCACTGCGCATGTGCGGACTGTTCTAGAACGGTTCTAAGTTTGAACCAAAACAAAGCTTTTGTCTTCGGACAATATTCAAGGCACGCATTAAAGACCAGCTGCAGATTATTTCCCAGATTGCAAGTATATACAGAAAATGAAGTAGGTACCCGGTAAAAACATTTTACATATATTTTTTACATACACAATAACACAATACAACTATAAAACTTATTTTCATTTCTTCTCGGTGACAAATGCTGTATATTAACCTTTATAAGGAAACAAAAAAAGAGTATGATAAGCTTCTAATAGCCTCACGTGCCAAATATTACGAAAATAAAATTAACCACTCCGATAACAAAATGAAATGCATGTGGGGAATATGCAAAGAAGTTACAGGCAAAACTAATGATTTTTGTAACTCTGAAATCAAAATCAAAGGAAGTTCGGACTTAATAGCGGACGAATACAACTCTTACTTACTAAACGTTATACCAAATCTCTTAAAAGATACTCCGGATGTACAATTTGTCACTAGCATAGTTAGAAATAACAAGTCCATGTACTTAAGACCTACTACACCCAAAGAAATATGTGACATTTCAAAAAAAATAAAAAATAAAAATAGCAGCGGAATTGATGAGATTCCTACTAGTATTGTTAAGTTGTCGATATGCGTATGTAAAGATATTTTGAGTTACCTGATAAACAATTCACTGAAGTATGGAGTGTTTCCGGAAGCAAAACCACTTTATAAAAAAGGTGACCCAGGAAATATGGACAGCTATAGACCAATAAGTTTATTGCCCGGTTTTTCCAAGTTGTTTGAACTGGTAATGAGTGAAAGGCTTATAAACTTTATGAATGAATGTAATTTGTTTTGTGACAGTCAGCATGGGTATTTGAGGGGAAAATCAACCCAAACAGCAATATTTCAATTTGTTAGGGTAGTTTTGGATCACCTGGAAAAGGGTAACTTGGCTTTGGGGATGTTTTTGGACCTCTCAAGGGCCTATGACTGCCTGGACAGGCAGTTGTTGATCAGAAAACTTAAAATGTACGGAATAAGAGGAAATGCGCACAGATGGTTAGTGTCATATTTAAACGAGAGATTTCAAACAGTTAGTGTTTTAAAAGATGGCCAGATCCATAAATCAAAATCTTTAAGGAATGAACTAGGTATAGCACAGGGAAGCGTGCTGGGTCCCATCCTTTTTGTCATATTCATTAATGATTTGAGCTTCAGCTTGGATCCGTCCAGAAACTTAGTAAAATTTGCCGATGATACTAACTTGCTCATTGGGGGTAGTAAATTAATAGATGTTTTAATCAGTGGCAAGAACTTTCTGGATATTGTTAATGACTGGTATAGAAGAAATAAGTTAATTTTAAATGAGTCCAAGACAAATGTCATACTTTTTAGAACAAAGCAATCTAATGTAGAAGCACCACTAATTTTTAAAAGTAAAGAAAACAATTCCATAACATTTTCAGAACAGACTAAGTTTTTGGGAGTTCATATTAATGAATTTTTGGATTGGTCTTGCCATATAGAACATCTTTCTAAAAAATTAAGTTCCATCAGTTATGGAATTCGAGTCACTGGCAAATATGTGAATGAAAAAACGTTAAAGACGATGTATTTCTCAAATTTTCAATCAACATGTCACTATGGTATTATTTTTTGGGGTATGCACAGTCGAGCGCAAAGTATATTTATCATACAAAAACGTTTATTGAGAATAATTAGAAAAATGAGGAATTATGAATCATGTAGGACAGTATTCAAGAATGCTGGTATCCTGACCATATATGGTCTCTACATTTATCAATGTTTAATGTTCTTTTTTAAAAACAAACAGTATTTTGAAACTCAAAATTTACACCAATATAAAACCAGAACAAGAAATTTAGCATATCCCATACATCGTCTTACACTTAGTGAGGGCAGTCCACATTATATGTGCCTAAAACTTTATAATAAGCTACCTGATAATTATAAAACAATTCAGAATTTAAAGCTTTCCAAACGGGAAATCAGAAACTTTTTGATAAACTTGCAACCATATAGTGTGGACGACTTTCTGAAATGACAACTGAAATAATATATTTGTGGTTAGTGTTGACGTCATTTCATTTTGTATTTGTAAAACAAATTTCAATTTGAAATAAAGAAGAATAAATAAATAAATAAATAAATTTTTCCTGATTTGATTTTTCAATCGCCCAAAAATAGATCTCGACTCCTCGCCCGCATTTAACGCAATTTATGCAGGCGAAGTCGCGGTCCTAAGCTAATACTAAACTATTGTTTATTTGGTCTTATTTGACGACATTTAATTGTATTTTTCATTCTCTTCCTGACCTTGCTTTGGCTGTACGTAGGATGTTTCATCTGTCCATAGCCTCGTCAATAAGTGCAAGACACAAATGTGGGTTCTTGGTGGACCGAAAGAAAAATTTATCTCTGATATTAATTTTAAAGTAGTTGTAAATATCCAAAAAAATTTCGTAAGTTTTACTAATTTAACTGGTTTTATATGTATGTTGATTGTTACTAAATAATATATAAACACGACGTAAAAAACACGTTAATTCAAAAGAACCTTGGATTAAAAGTAAATTGTGATGGAAACGTAGAGAGAATGTAACTACGATAAAAGATTGTATGGACGCTGACATATCACTCGAAATGTCGTGTTTTTTATTCGAGGGGTAGAACAAATATTTTAATAATAAAGTCGACAGTGATTTGAACAAGGAATATCAGAAATCTTGGGCGTCAATTAATACCATATATTCATTGTAAATTAATCTTGTAAATAGTTAGTTATACAACGTGTCCAAGATAAGGAGGGCCAGTACAAGGATCTCGGAAACCGTAAGAGAGACGAAGTCGGTTAAATGGAGGTAAAGTTGCGCATTTACGTGCCTAATAATATGCCGTTTAGAAAGTTTTAAAATTCAGAGTAGTTCCGGAGATATCCGGAAAAAAACGAAATTCTGAAAAATCGTTTTATTGTTTTCCTGGGTTTTTTTGAGATCGAATTCTAAAGTAAATTGCTTTTGCATTGCCACTTTTCCGCTCTATCTAACAACGTTAATTGTTTTGTAATCCGACGAGTCGTCTTCGAAGGGCCATTATCAACTTTCTTTTTTTAAATACGGTCCTGTTTTCCTGATATTGGAATTTGAGAGCTTTTTTGTCCCAAATGCAACGATGTATGACACATTGTGGTTTAATGAAGTTTCGAGAGTTTTTGAACAACATCAGAAAATTTTGGGATACGGTCCTGTATTTCTCCTAATTTTATAAATAATATCTCATAAGTAAGCTTTAAATTGTTTACTTATATTGGACTAGTTCAATAAATAACAAATAATTTAATAATAAACCACAAATAAGTGAACAAAAATAATTCCAAAACAGTAATAAAACGAACAACGAAAAAAGTAAGGAACTACATAATCAGTGTTCAAAATGATTTCCGTTATTCTCTAAGCACAAATAACATCTTCTAACTGCCACATAACACTTTTTTTGAGATAAAATAAAACATGCGATAGAATATCAAACTTTTCAGCATTTGTAAATTTATGTTCCATATTTTCTGGAAAATAGAAAACCTCTTAAAACGCTTTCAAACGATCACAATGGGAATGTCAAGTGAAACAAATCACGCGTCACCATCTTAATTTTTTTGTTTCAAGTGCCTACTTTTCTTTTAAATCCCGAATCAACTGAAGTTTGAAATAATGTTTCTGTATTTTGTTCACCTATTTGTGGTTTATTATTAAATTATTTGTTATTTATTGAACTAGTCCAACATAAGTAAAAATTTAGAGCTTACTTATGAGATATTATTTATAAAATTAGGAGAAATACAGGACCGTATCCCAAAATTTCCTGATGTTGTTCAAAAAACCCTCGAAACGTCATTAAACCACAATGTGTCATACATTCCATTCGGAAGAAAAAAAAACTATCAAATTCCAGTATCAGAAAAACAGGACCGTATTTAAAAAAAGAAAGTTGGTAATGGCCCTTCGAAGACGACTCGTCGGATTACGAAACAATTAACGCTGTTAGATAGAGCGGAGAAAGTGGCAATGCAAAAATGCAATTTACTTTAGAATTCGATCGGAATTTTAAAACTTTCTAAACAGCATATTATTAGACACGTAAATGCGCAACTTTACCTCTATTTAACCGACTTCGTGTCTCTTACGGTTTCCGAGATCCCTGTACTGGCCCTCCTTATCGTGGACACGTTGTACTTAAAAAAATCGGAGATTTTTAGCAACTAATCTATTTTGTAGATATATACTTACTTATCTTCTCACTTGGTCTAATAGTTGGTCTATTCACTAATAAGTTATCCCATTCGCCAATAGATAATCTGTCTAATGATTCTTTGGTTAGTGTTGACTCTAATATGGATAACTGGAAAAACAATATAATTACTAGTGTTATATCAAGAAGATTCAAGATTAAAACTAATCCTTAATTTTACCGTTACGAACTATAGTTGCCAATTTGTCTCAGTATCTCTTTATACCATCTCCGTCATGTAAATTTTCGAAAATTCGTAATATTGTCTCTGCTATAGATGTTTTATATCATTTCCTAACTTTCTCAAAAAAATTGTGACAATGTACCTGAATTTAAAGGATTCATTTTTTCTTTCGTAAATAAGTTTAGTGGGTATGAATGATACACGTATTTTAGACTTCCATTGCCTTTATTTATTTTTAACACAACGTTTCAACTGGTAAATATCTACAGTCTTCGTCAGGTGAATCCTGAACAAGTTTTTTTTTTTTTTTTTTTTTTTTTTATGATCAAACACAAGCACAAGGAAAAATCATTTAGGGCACTCTGGGAGTGGTGCGTGTGCGCAGAAAGCGATTCACGTTGGTTTTGAATCGTTGGAGGTTATATTCGTTGGGAAAAACGACCTCGGGAATGTCATTCCACAAGGATGTGGTCCTCCAGATGAAAGAATTCTTAAATAATGAAGTTCGAGGAGTACTAAGCTTAACCACATATGGATGGGCGGCAGTGGTTCGTCGTGTATTTCTGCTATTCGTCGCTCTGGGCGGAATTAAGAGGGCAAGGTCAGCCGAGCACCTTCCATGAAAATATCTGTAAAAGAGAGTCAAATCCCCAACCTGTCTTCGATGTTCTAGGCTGTCGAGATTCTTCGTCAGGTCGTGGTCTCCGATCAGACGAATAGCCCTCCTTTCGATGGAATCCAGTAGCCGAAGAGTATGTTTGGGTGCAGAGCTCCAGACATGAGAGCAGTATTCTAGTGATGGTCGAATCTGGGCTTTGTATAGTGTCAAAAGTTGTTGAGGTGTGTACAACTTTCTGGTTCGGAAGAGTACACCAAGCTTCTGAGAAGCTATCTTGGCGATTGCCACAACGTGGTTATGCCAAGACATATTTCCTCCCAGATTGACGCCCAGCAAATTAATAGATGAAGCCAGTGGGATTGCGTGTCCGGCCATGACTATTTCCGGTTCTGTAATGTTAACCTTTTTAGAGAAAACTGCTGCCTGTTTTTTTTTAGCGTTAAATTCGACTTGGTTACTGTCACCCCAAGCCAAAATTTCTTCCAGGTCTTTGTTGAGGCGTGATACTTCATGCTGTCTGCGAAGATGTGCGTCGGCAGCCGATGTTTGCGCATTCAAAGAGAAAGATGAGATAAGTGTGCTATCGTCAGCAAAACTAAATATCGGATTTTTAGTTTTCACTAGAAGGTCGTTAATGTAGAGTAAGAAGAGAGTGGGAGACAATATGGACCCTTGAGGAACACCGGCATTGATGGTGAAGGTGTCTGAGAGAAATCCGTCAATCGCCACTTGCAGAGAGCGGTCCTTAAGAAAGCTAGACAACCATGCACAGAATCGACTGGGCATACCATAGGATCGCAGTTTACTTAGAAGCCCCTCATGCCAAACACGATCAAAAGCTTTAGAAATATCCAGTGCAACAACCCGAGAATCCCCATGATGTTCGATTGCGTTGTTCCAAATATGGGTGACATAGGCTAGAAGATCTCCAGTTGATCTGGACTTCCGAAAACCATATTGATGATCGCTGATAATGTTGAAGCCTTCCAGGTACTTTAGAAGATGTTGGTTAATAGCTTTCTCCATTACTTTTGATATAACTGAAAGCAATGCGACTGGTCGATAGTTGTTAGGCAGGGTTCTCTTACCTTTCTTTGGAATAGGCTGGACTCGCGCCGTCTTCCAGCAAGATGGAAATATTCCTTTTTTGTAGGATAAGTTGAAAAGTCTACAAAATATTGGTGTTAGTTCATCGGCGCATCTCTTGAGAACTATAATAGGAATTTCGTCGGGACCAGTAGCATTTTTGACGTCGAGTCCTCTCAGGATTCGTTTGACGGAACGCTGACGGAATACGATTTCGGCCATTTCGGATTCAACTGCAGGAATGTCTGGTGGTGTTCTTCCCTGGAAATCTACAGTGGAATGCGAAGAAAATAGTTCAGCAAGTAAGTTTGCTTTGTCTCCGGCTGTGGATGCTATTGTACCATCGGGACGAGTTAGAGGTGGAATAGTTGATTTGGTAAAATTTTGGCTGACGGCCTTAGCGACTGACCAAAAGGACCTTGATCCGTTTGGACAGTCAAGAAGTTTGTTTTTGATTCTCACGTTATGGGCTTCTATGCTTTGATCTATTGTTAGCTTACATTGGTTTCGAGTGGTAATAAAGATGGTACGATTCTCAGTGGTAGGGTTTTTACGCCACTGTCGGTAAGCCAGATTTTTTGATTTGACAGCACGCTCACAATCCTTGCTAAACCAGGGCTTGCCGTTGGAAGGGCGTTTTTGGGAGGAGGGGATAAATGATTCCATGCTCGTTAGAATGACGTCGGAGACCTCCCCAGCACAGACGGATGGATCATCAGAAGAGAAGCATACGCTCATCCAAGGAAAGGTCCGAAAATGGTCTTTCAGGTCTTCCCACTTGGCCGATCTGTAATGCCATATCTTGCGAGGTTTAGGAGGTTGTTCAGAATTAATTGGTAGTTCGCTTAGAGTTGAAATAAGTTTGTGATCGGAAGATCCTAACGGAGGCTGTACGGTGACTGTATATAGATCTGGATTTGACGTTAAGAAAAGATCCAATAGACTAGCAAAATCGCCAGCTCTGTCTGGAATCCGCGTTGGTTCTTCTACGAGTTGAGTTAGACCAGAACTGATCGCGAAGGATTCGGCCTCGCCGCCTTGCTCATCGTCTGTATTTGAATGTTTAAGCCAGTTGACATTGTGGACGTTAAAGTCGCCAAAGATAGCAATCTCGGCATTTGGATGGTTGGTTTGCAAGAAGTCGATTGTATTGGCTAGTGATGAGAAAAGGTCTCTGTAATGGGTATCACTTGGAGGACGGTAAAGGTAGCAGATAAACTTGGTGATTTTCGGCGTTGATATTTTAAACCACATTACATCAAAGTCTTTCGGTTCCAGTGTAGGTTCTCGTTGGCAGCACAGATCATCTCGAATAAAAAGACATACGCCGAAGTTGCGTCGGAATCGGAAATGAAAATCGTATCCAGGGTATAAATAGCTGACGGTGTTTGTTGACGATCTGACCTTTGTCTCGGTCAGTGCGAGTACGTGAGGCTTGGAAGATTGTAAGTGCTGGTGGACTGAATTGATGTTCGTGTTAAGCCCTCTAATATTGCAGAAATCAATTTTGAAGTTGCTAGTTCTGGGTTGGTTAGCAACTGCAGTTGCCACACCATTTCTTCGTTGAGTGTTGTTAGACCCCAGTAAATTGTCGGAAATGGTTGTTGTTTGATGAACTTCGCTTGATGGGGCCCCAAGTCCAGCCCCCGCCCGGAGATCCGAATGGGGGGCGAGTTTACCTCCGGAGTATTTTGGGCCTGGAGCTTCCATCATGCTATTTTTGGGGGGGTCCCACCCTGGTAACCGGAAACATCGGCACAGCGACGAAACGTCAACTCAATGAGCATTAACTCAAGGAGTAAACTTCACGCCACCTAAGCCGATGCAATGGTATCTCACCGGGCGATGCCGGGTGGGCCAACATCTTCCATTTGCAAGTTACTAAACTTCGAGAGTATTTATACTACTTAGGGGGGTGTGAAGTTAGTTGAGCATGACCGAGGTGAGTGCAGTCATTGGGAAACCCGTTAGGTAAATGTAAACTTTAAGTAAAGGTTAGGTCATCCAGCAGTGAGACATGACTACACCCACCTCGGTCATGCTCAACTAACTTTCCACCCCCCAAAGTAGATGATCTTCAACTTTACCATTTTTGCACAGGCCCGGTGGTCTTGATATTGTAAATGATCGAGTGCCCGAGAAGATACACATGACAGTCCGGACAATGATCGAAATGGGTTTTTAAAATGTTTTTTTTTTAACAATACAAAAATCATTAGTATCATATTATTTTTGAAATCAAATTCTGCTAATACTAACGAAAGCACACTATCGGAAAGAAGAGGACTAAATCATTACACAGAATTAATGTTCTTAGTTCCTGAGGCTATAAGCAGTCACACAGCTTGGACGTTTTTTCCTCCTAGAAGGTGTATGACTGGTGTACCTACCACCAGCAGGCACAAAATATTTACTACGATGTAATTAACTTAGTAGTAGGCTAAGGCATACGTATAGTAAATTCGCATAAAGTATCACGCCTGAACAGAGACTTAAAAGTAAGTTTGTCTTGGGGTAACAGTAAACCAAGTCGAATTTAATGCTAAGAAAACACAGGCAGCAATGTTCTCTAAAAATGGCAGAACATGCAATTCCACTGGCTTCAACTATTAATTAGCTGGGCGCCAATCTGGGAAGCGTAACCACATTGTGACAATCGCCAACATGGTGTACTTTTCCGGACGAAAAAGTTGTATACACCTCAACAACTTTTGACACCCTACAAAGCCCAGATTCGACCGCCACTAGAATACTGCTCGCATGTCTGGAAGTCTCCTACGCTTAATTCCACGTAGAGCGACGAATAGCAGCAATACATCACGAACCAATGCCGCCCATCCATATGTGTTAGTACCTACTCCTCGGACTTCATCTGGAGGAAATCATCCTTGTGAAGCGACGACCTTCCTGAGGTCATGTGAATATAACTTCCAACGATTCAAAACCAATATGAATCGCTTTAGTCGCACACGCACCAATCACCCAAAGGCTCTACAAGGATCAAATACCTTTATTATTTTTATTTACTTGGATTAGTTTCTTGATTTTTCAATTATTTCTCAAAAAGTTTGCCGATATCTAATTTCATTACAATAATTGAAACGGCCTAGAACCGGGCATATTTTTCGCTAAAAAAACTTTTTATGAACAAAATAGCAATATATTCTAGGTTCAGTAGTATACATGGATAAAATGCATCGTTTAAAAGCTTAAAACGGACAGTAAGTATAGAATTTTTGATTCTTAACAAAGAAGACGTTCCTAAAGGTCAAATTCATTAGGATGACAGATGCCCCCACGGTACACGCCGAACGTAGAGAGGTACGTCTATAAAATCGAGTAATTATCGTAAAAGTAAGTTTTTACCATAATAAAAATTTAATTAATAATTTCGTATTAATAAACCAAATACTAAGCCAAACAAGGTCTAAATAAGCCAAAAGTAAATTCAAAACGATCCGTCCATTTAGATAGGGTTTCGACAGCAGAACGAACGAAAAATGGTCTCATTTTATGCGAGGATATTTATAAAAAAGACGCGAGGAGCGTAGACTTTAATTATCCTCCCATTCGGCGGCATCAGAGAAGATAGAGCTTCACGGTCCTTAAGCCTCTGAGCTACATAGATCTTCAAGATTATCATATGTACCTTAATAATATTATATATAAATTGTAACTGAAGTTAGTAAAATAACCAGTCAGCAAGTCGACAAACGTGATTGCTCTAGGATAAACACGGTAGTCGGCCATAATACAATAAACACAAGGTAAGATATTTAGCCGATCCTATTTTTGATCTGTCGCACGCAATGACGTCAACGGGTGATCAATGTTTAAATTGCTTATGGACATTCACGTTGTTAGCGTTTTCAATTCTCTGAAAGGTTTTACGCATTTGATAATAGGTAAAATTAAATACCATGATATTATTCTTTCAGAATCATATCATAGTAGTTATTTACCTATAATAAAATCATAAAAATATAACACAGATTACAGCTAAAATACCACTAAATTCCTAAATTAAAACAAAACATATGGGAACGGATCGACGACTGCAGAAGCTGCTCGACCTGCTTGTCACCACTTGCCGTCACTAAGCCACACCATACAATCTCTTTTTATATCCTGGTAAAGTCCGTTTTGTTGCAGTTGATAGCTCATATCGAGGGTTGAAGCCATAAAACAACCGTAAACCATAGGCGTTGCCAATAGTAATTACCTTATTTAATAAGAAAATTGGCCTCTGTCCATTGTTAAGTAGGATTAGGGTTAAAGTAGGTACAACAGGGGTAATTAATTTACCTATTTTTGCCTGCTTTAGGATGTTATTACGCCATTTGATGTGCGTTTGTCAAACTATGTATTTAGTTGTATTTAGATACTGCATTATCTAAAAGTTGAATTATTTCCTATACTTGTAACAATGGCTTCAAGTTTTTCGCCACCGTGTCTTCGTCAAATTAGCAAGAGTGCATATTCTCTCCGAGAAAAGACATTAATATTAAACGTGCATGATGCTCTAGTGTACCAGAAACCTGCAAGTGATGTTCGTAGCATCATTGCAGAGTGTGCCAATATGGTAGGAGTTGGAGAGGCTACTATATATAGGTTCTTGCGTGAAAGAAAATCTAAGAACCTCAGTGAGCCAAAACCACTCCCAGGAAAGAAACCGTTAGAAATTGACAATTTCATTAAAAATGGTATTAGAAGAAAAGTACATAGTTTTTATTTTGCCAAGGAAATACCAACTATAGACAAAATTTTATAAGCCATTAACTACGACGAGGACTTACCACAGCTATCACGAACGAAACTATGGAAAATACTTCATGATATGAACTTTCGATGGGAGAAGCAAAACAGAAAATCTTTTCTTATTGATAGAGCAGATATTATTTGCTGGAGACGTCAATACTTAAGGTCCATCCGAAAATACCGCAGCGAAGGCAAAAACATTTTCTATTTGGATGAAACTTGGCTGAACGAAGGGCACACCGTATCTAAAGTTTGGAAAGATAAAAATGTCCTAAGTTCTCGACAAGCTGTCATGGAAGGCTGGTCAACAGGACTTAGACCACCATCTGGAAAGGGACGCAGACTTATTATAACTCATATAGGAAGTTCAAATGGCTTTTTGGATCAAGGATTATTACAATTCCAGTCGAATTCTACTAAAGACTATCATGAAGAGATGTTTTCGAGGAATATTTTAAGCAAATGATAGAATACATTCCCGCTAATTCTGTAATAGTGATGGATAATGCCAGCTATCACTCTAGGCTAAAAGAGAATCTTCCCACAACTTCATGGAAAAAGGCGGAAATCGTAAACTGGTTACAACGAAAGGAATTGAGTTACGATAATACCATGGTAAAAAAAGAACTTTTGGATATTGTTAGGCTACATAAATCACAGTATAAAAAGTATGTTATTGACGAGATGGCAAGAGATCGAGGTATTATAGTGCTCCGTTTACCACCTTACCATTGTGAGCTAAATCCTATCGAATTAATATGGGCTCAAGTAAAAGGATATGTTGCTAGAAATAACAAAACTTTTAAAATGCAAGAAGTGCGACACCTCTTGCTTCATTCTTTAGCAAATGTGTCATCAGAAAATTGGCAAAACGCCATAAAACATGCTATAGTAGAGGAACAAAAAATGTGGGAACTTGACAACGTAATTGACACAACTATGGAAATTGAGCCTTTAGTAATAAGCGTAGGACATGATGACTCTTCAGATTCTTCTGAGGACCATTTTATCGAGTTATAATTATTGAAATTGTCAATATTTTTTGATCTGTAAATAAATTAGTTTTCTTGTAAATAAATTCATAAAATCATAAAATCTATTACATTTAAATAAAATAATAAGCGGTTACATTAAAAACCCAACTCTCCGACCATGATGGGCCGTTTTAATCATTATCCTTTCATTTCATTTTATGCCTCTATTGTTACTTTATCTGTTACCCGGTGGAATAGGTCAAAATTTCTTCATCTTTATGCTAGATGTACGTAAAAAGACCATTTTATAGGTAAAATATTTTAGGCCACCGGGCCCTTGTTTTGAATCTTTAATGAGGGTATCGAGCTATCAACGGCAACGAAACAGACTTTAGTCGGTATCAGCCGCGCCTAGGTCGTTCGAGGCACTGCGAACTGCTGTGAAGCAAGCTGAAGAGGTTACCATCTGCATATGAATAACCTCAGTAAGTAAACTTATATATACAAAACCAAGCTAAGTAGAAAAGAACGACCAGAAAAGGTAGAACTTGGTCAAAATCAACGGCCGACGGAAAATAATAGTTTTGGGGCATTCACATTGATGAATTTCTAGATTAGTCATACTATATTGACCATCTTAGTAACAAGTTAAATAAGACATGCTACAGCTTGCGCATAGTAACAAAATATTTAAACCATGTGGCAAAAAGAACGCTCTATTATGACAATTAATAATAAATTAGAAGTAAGGATGCACCAAACCAACGCGTATTTAAAAAGGAACTGAAGAATTTTCTTGTTAATTTGCAACCTTATAAGTTAAGCGATTACTTAGACTCTTAGAAATTGTCAATAATTATAATGATCAGTGAGATTTTTTATTTTTTTCTTTTCCTTTTACTGGTATATGTCAATATAATTATTAAATAAAGATTAATAAATAAATAATTCCGTGACAATTGCGGGGTGCGTAAAACATTATTTATTTAAAACACTTTAACAAATAAAACATTAACCTAAACTAGTATTTGTTAATTTTTTTGTAAAACAAAGGACTAAAAGCATTTGGTTCAAACATTGTAAGAACATAGCTAACTTCATCATTATAGAACGACCTTCCCGAGGTCGTTTTTCCCAACGAATATAACCTCCAACGATTCAAAACCAACGTAAATCGCTTTCTGCGCACACGCACCACTCCAAGAGTGCCCTAAAGGATTTTTCCTATAGTGCTTGTGTTTGATCATATAAAAAAAACATTAAAGAAGAGATGAATAAAGAATGTACAAATTGTCCCCCAAAGACGATTATTTTCGCAGCAATAAACTTAAGTAGTAAACCATGTTTTCACATGTAAATAGCAAAATGACTATACGCTATGATATATATGCTCCGACCGCATCGATCTAAAATATTTTTGCAGCAGCTTTGTTATTTTAAATGGAATACCTCGTATATTATTAATTTGTTGGAATCACCTTTAGTTCTAATAGTATTTTCTTATAACTGTCCTATATCTTACTATTTCCGAGATAACAAAAAAATTCTGTCTAATATTGTGTAAAACATGACCTTAAACACTTGTACATTTGTGGTCTGAATTCATGAAAACTAAAAATTTTAGTGATAGTTTAAGGAAACCAATGTTTTTTTTTTGCTTTGGCAGGGCTACCATTCGGCCAGTCGCTAATTGGTTTATTGATTCGATCGTTCAAGCATTTACATTAAGGTAGTTCAATATAAACTTATTCCCTGACAGGAAGAACACAAGGTCACACTATTCTCGCTCTGGGCCGATCAGAGCATTCTATAGACAAACAGGAGGGCCCGGGGAAAACACATAACAAAGGGAAATAGGATATTAAGAATCATAATTTTGTTATTTTGATGTAGAAAGGACATTATGGTCTTCTGTATATTCGCATCATTCAATTTCGATAAGACATGCAGTATGTTAAGAGGAGCCGATAAATGGCAATCTTTTATTAAAGCATTATATATATTGTTGAAGTATTGGGTGCATTCGAAAAATATGTGTCCAGATCGCATAAAACAGCACAGTGTTCACATAGATCTGATTAAATAAAAATAAATGTATTCAATCCCATAGAAAAATCGATTCTAGGGAAAGTAAAATTATGTTTATTTATTACTTCTAAAAAGCAGTCAATGGCTGTTTTTTTTATTGAACCCCTTGTAAAATCAAAGGAAGGTTAAATTTGCGTTCAAACGACATATACCTAAACTAATGCTACAGAGCACAGTTCACAGTGAAAATACCTATAAGAACCATTAATGAACATCCAACAAAGAATTAATTTTGAAATTTTAAAACAAGAACTCTCCTCACACAGCTGGGCTCAAATTTTTGAATCCACTGATCCCCATAATGCAACAGAAGCCTTTATATCACATTTGTTGAATTCTATTGCACTGTCTAAAAGGCAAAACTAACATAAAAACTAACAAAAAATCCAACGGTGGAAAACAAATGGATTAATTACCTAAATAAAACACAGAGATAACCTAAAGAAGAAATTGTTAAAAAATCCAAATCCATTACTTGAATCAGAATATAAAACCTATCGAAACAGCCTTAACAAATTAATAAAGAAAATAAAGTATGATTACTACATGAAAGAAATAATGGAAAATAACAACAATATAAAAAACATCTATAAAATAATTAACAAGTTAACAGGACATGAAAAGGTAAAGAGTAATAAGCAACTAGAAATTTAAAAAAATGATAATACAGAGTGAAATAGAGATTTATAGATTTTTGTAACAACTACTTTATAAATGTGGGGCCAGAACTAGAAAATATGATTACTGTACCAGACCAACATTTTCAGCTAACCAATGGTTTGGACTGCTCTATATTTTTGAGCATTGTCTCATAGGCAGAGATTATTAACCATATATTATCATTAAAAACAAATAGTGCCTCGGGAAAAGATGAAATATCTGCTGAGTTATTAAAAACATTCACTTAACTATAACCCCTCCTCTGTCACATATCATTAACTTAATTTTTAAAAGTGGAGTAGTCCCCTCTCATTTTAAAACATCGATTATCCCAGTACACAAATCAGGACCAACAAATAAGATTCAAAATTACCGCCCAATCAGTCTCATAAGTAACCTAGCAAAAATTTTCGAGAAGGCATTAAAGCAGACTGGTTAATTTTTTCTGTAACAAAAACCAATTTGGTTTTACTGAGCACCATAAACATATAATATAAAATGGGAGACAAAACATTCCATTCATAAAATACAATTTACTTACAATCATGCACAGTTCTACAGTTTCATCTAAAAAAAAAACATAACCTCATTATTCTCACTAATAAATAGCTCTAAATAGTTTAGTTCGAAAGAACAATAAAAATTAATCCAAAAACACAATAGACCACAAACAATAATAATAGCAGAACCGATAAACCCATAGCAACACTGCCGACTTGCCGACGAAAATTAATGAAAATGCTAAACTTCAGGGTAATTTTTACACTACCAGGTACAAATGAGCATACAGCGTTGCCACTGTGATTTCCTTAAAACATTGCAATTTGATATTGGGATAATATTATACTTTTCGGTTTCAAACGCAGGCGGTAGATTTAGGACTCAGTACAGACTTGGAATCATTGATTACTGTTTAAAACCATGAATAAAAACAATTCTGTATATTTATTAATTAAATGTTTTTGGTTAGCACCACCGATCCTATACAACTCCTTACATCTAAAATATCCATAAACATGACAGTTGCAAGACAAGAACTTTATAGATCTCGCAAAGGCGTTCGACACTGTGCCTCATAAAAACCTTCAAGATATCTTGGAACTTTAAGATATCAGAGGTACTGCGTGGAGAGTTTCTGAAAATTATTTGTTGGGCCGATCTCAATACACCAAAATTAATAGTTTGACCAGTAGCCCAGAAACAATTAAAACCGGCATACCTCAAGGTACAATTCTTGGACCTATTCTCATTAATAAAATCAGATACGGAATTATTTTTTGGAGTCAGTTCAGCTGCAGTAACAGTATTCAAAATTCAAAAAAGGGTTTTATGAATAATTTTTAAAATGAACTTTAGGCAAAGCTGCAGAGGTCTGTTCAAGGCGAAGGGGCTTCTAACGTTGTATGGTCTATACATACATGAGTGTTTAATGTATTTATTTAAGTACAAAGATACTTTTATAACTAATAACACGAATATGGCATTCAACACTATATCATTAGATATAAATTACCCCATTCATAGACTTACAATGACTTAAAAATATCCATCATATATGTGCATCAAAATATAAGTTACCAAATAATGTAAAGACTATTCAAAATATTATACAATTTAAGAGAAAAACCAAACAACTTCTAGTAAATTTAGAACCATATAGCTTGAATGATTATTTTGGCATGTAGTATATTCATTAGTTATAAGTATACGCATTAGTTATAGAGGTGACGCTATTTCATTTCATGTTTTTTTAATACCTGTGTACTGTGGAAACTACATTTGAAATATAGAAATTTTTGATTTGATTTGTTTATAATACCAATTAATGATCTTATTCGGGTAGTAAACCACTCAAGTACATTAGTATTTGCGGATGATTTTAAGTTGTTTTTAAATATTTGAAATGAAGACGATTGTAGGCGATTGCAGCAAGATTTGGATTGTGTATGTTTCGATGATGTGATGAAAATGGTTTTAAATTGAACAAGAAAAAATGCTTGTGTATGACTTTTGCTTTAAAGAAAAGTCTAATAAATATTATATAAATGGAAATGAGCTAGTTAAAACTGTAGAGCATAGGAACCTGGGTATTGTGTTTGATGAAACATTGTGCTTTAATCAACACATGTCTGTGTATACATGTATTTTAAAAGGTTTGGGTATTACCCTGTGCAGGGATATGATCATGCAACATTACTTAAAATATTTAACAGACTATCTTTGGAGAAGAGAAGGATTAAAACATGTCTGCTAACTATTTTTAAAATTCTAAAGGATAGCATTGATAGCCCGGAGATCCTGGCCTTTTGCTGTTAATAGTGTAAATACTCGTAGCAGGACAGTTTTTTATTTGGAGATCAAAAACAAAACTCTATACAAATTCCTGTTTATCGTATGTGTAATATATATAATGAATTTGGGTCAGATATTGATTTTGCTATGGCGAGTTTCAGACAATTTGGTAAGCTTGTAGATAGTTTAGTACTACTTAATTGAATGTACCTAGTTAATTGCATATAGTAGTATAAGATTGGTGTGTCTGTTATTGGTACTATATTACTGTTGATACATCATAATAAATAAAGGCATTTAGTTGCCCAGGTGCAAGAATAAAACTAGACTGATATTAGACAATAAGTAATTACAATTTGTAAAATAATTGGTATGTAAAGAAAGTAGTAATAATATATCTATCTATCTAATTTGTCAAAAATTATTATAATGTAAAACATCTGCAGATTGGTAAAATATCAATTTGTAATATAAAAAATGACTAATTAAATTTTCTTTGATTTAGATTTCTGGCAGCGAAATACTAAACAATGATTAGGGAAAAAGTTGTACAAAGATTTAAGATAGTAAATCTTAAAACTCAATATAACTTTAATCGTTTTCCCCAACTTTAAAAGAACCTCCAAATGAAACACAACATAGACAGTGTCATACCCACATTACAACAAACTTTGACAATTACAGCTATAGTGATGGATTAGATCAGGTGATGAAAACCCCTATATAAGCATCAGTTTCATAATGATTAAATTTACGAAAAATGTTATATTAAAAATGGAATTTTAAAAGCGCTTATGTGACAAAACTTATTTTATTTTATAAAGGAACATAACATTATCTAAGTACTATAAAAACAAAATAATAAAGAAAAATTACAAGTAAATTTTTACCCTCAGTCATTTTTTACATATCTGTGGATTGCATAATAGTTATGCTGCATAGGTACAAACTTCAGTATAAAGTTATGTAGTCATGGCACAAGTTGGGACACTGGCATACATTAAATTTTGTGTTTAATTAACCATGCAATGAAATAACTAAATAAAAATATGAATAAGTAGAAGGAATAAGTATAAGTAGGTACCTACTTACTATGATTTAAATTCTTTGAAGGACTAAATGTCAAATTTTAAATAGAGTGGTGCAATTCTTTTAATAATAATTCTGGTATCATAAGTGAACCGAAGATTTTTTAAATGAGGGGCTAATTATACTTAATAATAATTAATTAATTAATTATAATATTAATATTAATTGAGTAGGTAGTTATCAAATTTTAAATAGAGAGTGGTGCAGTTCTTTTAATAATAATTCTGGTATCATAAGGGAACCGAAGTTTTTTAAATGAGGGGCTAATTTCACTGACATGATAAATAGGGGAATATAAAGTTTCATCAAAACGGTAAGTTGCTGTCCAGTTTTTACTTTCAGAGGTATCAGCTAGTCTCTAAGTGTTCATGGAATAGAACAACGTCATCTAACAAATCATTCATCAGATAATGTCACTAATTTACCTATACAGCAATATAGAATACCTCTTTTACTTATTAAAACTTACTTGCTTTCCTCTGGTATTGGGCGTCATAGAAACACAGGAAACATCAATTCCTATCGGCTCATTTCTGTTGAATATTGTATCATCATCGGTAACCACTTCTGAATCACAGTCTAATCGCCCTATTCCATGATCGTATTCTTCATGTAAAACTACCTCCCCTTTACTTAAGCTCCATAAATTACTTTTACCAGTATCATCTGAAGATTCGTCAAACCTTGCACGTTTCCTAAAAATTATGTTTAGTATTTTTCTCACATTTTTATCAAAAATAAACCGCGTACCGTGCCGGAGAATGATCGACGTTTATATCTACAGGTCGTAACACACTTTGACAAGACATTGTTTCATAAAATCATACTTTTTAAAGGAAAGAACAATTGCTAGACCATAATTATTTCCACTTTATTTTTATTTCCCTCCAAAACAGTCCAAAATTAATTCCTATTCAGTCAGTCACAGAAAAAAGATGAGTCGCCAGTCGCCACCAAATCTCAACAAGAATGGGCTTTATGCTGCTTGTGCTTTATCAGCTTTAAAAATCAAATATCTTAAGTTGGACATTAGCTAAGGAATTGTGCTTCAGGTATTCTTATAGAAACTAGGTCAGTTCACCTCTCTTTAGTTGAGATTTTATGGTATCTTAGGTTTGATTTTTATTATAAAAAAAAAAATAATAAAATACGCCAAATCGACGGACGAAAAGACAAACCCTCCGAAAATTAACTCTAAATTAACAAAGATATTAAAAAATTAAATTGAAAAAGAGCCCTCCGTGATCAAATATAACATTTCCATGTGTTATATTTCATTTGATGTGCCCGTGCCAATAAAACACATAAATAGTTATAGAACAAGAGTTAGGCTTCATCCTACGTTCAAAAATAACTATTACTGTACCAAACTAAATTCATCCTTTAAATTCTTAGATAAGAAATTTGCCCTCATTTTCTTCTTGCTCTGTTGGACCGCTAGCAATTTCCCGTGAGCGGGGTAAAAGGAACATACGGACACCAGATTCTGTCGCGTTTAACTCTAATTTATAGAGAGGGTATGTTGTTAAAAATAAAATTCAGTTCATGTTAGTGACTTGTTGTACAGGCACTCTTATTTGTTATATTATATCTCAATTCCTCTAATAAAAAATGGCAAAAATTACAATTAGTTATACTAGCTATCCTTAGCAGGACACTATTGTTACGGCATATGAAGAAAATTGCCCCTTGTATACTCGGGGGGAAAAGATACCATTCAACAGAGCAAAAATCAGAGGAGACTGGGACAGATACGCTCGTTCTCTTACAGAGTACAACAAAGGTCTAAAGAAAGCCAAACGAAATTCATGGAAGAAGTAATTCTGTGGGGCGGTAGAGACAACTTCCCAAGCAGCACACATTCACCGAATTCTCGCCAAGGACACATCAAACTCATTTGAACGAACGAAACGAAAGAGAGACTAGCCCAGCCTCTTGACACTCTTCTACAAGTGCACTTTCCGGATTCGAAGATCATACACTTGCGCACAGAGCAATAAAGAAGGCGGACTAGATAACAGGGGCTGATAATGTCAGTTATGATAAAATCAAATGGGTAATAGAGACTTTCGAACCCTACAAGTCTCCAGGGCTAGATGGAATCTATCCCATTCTTCTGCCAGCAGGGCTAGAACACTTCTGCAGAATATACCGTGATTCCATTGCCTGGGGCTATGTTCCCGAGGTATGGAGAACAGCTAAAGTCATTTTAATCCCAAAACCTGGACGAACAACATATACCGAAGCCAAGGCGTATCGCCCGATAAGCCCTTCCTCCTTCCTCCTCAAAGCGTTGGAGAAATTTATTGATAGGCACAAAGATGGACGCCAAATTAAAATTTTTTTTTTATGCTTAAACACAAGCACTATAGGAAAAAGCCTTTAGGGCACTCTGGGCGTGGTGCGTGTGCGCAAAAAGCGATTCACGTTGGTTTTGAATCGTTGGAGGTTATATTCGTTGGGAAAAACGACGAAGGTCGTTCCATAAGGATGAAGTCATCCAGATGAAAGAATTCTTAAATATTGAAGTTCGAGGAGTACTAAGCTTAATTACATATAGATGGGCGGCAGTGACTCGTCGTGAATTTCCGCTATTCGCCGCTCTGGGCGGAATTAAGAGGGCAAGGCCATCCGAGCACTTTCCATGAAAATATCTGTAAAAGAGAGTCAAATCCCCAACCTGTCTTCGATGTTCTAGGCCAGAGGTGTCCAAACTACGGCCCGCGGGCCAAACCCAGGCGATTTTATCCGGCCCGCCAAGGATTTTGAAAAATTTCGTAAAATATAAATTTAGCGTGGCGCGCCGGTATTAGATTTCGCGCAGATGAAGAGCGCATTCGGTTAGAATGAGCACGGTATCACGCTCGAAAAAGTATAGTAATATAATTTAGACATGTTTGTTTAGTATTGTTATATCTGTAATTTACTATAAAAAATAAAATTCAATGCTGCTTTACTTGTAATAAGGTTTTTAAATTCACATATTTACGATGCTTGGCCCCCGCTAATGAATTTAAATACCAAACTGGCCCTCGCAGCAAAAAGTTTGGACGCCTCTGTCTAGGCTATCGAGGTTTTTCGTCAACTCGTGGCCAACATGGAACCAACAATTAAATAAAAACCTAAACAAAGCAAAAATGTGCCTAATGCGGTGCAGAAGCTTGGTTGGAAAATCCTGGGGACTCAGGCCCTAGATGATGCAATGGCTGTATGCTACACCTATCACCCTGATATAAAGCCTTTATTTGGCTGATAAAATTCATTATAAAAAAAATAAATATCGGTTGCGTATATGTGTAGTCTGGTTGACTGGACAAAAACACAGCAGATTACGACAGCGGATAAACTTAACAGTTTACAGAGGCTGGCCTGTTTGTGTATCAGTGGGGCGATGAGAAGCACCCCCACCACAGCAATGGAAGTCATACTGGGACTAACAGCCTAGACATTCATATCATAATGGGGGCTAACTGTAGCGCCTCAAGGATGAACACAAATAGAGAATGGACACAACACCCCGTAATAATAGCCACGGTTCTAATCAACGACGAGTTCTTGGAAATGCAAACCGATCGATACGATTACGATTTCACAAAGTCCTTTAAGATTGACTGGGACTTTGATAAATGGACGAATAGTATACCCCCGTCGCTTGACAAGGGTCTAGTTTGGTACACAGATGGATTAAAAACCGCCAACAGTGTGGCCGTAGGTGTATTTGGTGAAAGACCCAGAATGGACATAAGCATCCCACTGGCGAACTCTGCCACAGTATACCAAGCGGAAGTTCATGCCATACAAGCATGCGTACTACAAAATCTTGAAAAGGGCTACCATCAAAGAAAATATGCTACCATGGCCAAAGGATATACATCCTGTCGGACAGCCAAGCTGCGCTTAAGGGGCTCTGAACTCCGATCGGTTTACTTTAAAACTCACCCTGGAGTGCCATAACAACCTAAAAGAACTGGCGGCCAGGGGGAACAAGGTGGAGCTCTTGTGGGTCCCTGGTCACTCTGGGATATTAGGTAATGAGAAAGCGGATGAACTAGCGAGAGCCGGGGCCGCTCAACGTCTCGGAGGCCCCGAACCGACCTTTGGAATATCAAAGCATGCAACTAAAACTACATTAGATAGATGGCCGAAAACGCAACACCTTTCTCGGTGGCAAGGGTTACCTGTTCAAATACACGCACGGGCTGCAATTGGAAAACCATCGAATCCTGACGCGGCCCCAGTTGAAACGGGTGATTGATCTGCCAGTTACTAAAACACCTTCAACGGATACGAGTCAACAACGGATCCATTTAATGCAGACTCTGCAGCGAAGAGAATTGCCTCCCACATAATATACATATAATATAATATATAAGATCTTCAGGAACATTAAACGTGGAGACCATCACCCACATAACAGACTTGGTAGAAAGTTACTTGAACTCATAGTAGGAACATATTTTCTAACAAGATCGGGGTACACAATAAGCCAGAAAGCTGCAGTGATTGAAGTTTGGACCTCACACCTGACCCCCGCCTTTAACAAAACAACCAACCAACCAAGTCTATCCTTATTGAGGAAGACGAAGAGAACCTTCTTCTTTTAAATTCCGGTCGCCAAAATAAAAGTAAAGATGGAATGTTTTCCAGTAGATGTTCGGAGGGAGCTTATAAGTCAACAATTGAAAGAATTCCACTTGAAGATAAACAAAACAGTGTAAGTTAAAACCACCTTTTTTAGCACTGTAACTATGAGTTCAAGTTCAGCTGAACGACTACGTCGAATTCAATTCTAGTTTGATTTGAACGGACACGTCCGAACTTGAGCTGTGCACACTGCACAACTCTCTGCTTTGCGTCGCGCATCGTACTAACAAACCGTAAGTGACCGTAACTTTAACTTTAGTGTTCTGTGAGCAGAAGCCAAGAAAATGAACAGAGGAAGAAATTGGTTAGATACCTTAGGTTAGATCTTTGTCCATGGATATTTTCTTTGGTCCATGGGTTAGATCTTAGGGTTAGCGGTTAGATACAGTTTAAGTTAAAATCTGTTTTTTAAGCTTTTTATATTATTTGGGTATATGGTATTTTTTTTTTATAATGATTGCCGGTTGTGAAATATAAGTAAGGTAAGTACATACTCCACGAATAGTATAGTTCAATCAGATTAATTAAAAATTCAATATACAGTATACAGTTTAATATTTCTTGTAATATTATGGGCTTTCCACAATAATATTCGTGTTTTTATAAAATGTACCAAGAAAAAAATATGTTAGGTATGTGTAGAACTGTACAAAAATCCTTACATATTTTTAACAAAGCTTAGAAGAATGTACTACTTAGTGCTAAAAAATGTAATTTCCAGCGATTATCCTTTTAGTAAGATATAGCTAAGGATATTTCCAGGCTCGATTATAGTATATGTGCTAAAAAATATGTTATTTCCAGTGATTATTCTTTTAATATTGCTAAGAATATTTTCAGGCTCAATAACAGTTTTGACGATACATTCAAAGAAGACTGTGTCTCTCGATTGTACCATACACCAATGGAGGAACTAAGTAGTGAAAATGAAAATCAAAATGAAGATCAGTCACTCTTTAAGGATTCTACTTCCTCTTTAGGCAACCAAAAATATAAGCACAATTATGATGATTCTAAAAGTTTTAGAGTATTGCACACTGCTGACAAACAGGTAAACCTTTTTTCTACAACTGAAAATCAATGATTTCAAACAACATGTGAAACCATGTCACACACACTAACGTCATAAAACTCTTCTAAAAGAGACTGACCTCTTAAACAAATTCTTTAAGGTTTTTATATTAAAAATGTTTTATATATTCTATTGTTAGTCAGTAACCCTCTATAAAAGCTTACAAATGTAACTTGGATCAAGACGTTGGGAGTGTCGAAGAAAAAAACAACAAGCCAGTAATTAAAATTATAATAATTTATTGTTTAGTCCTTAGAAGTATTATTTATAAAAAATTAGTTGAAATCAAAATAAAAAAAAGTACTCACCATTATTAAAAAAAAACTAATTAACAAACTAGTTATTATGTCTCTCCTACACTACACACAAAATTTTGTAAAGCTGGCAACACCCTGCATTCAGTAGGCATCTGCATTCCTTTGGAATGCTGACTGTTCCGCTACGGTCCACGAGCGGCGTTAAGTATCTCAATAACTGTTCTACAGCTTTCGGGAAAAAAATGTATTACCCCTAGAAGTATACTAAAATTATTCTCAACTTTCAACTTAAATTTTACCGCTAGATGGCATATTTTTAATATAAATTCAAAAAATGATAATATGTCCAACTTTACATCTAAGATCTAACTTGTTTTAAATGTTCCTAACAAGTTAATAAAAATCAAACAAGGAAGAAACTTCACAATATGTTAAATTTGACAATTCACAAGTTCTACATTCTCAGGAAAATTTTAAATAAAATACTACTAGTCATAATCTATAAGAGTCTTGTTGAATCGTTGATTGGCTACGGAATATTGGTCTGGGGTGGTCCATATAACAGTGTCCTTTACAAGTTGAATATAGTGCAAAAGTATATATTAAAGGTTATATTTAAGAGGAACAAACTGTATCCTACAGAATTGCTTTTTCAGGTGACATTTGTACTTTGAGAACCCTGTATCTTATTACACTGTCGACGTTTATACATCAATACAAATCCTCAAAAATACTGTTAACGACTGTTATCACACTTGTGCTAACATAAATAATGACGCAATCATTCCAGTTAATTTTAATAACGTTAATCTAACGAATGTTGCCTACTTAGGACCTAAAATTTACAATATGATTCCTTTAAATTAAAAGAAAAAAACATTAAATGATTTAAACAAGAATGTAGAATATATCTAGAGAATTTAAAAAATATACATATACATATACAGGGTCCGCAAACGAAGCGTGGACGGAAGATTAAATCGTTATCGAAGAACTTATCAACAATATTGAAAGAGCTTGAGATATTGGATTAAAAGCGGCATGTTTTAAAAATATTTTACATTATACAGGGTGGCCCAAAAAATTGTGACAGCATAAAGTTATATTTTTTTAAATGGGACACCCAGTATTTTATTGCATATTTAGGTTCGTATTACTATCGTTTATAAGTGCCTCAAATTTTATTTAATTTGGTTCTGTAGTTTCGGAGAAATAAAATAAAAACTAAAAAAAAAAGTTTTGCAGTCCTGAATAAAAAAATCAAAAAAAACAATCCAGAACAATTTTTCTAACCTCGGCATTGAGTGAAATTTATGACAAGAGGTCTAGAGATACTATGAAAGTAATTGCGTTTATTTATTTTATACAGGGTGTTCATAATAAGCTTTCAAAAACCCCACATTTTAAAATAATTTTTCTCAAGTTTTTCAAATGGAACACCCTGTATATTATTTGGCTATTTGACGTATAATTCATAGACAATTTTTTTTTGTAATACAAGCATATAAGTTATATCCAGCCGTTTTCGAAATAATTGTAAATATTATAAATTATGTTGTTTAAATAGAGTTTTTATTGGGAAATTTTGTTATAGGCGACTAGACTAATAATTGTAAACTAAAGTTAATGTTCAAAATAGCTTAATTTTACTTAATTTAATGATTTTCCTCTACTGCCAACAGAACTCTTAATTCATTTTCTTCATTAATAACGGGTTTATTGATTATCATCCTTTTTGTGTACGCAGTGCTTTCTGTTGCTACAAATCTTTGCAACAACTTCTCGTAAGTTTTTGGTCTCGGCTTTCTCTCAATATCTGGATATCTTTCAGCATACACTCGGCTCGCGAGGAGGCAATTTCGTGCACATTCACCCAGTATAAAAATCATATTTACCATTTCTAAAATTCGACATTTTGTGTAAGTTAGTACTTAATTTCGACGACTGAACAAATGTAAATAATTTTATTTAACTGTCATAGTGACAATCTAAACAAAAAGAAATCATGGCAACTCGATTAAGAATAAAAAATAAAATTAAATAATAAAAGTAGCAAAAATGTATGCTTTTAAAATTTATATCGAAATAACTAAAATACGGTAAACTCTAAGAGTAAAAGGAAGCTATTTTGAACTTTTACTTTAGTTTACAATTATTAGTCTAGTCGCCTATAACAAAATTTTCCAATAAAAACTCTATTTAAACAACATAATTTATAATATTTACAATTATTTCGAAAACGGCTGGATATAACTTATATGCTTGTATTACAAAAAAAAATTGTCTACGAATTCTACGTCATATAGCCAAATAATATACAGGGTGTTCCATTTGAAAAACTTGAGAAAAATTGTTTTAAAATGTGGGGTTTTTGAAAGCTTATTATGAACACCCTGTATAAAATAAATAAACGCAATTACTTTCATAGTATCTCTAGACCTCTTGTCATAAATTTCACTCAATGCCGAGGTTAGAAAAATGATTCTGGATTGTTTTTTTTTATTTTTTTATTCAGGACTGCAAAACTTTTTTTTTTAGTTTTTAATTTATTTCTCCGAAACTACAGAACCAAATTAAATAAAATTTGAGGCACTTATAAACGATAGTAATACGAACCTAAATATGCAATAAAATACTGGGTGTCCCATTTAAAAAAATATAATTTTATGCTGTCACACTTTTTTGGACCACCCTGTATAATGTAAAATATTTTTAAAACATGCCGCTTTTAATCCAATATCTCAAGCTGTTTTAGTATTGTTGATAAGTTCTTCGATAACGATTTAATCTTCCGTCCACGCTTCGTTTGCGGACCCTGTATAGCATGAAATTGTAAAAATAAAGAATAATGAAATAAGAAAGAATCTGGTAAATACAAGTAAACATGTTACTTAGGTATCATAACACACATATTTTGTATATTATATAACTATTTAAAAAATCATACAATTTTGTAAATCCATAATTTCTTGATAAAAGTTTATTATTAAAAAAAAAAGATCAGTAAAGTCATGATTAAAATATTCAACAGTACTAGGTACTGAATCCCTTACTTTAAAACCCGCCTAAAAACAATTGGGGTCATTTCCTGAACAAGAGGTGGCAATTTATTAAAGAGGAACACTCCAAGAAAGTCGTTTATATGTTGGTACTATATGTCCTCGATTTCGCGTTCCATATGTATGTAATGTATTTTTATTTTTTTATTTATTTATTTATCAAATTAAATCTCACATGACATATGTATACAATACACACGCCACTGAGGTTACGTCATTAATCACAAAGTTACAATTCCTACATTAATAAGTTAAGTTATACATCGCAAAATTTAATTTCAAAACTAATTAAAACCAAAACCCTAAATGTCCAGAAACTCGTCCACACTATATGGTTCCAGGCTAATCAATAAATTTTTTATTTTTTGCTTGAACTTCATCTCGGTCTGTATTATCTTTAGATTATCGGGAAGCTTATTAAATAATCTCAAACACATGTAATGTGGGCTTCTTTCACTTAATGTTAGACGATGCCTAGGGTAATTTACATTTTGGGTTCTTGTATTATACTGATGTTCAGATGAGATACCAAATAGTTGTCTGTTTTTAAAGAAAAATAATAGGCATTCGTAAATGTATAGGCCATACACCGTTAGGATCCCATTGTTCTTAAAAGTCGGTCTACAAGTCTCTAGGTACTTCATTTTTTTGATAATCCGAATTACTCTTTTTTGTATTACAAATAAATTCTGAGTTTGGGAGTGTGCCCCCCCCAAAAAATTATTCCGTAACTCATAAGGGACTGAAAATTGGCGAAATACAGTATTCTAGGTGTGTTTTCATTCATGTACTTGCTGGTTAATCTTATGCCATAACATACGGAATTGAGTTTCCCGGAAACAGTATTAATATGGTATGACCAGTCTAGATGCTCATTAATGTAAACCCCCAGAAACTTAGTTTGTTTGGAAAAGGGCAGTGTCACTTCACCAACTTCAAAATTTTCTGGTTTTTCGACTCTTGATAGCTTAGTTCTAAATAGTACACTATCAGTTATTTTTTCATTCAGGAATAAGACATTTTGTCTAAACCATAACTTTACTTCATTGAAGAACATTTCAATAGCATCCAATAATTCGGGAAGATGAGTTTTTCCTGTCAATAAAGAAGTATCATCGGCATACTTTAAAATCCTTTTGAGGGATCCATCAAATTAATTAAATCATTTACAAAAATAACAAAAATGAGGGGCCCCAATATACCTCCCTGTGCAATTCCGTATTGTGGTCCCAGCGGCTCTGACCTACACGTAAACCCCTCCTTTTCAACACTTACATACTGTATTCTATCATTTAAATATGATTGTAACCATTTTAGAGCATTTCCCCTAATACCATAGAGGTTTAGTTTTTTTACAAGTATTTCCTTATCTAAACAGTCATACGCCTTTGATAGGTCTAGAAACATACCAATAGCCAGGCTCTAAATATTGCGACACGGTTCTGATTAGTTCGAAAATAGCTGTTTGAGTAGACCTTCCACTCAGAAATCCATGCTGATTTTCAGATAGTAAACTTGAGTTCTTCATGAAGTACAGAATTCGCCCATGCATTACCATTTCGAAAAGCTTAGAGAAACCCGGGAGCAGACTAATCGGTCTATAATTTTCAAACAATTTAGGATTTCCTTTTTTATAGAGTGGCTTTATTGACGCTATTTTTAGCTGCTCCGGGAAGACTCCATATTTTAAAGAGTTATTTATTATATAATGATAAAACATTTTTACATTCGCATATCGAGATTTTAACTATACTAGTGGGAATTTCATCGATTCCAAAACTGTTCTTATTTTTTATTTTTTTGGCTATTTCACATATTTCCCTTGGCGTTGTTGGTTTTAAGTACATGGAATTATTGTTATGTATAATGTCACTACTAAAATTGACCTGTTGTATATCTTTAAAGAGTTTTGGTATGGCTGAAATTAGATGATCATTATTATTATTTCTACTATCAACAGATAAACACGTGCTCTCGTGTTGCTCCGCAAATAAAGTCTTATTTTCGCGAAGTAGTGGTAATTTTAATTGTTGTCTCCGGAATGGCTGAAAGTAGCAGCGGTCCTACAGACATTGATAAAAAAAATGGTGAAACTTGGTGTAGCACTGTCACGGAAAAATCGATCCCAATCAACGGGTTCAATGAATTTTTCAAAGTCCGAAATAAATAAAATTATATTTGGGTATAATGAAAAAACTCTGATAAGAAAACATTCAGGTAAACAATCTAAAGATAACATCGAACGGATCTCGGACACCGAAGATAACAGTCAACAAATACCAGGGAATCTCAATAAGTTCAACGATAATTGTGATGACCCTGATAGTGTATTTAAGCCACGTAAATCTATAGGGCGTTCACCGTCAAAAGATAAAACAAAGAGCATGGAAGTGAAAAATGGCGAACTTTTGGTAACCGATAACAACGGCAAACGAACGCGTAGTGATATGTCACCTGGAGAGGAAAACTGCCACAAAAAGCCATGTGATGGCCAAAAAATAACAGGGAAAGAAACACTACCTTTAAATGAAAATCCTGCTATTGAATCACCAATACATGGAAAACAAATAGATGAAAGTTCTGGCATGAATGTGACTCAAACTCTGTCAGAGGAAATGATCACAAAATTTTTCACGACGTTCGATGTAATTACTGAAGCTGTAGACAAAGAAAAAGGTGAAGATGGAAATTTGACCGAGAAAGCTTGTAAATCGGTAAAGAGCGCCCAGTCCGAAATCTGTAAGCTTTTCACTGTTCTAGTATTTAGAATCGGAGAAATTGAAAAAGAAAATCAAATGTTAAAAAATAAACTTCAACCAAAAACGATGACAACAGTACAAAATAAAAACAGAGAAGACTATAATTCATCAACACACCAAGAGATGAATAAGACTTATGCAAATATTGCAAACAATAGTAGAAACATCGACGAAAGAACACCTAAAAACTTAAAAGAAAATAATTGGAAAACACCTGAAACTACAAGAAAGCATGAAACGATAATAAGAATCGACAATATAAAAGACTCAAAAGAAACTATGAAAACACTGAAACAAGAAATAAACATTAAAGACATTGGAAAAGGGTTTAAAAGCATCAAACAAACCAAAGACGGAGCTATTATTGTAGAAAGCTACGATCAAGACCAACAAAACAAATTACAAACAGCAATAAAGAAAATAGACAACATCAAAGCAAAGGAAACCCCAATAAACGACCCTATGTTTATGATCACCGGAATCGAGAAGGGCTTAACAGAAAAGGAATTTGTGGAGGAGCTAGTAAGGCTCAATGATGAAATCGAAGCAGAGCTACAAACGAGTGTTGCTGACAAAATTACAGTAATAGGAAGAAAACAATGTAGAAACCCAACCAAAGAAAATTGGATTTTGCAGGCACCACCTGTAGTTTCAAAGTGGTTTTTGAAAAAGGGTACTGTTTACTTTGATTTGGTGTCAGTCTACGTACAAGAACATTTGAACCTTGCAATGTGTTTTAAGTGTTCACGCTTTGATCACGTCGCGAAATATTGTACACACAAAGAATGTTGCCATAAGTGTGGCGAGGAACATAGGGCATCTGAATGTACTGTAAGTACTCTTTGTTGCCCAAATTGCTCCAAAATGAAGTTGAACGAGATAAACCACTCTGCCAGGGATGCAATTAATTGCCCAACATACCAAAAAAGACTTTCAAGATATAAAAACAGTATCAACTACAGTGAGGATTTTCTTTAACTACGCAAGTTGAAAGACCGTTACCAAATGGGGATACTACAAATGAACATTCAAAGAGCAGACAGGTCAACAGAAATTTGAAAGACAGCGATATCATATCACCGACTGAGTATGAAACTATTAAACTTGCCCATCAAAATATCCAATCTTTCAAAAACAAAATAGAGTTGATTGAAGTTTTTCTAGATAATGAAAAGTTGGATATATTATGTCTGACAGAAAGTTGGTGCTCGGACGGTGAAATTGATTTCCTCAATGTTAATGGTTTTAAAATAGCAGAGTATCGCAACAGAACAATCAATAAACATGGTGGAGTGTTAATTCTAGTTAAAAACTCTCTAATATTTAATAAAGTAGATGTCCACAATTTTTACATTGAATTAGTTTTTGAGTGTGCTTGCATTAGTATATCTGTCGGCAAAATAGAGGTATGTATTTTATGCATATATCGCTCACCACTAGCACCGGCAGATGATTTCTTTCATCAGCTTGAGCAGTGCCTGTCGTATCTTTGTAGGGCGCATCCTCTTTGCAGACTAATTGTAGTTGGTGACTTTAACATTAATCTTTTTCATGATAACAATGACAAAAACGACCTTTTAGATATCCTTCATTCTTCTAATGTAACTCCCGTATTTAACGAAGCAACCAGGACTACTACCACATCTCGTACAGCCATAGATTATATTTGTACAAATTTTAATAATAGTCTCATTACTTCTATTGTGGCCGAAAACGGACTATCTGATCACAAATTTCAAGAAATTGAATTTGAATCTGGTAACGACATCTCAAACGAAACTTACTTGGCAAGATCTTTTTCCATAAAAAATAAAGAAACTTTCCTTAACTTTCTAAAGGCGGAAAATTGGTCAGAACTCTACAATGGAGGTAATGATATAAATAATGTTTTTTCTATCTTTATAAAGACTTTAGATTATTACTACAATAGTAGCTTTAAGTATATAAAAAAAACAAAGTCTGATTTTAACTGTAAACAATGGTTAACATTAGGTTTAAGAACATCATCCAAAAACTTAAAAAAACTGCATGCAAAAGTAAAAAGTGGCCTAATCACATTGGATTTTTATAAGAGATATAAAGCAATTTATAGGAGATTGTTAAGAGCGGCCAAAAGTAAATATTATGACAACAAAATTATTTATTCTAATAATAAATCAAAAACGGTCTGGAATCTGATAAATAACACAATGAAAAACAATCAAAAAAATAAAACTAGATATATTGTAAAGGACGGTATAAATTATACAAACCCAGAGCACATAGCTGAAGAATTCAACTCATATTTTGCCAACATGCCAAAAAAATTACGTGACAAACAACCAGCTCTTCACAATGTTACTGACCAAGAAAAAATATTGAACTTCTCTAATGACAAATCAATTTACTTGTTTAAGGTGACTGAAAGTGAGATGAACGAATCAATACACGATATGAAAAACACTAATTCATGTGGCCATGATGAATTTTCATCCTCTATCATAAAGTTCTGCAGTAAACAGTTATGTAATCCTTTAACACACTTGTTAAATTTATGTTTTCTTGGAGGGGTTTTTCCCAATTTTCTCAAAATTTCGAAAATCATTTGCTTATTTAAAAAAGGGGATTCCAGGGACATTGTAAATTATCGCCCGATTTCACTTTTGTCCATATTTTCAAAGATATTTGAGAAGATAATTTTAAAACGTATAGTTAACTTTCTGGAAGCCTCTAACATATTATCACCTACGCAACATGGTTTTCGCAATAAAAAGTCAACAACTACAGCATTATGCTCTATTCTGGATACCATATATAAAAGTCTAGATACAAGCAACAAGGTTATGGCGCTGTTTGTCGACTTATCCAAGGCATTTGATTGTGTAAATCAGGATCTCTTACTAAAAAAGGTATATCATTACGGCATTCGTGGAAACTGTCATGACTTGTTAACAGCATATTTAAAAAACCGCAAACAATTTGTTCTCTTTGAGAAGTCTAAATCTGAGCAGCTGGATGTCATTTTTGGCGTTCCACAGGGCAGTGTTCTAGGTCCTTTACTATTTTTAATGTATACAAATGATTTATCTGCGTATTTGTCGGCATATCACTGTGAATTTGCGGATGACATAACAGTTCTGTCAGCCGAGTCATATGAAATGGAAATGAAAAATAACTTGCAAAATAATCTTAATCTACTATCCCATTATTTCAACTTAAACAGACTTACGCTAAATCAAAGCAAAACATACACCTTGCAATTTCTCCCAATAAATGCAAACTACAAAAAAAGTCACTTAATTAAACTAAATAATAAATCAATTGAACAAGTAACGTCTTTTAAACTGTTGGGTATTCACATTGATATGTCACTAAATTGGAAAGAGCATGTTAACTATACATGTAAAAGATGCTCAAGCCAATGTTTTGCACTGGGTCGCCTGAAACAATTTCTAACCAGGAAAGTAGTAAAAATGTTTTACTTTTCATGTTTTGAATCCATAATCAGATATGGCATCGTTCTCTGGGGTGGAGCCTCAGCTGCTATCAGAGTATTTCGAATGCAAAAACGAGCTGTTAGAGCCATGTTTGGCCTTGGGTATCGCCAATCATGTAAAGATACTTTTAAAAATGAATTAATATTGACATTGCCCTCGTTATATATTTTTGAAATTCTCAAATTTGTAAAACAAAATATACATATGTTTAGAACACAAAATTTCCACCATGAATATAATACAAGATTTGGCACTAACCTACAACATGATCTTCATCGCCTAGAATTGTATAAATTAAACCCCTATTATATGGGTACTATTATGTTTAATAAAATCCCAAATAACATGAGAGAGCTTAGCAACAACAAATTTTATACTACTTTAAAAGGTACATTACTAAATAATGCTTTCTACAGTATTGATGAATTTCTGAACTACACTTTTTAATCTTATTATCTTATCAATATTGTTACTATTTATCTCTCTTAGTTCTTAGTTGTTTTAGCTTTTAAGATCTCTATGACCTGTCCTATATCCTTTATTGTGATCTTTGGATTAATAAATGCATTTCATTTCATTTCATTTCATTTCATTATAACCGCTCGCTATCTGCTCCGGGGTTCCCTCAATAGCAATGTCACAACCTGACAGCTTCCCATTTTTGCCAGTAATTTCATTACAAATTGACCACATAGATTTCATTTTGTTATTCGAATTATAAATTTTGTTCTCATAAAAATGTTTGCGTGATTGCTAATAAATCATCATATTTTTTTTTGGTTTGTTTGTACTGATTTTGAAATTCCTGGTTAAGCCTGGACATATTCAAAAAGATGTCCAATCGGTTCTTACATTCTGTTATGCGAGGGGCCCTATACATCTTTTGTTTACTTTTATTATATTTTTTATTGACCAACTTAAGTGGAAAATGTTGCTCAAAAATATTTTTGAACGTTCTCATAAATTCAGACCATTGATCATTTACCCCATCTTTCTTTTTAGCGTAGACCATTTCCCAATCTTGATTTGCCAAGTTGCGCAAAAAGTCCCTCTTGTTTTGTTCTGAGTAGAAACGTTTATAATGTGGTGAAGGTTTGGAGAGATCCCCTGACTCAAAAGTGACTCTTTGCGCCATATGGTCAGATACAAAATTCTCAAATATAATCCCGGATATTACAATTCACAAAAATGTTGTCTACACAACTGTTGGAATTAAAAGTCATTCTTGTGTTTTGATGAATAGTTGGTTCTAAGTTAAATGATTTCATAAGTGATAAGAAATTAGATTTATCCCTATTTTCTTTTTTGAGCTCTATATTAAAATCTCCTGCCACAAGAATTTTCCTCAAAAATGTTTGTCAGAAACTCTTTCATTTTAGCCAAAAATATATTTATGTCTCCAGATGGGGGTATATACACACATGCTACTATTGCCCGTAAATCACCCAAGTTACATTCAGTTACTGCACATTCAAAGATCCCACATATAGATAATTTATTTAACTCGGGGTCTCAAGATACACCTCACAATTTCTTGTACATAGATAGCAGCACCCGAACAAACCCATTTCCCTGCAAAACTTGGCTCTTAGTTTGAAATTGTTGATTGAATATAGTTTTAGTTGTTCCTCAGATTTCCAGTACTCTGATGTGCAGAGAATTTTACATTCAGGATGGTTTTGTAGCATTTTGCTACTTATGTAGTAAATTTCCCAAAGATTGTACATTCTGGTGGATCAAGGTTATGTTTTTACACTTAGTAAATTTTACTTGTTTGTTTTTATAAGCATTACTTGTTTTTATAAAAAAGACTCTGTATAGTTAACTTGATGGCTCCTGAATCGCTCAATTTGTCTTTTGTAAACCGGGCAGTTCACATCCCGTGCTGAGTGTTGGCTGTCTATTTTACTGAAAATCATTTTTATGCAATTTGGGCAATTTAACTGAAGGCTGAGGTACTCTTTTGAATCATGTTCTTCTCCACATTCCAGGCAACATACTTTTTGTTTACAATATTTGACAACATGTGCGAAACCGCAACAGTGGAAGCACATTGCCAAATATGTTCCTCTACGTATACTTGTAAAAAATCAAAATTTATCATTTTCCTTTTCAAAAACCATTTTGTGATGTCAGGGGATGCCTGTAGGATCCAATTTTCTTTATGCACGTTTCTGCGTTGTCTTTTAGTTATTATTTTCATTTTTTCTTTGACACTATGTCCAAGTTGTACTTCAATTTCGTTGTTAAGTCTAATTAGTTCTTCCAAGAATTCCTCATCTGTGTATCCTTTTTCAATGCCTGTTATCATGATCATTGGCTCATTTGGTTGAATTGTTTTTGTTTCTATATGTTTCTTATTTTTTAGTGTTGCCTCCAGTTTTACTTGTTGATTTTTATCACTGCTTTCTACAATGATACCCCCACTTTTTAAGTACCTTATGTTTTTAAAAGCACCATTTGTCTGGCTAATGTCAATGTCTATTTTCAATTGTTTTAATATCTCTTGAGTCGGAGACATTTTCCATCCTAATTAAGGTCTCATGTTTTTTTATTGTTTTTGGTGTACTCCATTCTTTTCCCGTTTCTGAGGTCTCAATATGTGATTTCTGTTGCGATTTGTCTGTCAGTGTGTTGGCATATGTTTTTATATTTCTTGTCTCCTGGTGGTGGGGTGTAATGTCTTGGTTTAGTTTGGTTTTTAAAAACAAATTTTCTTTTTCAATGTTTCCAATTTTATACACCAGTAATGTTTGGCTATGTCATTACTGGATGTACGTATTTTGTGCTGTTGTTCTTCTATATTATTTTTGCCACATGCACTGTTTTGTATGACCTCTAATGAGTGACATAACATCCTCGTGTCTCCTGAGCTTATGCAGATTGTTCTTGACATACATTAGGCAATTCAGAATAAATTGAGATGGCAATGTCAAAATCCTTAAAGATACAAAAGCATGCCTTTCGATAAGATAGGTTAGGAATTATCCTTACTGCATGCCTTGAGAATATTGACAAAAGTCTCGCTCTATCTATCCCCCAAGGGCCCCTAATAAAGTCCCAGTTAATATTTTCAACAGCCCTATAGAGCCCCAACAATCCGTGCTGCGTTACCGGCCTACAAATACTGGGTACTCCGGTTATATTTTCACGTCTACATCCAGTTCAATCGCCACGACCAAATGATCAGAAATAGCCTAATCGAAGGTGGAGGAGGTAAAATCTTACAGAACACATTATCCAGGCACGCATTTGCTCTGGTCACGGTCTTGATAGTGTGATGTAGATTGTAAGATATCATAAGATAAATAAAATCTAATGTTTTCCTCAGTAGTCAGTAGTATTAAACTCTAAATTAAAATCACCGTTAATAATAATTTTTCCCTTCCTAGTAAAAATCCTAGAAGAATATTAAAAAAGTTTTCATAGTCATCCGAGGATGAACGATAATAGACCGTCAGCAAAAACAAATTATATTTGTCAGGTTTGTTAGAGTTTTCATAGTCACTCGAGGATGAACAATAATAGACCGTCGGCAAAACATTATATTTGTCGGGTTTGTTGTTAATTAACAATCAACCTCATCCTGAATCTTGGAACAAACGTGAAAAAAGTCGGCATCTTCCCTCCTAATAAATATAACAACGCCTCCATGGTTTTCTAGAATAAGAACTTACTAAGGAATAATTGTCCAGGTACACCCCTGCAGACTCGGCCTCTCTCAGCCAATGTTCACTAAATGAGAGAATGTTAAATACGCCCTCAGTAACCTGACCTCTCATGCACTGTACGTTTAGATGGCCCACAAAAAGTTAAATCTTTTCCCATTACTATGCCGTTTTTTTCTTATTACTATTATTATTATTATTATAAAGAGTACTTCCATTTAGCAGCAATGAGTTTGTAATGTGCTCCAGGTTCATAGTACTTGTTACTTCACAATCTCTCCCTCCATGCTTGACTGTAAAAAACCTTCTGAGGTGTTATTACTATTGATATTGTCCCGCTTATACACTGCACAAAAATTAAATTTTTAGTTATTTTTTTTAATATGAATTATATCCACAATCCTCTTTACGAGTGTTTTTTTAGCAAGAACCGTGCCGCCGAGATCATTTATGTCAAGAAAATGAACATTACCCTTAAAATATTGACCAAGCTTTGCGCAATAATTAAAGATACCACAATTAAACCTATATATTTTACTATTAGTATCCATATTTAAATAAAACTGAGAAGAAGAATGAATTAATAAAGGGCACTGAAACCAAGCCAATATTTGTGTGACCAAGATGCTTTACCTTGGAGTTTATGTCCTTCAAGAATGGATACTTTTTGCGCCTAAAATCATTCAACCCAGTATTATCACGTAATCATTGAGAGTAAAATCACTGGTTAAGTTATGTATGGCATGTCCTTTATAATGTCCATGTACCAGGCGTTTGGTTTTATGACAGTTTGAACCATGAATAGCCGCCTTGGTCACATAAAAGCAATATCCTCCAATTTTCTCCACTGCTTGGTCTTGAAAAGTCATTACTAGTTTCGCGTGCCAAAAAGTCCTTATTGGAAACTTACTGCTAAAGAGGACTCTACTTCATGGATGCTTGGTATTCTTGTAAACTGAATAATTCGATTTAGGTTTTTTGGGTTCATGTGAGTAGGCTTCGTTGTGCTTTGATAGAGTCTCAATGCTTATGAGCCTGATTTCTTTTACAGTGGTAAGGTCAGTAAAAAGCGTTTAGCAAAAGAGTTGCAAGAACCTGAACAAGTATTACCGATACAAACTCAAACCATCCACGAAAAATGTTGTCTCCCAAGATATCTCACAGTGTATTCCTGACTGACAATAACTGTATTTTCAAAATATTGAAATGTCAAATGCCGTACCAATAGAATTTGAACTTTCAAATTATTTAATCTGTTTTTAGCAACAAAAGCACAATTTTAGAATTCAAAATAACAAAAACTAATGACAGTTAATTGTCAATTTTATTGTTTGGATTTTTATGGCTTTGTTATTTTTTTTTTTTATTTTTATGATCAAACACAAGCACTATAGGAAAAATCCTTTAGGGCACTCTGGGAGTGGTGCGTGTGCGCAAAAAGCGATTCACGTTGGTTTTGAATCGTCGGAGGTTATATTCGTTGGGAAAAACGACCTCGGGAAGGTCGTTCCACAAAGATGAAGTCCTCCAGATGAAAGAATTCTGAAATAATGAAGTTCGAGGAGTACTAAGCTTAACCACATATGGATGGGCGGCAGTGGTTCGTCGTGTATTTCTGCTATTCGTTGCTCTGGGCGGAATTAAGAGACCAAGGTCAGCCGAGCACCTTCCATGAAAATATCTGTAAAAGAGAGTCAAATCACCAACCTGCCTTCGATGTTCTAGGCTGTCGAGGTTCTTCGTCAGTTCGTGGTCTCCGATCAGACGAATAGCCCTCCTTTCGATGGAATCCAATAGCCGAAGAGTATGTTTGGGTGCAGAGCTCCAGACATGAGAGCAATACTCTCTGGTTATGCCAAGACATATTTCCTCCCAGATTGACGCCCAGCAAATCAATAGATGAAGCCAGTGGGATTGCGTGTCCGGCCATGACAATTTCCGGTTCTGTAATGTTAACCTTTTTAGAGAAAACTGCTGCTTGGGTTTTTTTAGCGGTAAATTCGACTTGGTTCTGTCACCCCAAGCCAAAATTTCTTCCAGGTCTTTGTTGAGGCGTGATAATTTATGCTGTCTGCGAAGATGTGCATCGGCAGCCGATGTTTGCGCATTCAATGAGAAAGATGAGATAAGTGTGCTATCGTCAGCAAAACTAAATATCGGATTTTTAGTTTTCACTAAAAGGTCGTTAATGTAGAGTAAGAAGAGAGTGGGAGACAATATGGACCCTTGAGGAACAGCGGCATTGATGGTGAAGGTGTCTGAGAGAAATCCGTCAATCGCCACTTGCAGAGGGCGGTTCTTAAGAAAGCTAGACAACCATGCACAGAATCGACTGGACATACCATAGGATCGCAGTTTACTTAGAAGCCCCTCATGCCAAACACGATCAAAAGCTTTAGAAATATCCAGTGCAATAACCCGAGACTCCCCATGATGTTCGATTGCGTTGTTCCAAATATGGGTGACATATGCTAGAAGATCTCCATTTGAAAACCGAACCGAAAACCATATTGATGATCGCTTATAATGTTGAAGCCTTCCAGGTACTTTAGAAGATGTTGGTTAATAGCTTTCTCCATTACTTTTGATATAACTGAAAGCAATGCGACTGGTCGATAGTTGTTAGGCAGGATTCTCTTACCTTTCTTTGGAATAGGCTGGACTCGCGCCGTCTTCCAGCAAGATGGAAATATTCCTTCTTTGTAGGATAAGTTGAAAAGTCTACAAAATATTGGTGTTAGTTCATCGGCGCATCTCTTGAGAACTATAATAGGAATTTCGTCTGGACCAGTAGCTTTTTTGACGTCGAGTCCTTTCAGGATTCGTTTGACGGGACGCTGACGGAATACGATTTCGGTCATTTCGGATTCAACTGCAGGAATGTCGGGTGGTGTTCTTTTCTTCCCTGGAAATCTACAGTGGAATGCGAAGAAAATAGTCCAGCAAGTAAGTTTGCTTTGTCTCCGGCTGTGGATGCTATGGTACCATCGGGACGTGTTAGAGGTGAAATAGTTGATTTGGTAAAATTTTGGCTGACGGCCTTAGCGACTGACCAAAAGGACCTTGATCCGTTTGGACAGTCAAGAATTTTGTTTTTGATCCTCACGTTATGGGCTTCTTTGCTTTGATCTATTGTTAGCTTACATTGGTTTCGAGCGGTAATAAAGATTGTACGATTCTCAATGGTAGGGTTTTTACGCCACTGTCGGTAAGCCAGATTTTTTGATTTGACAGCACGCTCACAATCCTTGCTAAACCAGGGCTTGCCGTTGGAAGGGCGTTTTTGGGAGGAGGGGATAAATGCTTCCATGCTCGTTAGAATGACGTCGGAGACCTCCCCAGCACAGACGGGTGGATCATCAGAAGAGAAGCATATACGCTCATCCAAGGAAAAGTCCGACAATGGTCTTTCAGGTCTTCCCACTTGGCCGATCTGTAATGCCATATCTTGCGAGGTTTAGGAGGTTGTTCAGAATTAATTGGTAGTTCGCTTAGAGTTGAAATAAGTTTGTGATCGGAAGATCCGAACGGAGGCTGTACGGTGACTGTATATAGATCGGAATTTGACGTTAAGAAAAGATCCAAAAGACTAGCAAAATCTCCAGCTCTGTCTGGAATCCGCGTTGGTTCTTCCACGAGTTGAGTTAGACCAGAACTGATCGCGAAGGATTCGGCCTCGCGGCCTTGCTCATCGTCTGTATTTGAATATTTAAGCCAGTTGACATTGTGGACGTTAAAGTCGCCAAAGATAGCAATCTCGGCCTTTGGATGGTTGGTTTGCAAGAAGTCGATTGAATTGGCTAGTGATGAGAAAAGGTCTCTGTAATGGGTATCACTTGGAGGACGGTAAAGGCAGCAGATAAACTTGGTGATTTTCGGCGTTGATATTTTAAACCACATTACATCAAAGTCTTTCGGTTATAGTGTAGGTTCTCGTTGGCAGCAGAGATCATCTCGAATAAAAAGACATACGCCGAAGTTGCGTCGGAATCGGAAATGAAAATCGTATCCAGGGTATAAATAGCTGACGGTGTTTGTTGACGATCTGACCTTTGTCTCGGTCAGTGCGAGTACGTGAGGCTTGGAAGATTGTAAGTGTTGGTGGACTGAATTGATGTTCGTGTTAAGCCCACTAATATTGCAGAAATCAATTTTGAAGTTGCTAGTTTTGGGTTGGTTAGCAACTGCAGGTGCCACACAATTTCTTCGTGGAGTGTTGTTAGATCCCAGTAAATTGTCGGAAATGGTTGTTGTTTGGTGAACTTCGCTTGAATTATTATTTGATGTTATCATTTAAAAATGTCACAAAATAGATTTTTGCTCATAACTTAAATTTAAAAAGCGAGATTGACTTTCACGAATAATAAGACTAGCAAATTAAAAAGTTAGGCTTCCATTTAACTTTTCATGGAAAATGGAATAAATTAATATAACGACCAAAAACGCCATCTAGCGGTTCAGTCAAACTAAAGCTTAAGTATTATTATAGACTGAATTAGAGCTGTGAAAAGTGTGATTTTCCTGTTCAGTTCCTATCTGTGACTGTTCCATGTATATAACTGTGACTAAAATCTGTGACTGTGATATCACACACAAATTTCAAATTCGTCACAAGCACAGGAAAGTAAATGGGTCAAACGTCATTGACCTTTTGGATGATAATCTTTCAAACTCTTTAAAAAAAATGCAATTTTATTTAAGACACATGCTCTCTTACCTTTACTTATTTAAAAATAATTATTAGTTTCTTAATTTCTATAAAAAAACCACACACAGAATCGTGTTTTAGGAAAAAACCCGTCACATAACACAACTAGCAGCTATTCACATGGAAGAATACACTGATTACACGGGAACGTTGTTTTATCTTGTTCTTTGTTTATTTGTTTAACTAATTAAAAAAACACACATTTTAAATACGATTCCTTCAATTTAAAAATGACATTTTATCTATTCATTGAAAACGAACGAACGAACGAAACGAAATAGAGATGGGCATTATATTTTACAGTTTGATATTTTTTTCAGTGATTTAGAAATCACATTCACAACCTTTGCTTTACATTTAAATATAATAAGTAATTTCCATAACATCCATAGCCGAAGCATGCCGAAAGCTGCTCGGCGACCACTGCTGGTTTTGAGACGGGGTTTACGTAATTATAGTCTTTTACTTTTGTATCCATTATTATTTTAACAATTTAATTTTTAACTATCGTCGAATGGGGCGAAAAGTTTGTCGGAATCTTTTCTTTTTTTTAGTGGTATTTGTGTGTTATATTTCTATGAAATTAATATACGTAAATACTTGTCATGTATTATTGTTTCATTTCATATACCATTACATGCGTAAAACCTTTTAATACCTTCAAAAAACAGTTAAAAACGCTGACAGCACTGTAAACCTCTGTAAAGATAATGTATCTGCAGTTGCGCCATCGGCAGACCTCGTAATGTACGAACGTTCCCCTACAAGTAGCAAGGAACCACGCTGGGTACAACCAGTCTACGACGTACCGCGAAACCTGAAGCAGGTCCACCCAAGGCCTTCTCCGCGATACCGCCCGCCATTAAGCAATGTCTAACTTATAATATAAAGTAATCGTAACGTACCTTAAACTTGTGTTACCGACGAATAAACTATGTTATAATATACATCGTTTCTCTTTCCTTCGCCACACAAACATAACAACTGGCGACGAGGATGGGATCCTCCATAAGAGATTTAAAAATCCCTAGCCCCGTAACGTCACAGGCCACGCGTTCATCGACTTGCAATCATACCTTCTTAGATCTTTATACCATAGATCTGACTAGATAAAATCAGCAAATGTAAAAATCTATACCTATTGCCAAAAGGCCACATAAGATGTTTGTTATCGCAAACATGGAGTGCAAAGGGATTAAATTTGTCAAAATTGGACGAAGAATTGTGACGAAATATAAAAAATTCGCCAAAGTGCAAGAAAGCAGGCACACAAGTTAAAAATTACTCTTTGCGATTCACAGCCTGTCGCTTACAAGCCTCGTCACCTATGGTGAAACATTGCAATAATAAACAAAACAAACATTGAGCCGGGATATACAGTGAAAGATAATCTAGTGTTTTTACCAAATTCAAATGACAAAATCAATCTGTGTTTTGTTCCGATAACAGCAAGACTTGACGTTATGCGAGTGTATGATGAATCATCTCATATTGAAGCTGATAAAATGTCAAATCGGCGTGAATACCTCATATGGCGACATATGGGCAAAACAGTTCAAAAATATATTACAAACTGCCGATGATGATATAGAGGCAATACGTAAAGAAGTAATCAAACGATTGAAGAAAATATCTGAACAAGCTAAAATTGATTTCAATTATAAGCGAGTTAAGACAGTGCCGTACGCTGTTGATAATTAAGTGGTTATAGAAAATGGTCAATTATTGTATGGAGCAAAATTGAAGCCGAAGGTTCAAGGCCCTTTTGAATTCACTCTTTGCCTGCCTAATGAGAGGTATGCGATAAGACGAGTTGGCAGTCGAGGCAGAACTACAGTAGCAGCACATGAGCAGTTGCGTACCTGGCCTGACCAAGTTTAGACATAGTCGCAAAAATAATTTTAAGCTTAGTTCCCTAAACTAAAGTTTAGGCATAGTTCCCTAAGCTGGTGTTTGGGCGTGGTTCCCAAAAGCAAAGTTAGGCTTGGTTCCTTATAAAAAGTTTAGGCATAGTTTCTCACAATAATCTTGGGCTGTGAGTCCCCTAAGGAATAGGAACAACCCTTCGAGTACTCCCCAACGTCGGGAAGGCCGTGTTAGATCATCGTCATTCCAAACAAACAAATAGCAGGAACCAGACACTACAAATTATAAAAAAGACAGTCTTGATTTTGTATGTCGAATGATTATGTTATTTTTGATTTCTGTATATCAATTGTTGGATGGTATTCCTGTTTTTCTGGACTGTATCGTCGAGAATCGATAGTATGTCGTTATTTTCTTTCTCCATGGTAAACTTAATTGTAGACGCGAGGTCGTTCATATGATGTAGGAAAGTTTGGAGTTCGTCATCGCTTCCATTCCAAATGATAAATGTGTCAGCTACGTAGTGGAACTATAGTTTAGGTTTTATTATTGCCTGTTCAATCGCTTGATCTTCAAACCATTCCATATAAATATTTGTTATTGTTGATGAGTGAGATGATCCCATCGGCAGTCGGTCCATTTGGCTGTAGAATCTATCCTTTTCTTGAAAGTAGGAATTATTTAGGCAATATTCTATTAAGTCCATTCTGGCACAGATTTATGGGGCTTTCCAAAAATGTATATTGTGTTTCCATTTTCTGTACTTTCCATACCTCATATTATTGGTTCGTTTTGATAATCAAGATAATCTACCTGAAAGTTTTAAAATATTTACTATTTTCTTAATTATATGCTTCGGTGAGTAGTTGGTTGGGCACATCATGTCGAGAGGGTAGCACAAATCCAGGACGTAAAAGTGCAATTATTGCATTTTTAACTTCCGGTTGTTCAATATATTTGAAACTACTGTTTATAGTATAAAGAACTCTATTAATTTTCTTATCGATTTCCTCTCTATCAGACTTTGTTGTGCTTAGAGCAACAGGACTCGAGTTGGGTATTCCTTTTCACTAGCCCGGGACACCCTATGATGTTCGATTGCGTTGTCCAAAAGATAGGCGCCAGATTTTTGATCTAACCGGACGCTCACAATTATTGCTAAAATTTTGACGTTTTTGAAGAAGGGAATAAAGGCTTGATTGCCAGTTGGCACACACAGATAGAACATCAGAAAAAAAAGCATATGCTCATCAGAGGAAAAGTAAGAAAGATTGTCCTTCAGGTCTTCCCACTTTGCCGATGTGTAGTGTCAACTCTTGCGCGGTTTAGGAGGTTGTTCAGAATTAATTGGTAGCTAGCTTGAAATAAGTTTGTGATCGGAAGATCCTAACGGAGACTGTACAATGACCATATCCTGCCTATACTAAAGATAGGTAAGAGAATCTTGCCTCACAAACCATCGATCAGTCGCACTGCTTTCAGTTATATCAAAAGTAATGGAGAAATCCATTAACCAACAACTCCTAAAGTACCTGGAAGGCTCCAACATTACCAGCGATCATCGATATGGTTTTCGGAAGTCCAGATCAACGGGATATCTTCTAGCCTATGGCACCCATCTTTGGAACGACGCAATGGAATCATGGGGAGTCTCGAGCTGTTGTACTGGATATTTGTAAAGCCGTTGATCGTGTTTGGCATGAGGGGCTTCCTAAGTAAACTGATATCCTATGCATGGTTGTATAACTTTCTGAAGGACCGCTCTCTGCAAGTGGCGATTGACGGATTTCTATCCTTCCCCATCAATGCCGGTGTTCCTCGAGGGTCCATATTGTCTCCCACCCTCTTCTTACTCTACATTAACGACTTTCTAGTGAAAACTAAAAATCCGATATTTAGATTTGATGACGATAGCACACTTGTCTCATCTTTCTCTTTGAATGCACACACATCGGCTGCCGACGCACATTTTCGCAGACACCTCAACAAAGACTTGGAAGAAATTTTGGCTTGGGGTGACAGTAACCAAGTCGAATTTAACGCTAAGAAAACCCAGGTAGCAGTTTTCTCTAAAAAGGTGAAGATTACAGAACCGGATATAGTCATGGCAGGACACGCAATCTTACTAGCTTTATCTATTAATTTCCTGAGCGTCAATCTTTGAGAAAATATGTCTTGGCATAACTACGTTGTGGCAATCGCCAACATAGCTTCTCAGAAATTGGTGTAATCTTCCAAACCAAAAAGTTGTACACACCTCAACAACCAAACATTCAAAACCAACGTGAACCGCTTTATTCGCACACGCACCACTCCCAGAGTGCCCTAAAGGATTTTTCCTATAGCGCTTGTGTTTAATCATTACAAAAATAACAACAAAGACTTATTATTAAATAAATACAGGTACAGAAATATCGATTCGTATGTCCATAAACAATTTTGACCAAGCAAAGGCTAAAGAGGGGATGAAATAACATTTTTGTAAAACCTAAAGAAAATATGTATATAAACAATATATCCCACTTCAAAACCGCTTTAAAATGTATAAAATAATATTATTTTAAATGGATTTGAAACCCGAACAAAGGATTATCGATAATAATAATTAACTTACAATTGTTTTTTATACTAAGTTGTTTCTTGATGTCAGCACAAATTCTTTTAGTTTATTCTGAAATTACACTCATATCAAGACGCTTAAACTATATTATATAAGTATTATCATTAAGAATCTATCGTCTTGTTAAAATGACATTATTTCATACCTTCTAGAGCGTTTTGAAATCACTTTTATTTCTCTTAATATTTTGCAGGATAGGTGTATAGAAGCCCTACAGCAAAACAATCCATATTTGACGACACAGATTGTTGAATTCAATTTACCCGGCGAATGTGCAGAATATTCTTTGATACGAGTTCCCAAGAACATTAACCCTAACACATTACAGAACCTTAAATACAGTTTTGACAAAGAAGTATTGAATAAAAAGCAGTATTTGTTTCAGCCTTTAACGAAGAAACCAAAAACAATATTAGTCAATCTGAATGGCCCAATACTTGTCACTTTAAATAAGATTATTGTGCTAAAAAAAACCTCTCCTTTGATACCATTAAATAATATAAAAGCATATAAAAGAGAAAATGTTTCTCTGCCAGAGGCAATTAAACCACGACACCCACTGTTTGGTGTTGATTACAAAGAAAAAATAAATATTAAAAAGAAAATAAAAAAAAAGATTTTAGAAGCTGTTGAAAGAAAAATATACTTAGAAAAAAAGGAAAAAACGAAGAAGAACAGAGGAAAGCGAAATCTTAATCTAGTTGATGACGAAAAAAAAGTTTTAAGTCTTTTAAACTTTAACACCTCAAAGAAAAATAAATAATCTATTTTTAATATGTATTTAAATGCTTGTTTTATTTGGCCAGTTTACATTTGCAAGGCACAAAAGTAAATTTGGTAGTATGGCCACCGAATCAGTGGCGGATTGTGCTCATTTGAAGGAGCTGAGCATCACGAAAACGACATCTCGATATATTCCCTGAATATTTCAATAATTGCCTTGCCTTAAAAGGTAGTTAAAAAAATTTTGAATACCTTATGCTTGAAGGTAACAAAAATCGTTCGATCTCGTGCTACGTCAACTCGCGACGCCATGCAAACGGGTTGTTACCTTAAACATCTAGTCACCGAGAGGTGCTACCGTAATAGATATTCTCAAATTTGGCCGTGATTTTGACGAAGATAATATTTGATGTTTACAGATATATCGCTGTAACATCAATAACAGACTCCAACCATTATTAAAGTTCATAGCTGAAGCATCGGAATTATTATAGAATTCTTTCTTCTATGGTTCTTTTTCACTTCTGCAATTTGGCGCCACATCGTTCTATTGATGTAGCTAATTTAATTTGTCTAATTATTGCTCTGCTAATATAATGTATTTGTTATTATTTAAAAATTATCTATACTAATACTGTATTTCAATATTAGACTATATTTGATCTTAACATTTTATAAACAAAATTCCCTTAATGCAAAGAAGAATTCCTACTTTTTATACCTGTTATTTCCATATACGGGTGTTATATGGAAAACATATGGATACTTAAATGGGTGACTAGTCCTAGAGAGAGAGAGAATCGAATGTCTACAAAAACGCCTAACATTACCCCAAGTGCCATGCTATACAGATCTATTCTAGTGACGCCATTTAGTTCCTTTATTTTTAGTTTTATTCATAATAAAGTGGCCAAATATCCGATTTAAAGGATCAGTTACATAAAGTTTCAAAGTTAAAAATGTAAAAAATTAATGAAAAAAAAACAAATTTGGCAAATTGACAAAATTTTGTTTCTCCTTTTTATTAATTAATAAACTCGAGCCCCTTTTGCTCTGCTTTTCTTAGACAGAGGAATAAATTACTTCTCCTAAGTCAAAAATACTCGGGTAATTGGGCCCCAAAAACGGTAATTGATGATGTTATCTAGGAAGGCTTTAGCTTCCAAATGAGTTTTAGATGGAAGTTTCCATAGAGATAAATGTCTCTGTGGAAAAACTGAGGTTAGATAACCATAAAAGTAAATCCGAAAAGGATCAGGAACTAACTAACAGATTCAGAAGAGAACAAGATCGTTCAAGATAATATTAATTTTTATATAAATCGTGGAAAAGAGGAGGCACCCTTAAATATAGAAGAAGATGAAGAAGAACTGGAAGTGAGTCACGAGGAAGGAGTTGACTCAGCAAATGAATCAGATGAAGATGAATCGATTGAATCGGATCCAGAGATACCTCTAGTCGAAAGGCGCTCGCGCACAAGGGAAGTCAGATTGCCAAAACGATATGACGATTATAATATGAATTAAAGTAATATAAGGAGTCACCTTAGATTAGAGATATAGTTAAGATAATACGTGAGTAACAGTTATTTGTTACAGTGACGAATATTTTTGCTGCACAAATGATGTACGCAGGGATGATTTTATGTTACAATAGTACAACAAACTGATGCTAGTTTAATTGCATATGATTACAGGAATCCGTCGACTAACATAACGACAATATCGTTAAACGACGTCAGTAACTGCCCAGATCCGGAATCAGGATATTTTGTCGAAGAAACCTATATTCAAGTAATAGAAAGATAAAAATTTGAATATGTGCATGTTTTTTCTTGTTTAGTGGAGATAAATAAACGTATTTCTCATTGTGGAGTATTTTCGCACCAATCAGCTGTGGATGGTGGGTTATCGAGTTATTTATATATCAGTACGGAAAATTGCCGTAAGATACATGCTTATAGACAATTCAATGGAATTAATGGACATATTATAAACAAGATAAAGCCAAATGCGACTACTGCCATATCGCTTACGTTAGCGGGAAAAATAGACAGTAAACAAAATTGCGAAGGAACCCAATACATAGAGGAAGATAAACAATGGAGCAATGTGGTGGTGCAAGCTGACGTAAAAATTAAGAGATTATTATACCAAGGTTACATTAGACACTTTATGAGATACATTGGCAACATGGAGTCAAATGTCCTTATTTAGCAGGAGCAATAATAAAAATTTTTTTTGATATACAACAAAATTTTAGAAATTTTTTTATGTGAGTCAACGATAGAGTAAAGTTCATTTTCTCCTTTATGTTAAGAATTAGATAAAAACTCGAAATATAAAAGTTGTATAGATCATTAAGGTGCACATTCTAAAATTATATTGGAGTATACAGGGTGGCCCACAAAGAAGTGGTGAATATATCTTACGTAACACCATGTATTTCTATCAATTTTCAGATTATGCATAAGATTCTGAATATTTTTTATATATAATGTTATATATCTAAATCTTATAGTTTTCCCAAAATTTCAATTTTTTCAGAAAAATGTCAGTTTTCAGCGTTGGATTTAATTGTTAATACCTACACTACCTTTGCAAATTAAAAGTTCATATTTGGAATGGGCATTATATGGAGTTAAGGCAAATAAATTATGGAAACAAATTTACCTCACTTTTTACAGGGTGTTCAAAATAAATTTTCGAATTTCAGTAACTTTAAACAGAAAAATTTCGGTTTTTTTAAATGGTATATTTTATTTCTTTCAGATAGAATACGTAATTCTCTTTAACTTTTATTTAATATATCATATGTTTATTTTTAATACTTTTCGACATATTTTAATTTTTCTCTATTTTTCATTGTTCGTTTCCTACATTTATGTTTTAACGTCGTAGTTGCCATGAAAAAAACAAAAAACCTGTGGAGTAACCAGGACAAAATCAAACGAGGTAAATTTTCAAAACAGATCATATAATAAAATGGAAATAAGTAACAACAAACTTATGGAAAAGAATATTTGCAATTAATATTTTTCTCATTTTTTTAATTGTGTCTTAATAAATGTATAAATCTAGTGGGGTCAGATCACAAGATCCAGGGGGTCACGAATGAATTCACCCCGCCCGATCCACTTTTCTGGATAATGTTCGTTTAAGAAGTCTCGGACTGCACGACTGTAATGAGGAAGAGCTCCGTCTTGCTGCACATGGGGATTTTCTTGGACATGAAGTAAAATCTCCAATTCTTTATCTTCATTGGTGGCAACTCGATTTACCAATTTACGTTTGGTGTACTCAACGCAACCATTTTCATCAAACCTTTCCATTACAACACTGGAAATAATTTTTAGTTGGAAGACGCCTGGAAGGGTACTTTGCTGCAAAGCCTAACTGGCAAAAGACAATTTTTTTCTCACTCATCGCCAAGTGTGTAAATCATGTCAATCAGCTCATTTTTAGAAAAATTTATACTTAATTCCTTCCTAAACGCTTCTTACATCGAATGACAAACGTTTCTAGGTATTTCAGTATTAAGTACTTGTGTCAAAGTCTTGACAGCTTTTGTTTTTGCATGGCTACTACGACGTTAAAACATAAATGTAGGAAACGAACAATGAAAAATAGAGAAAAATTAAAATATGTCGAAAAGTATTAAAAATAAACATATGATATATTAAATAAAAGTTAAAGAGAATTACGTATTCTATCAGAAAGAAATAAAATATACAGGGTATGCCATTTAAAAAAACCGAAATTTTTCTGTTTAAAGTTACTGAAATAAGAAAATTTATTTAGAACACCCTGTAAAAAGTGAGGTAAATTTGTTTCCACAATTTATTTGCCTTAACTCCATATAATGCCCATTCCAAATATGAACTTTTAATTTGCAAAGGTAGTGTAGGTATTAACAATTAAATCCCACGCTGAAAACTGACATTTTTCTGAAAAAATTGAAATTTTGGAAAAACTATAAGATTTAGATATATAACATTATATATAAAAAATATTCAGAATCTTGATAGATATTCAGGGTGTTATTATAATTAACTATAATACTATAATATTAAAATATTATAATTATATGTTAATTTGATCTTCTCTTCTTAAAATCACCTAAGGATTCACAACGTTAAGGATCAGCATCTTATTCTGAAACACCCTTTATTGTAAGATATTTGTTGGACTCACGGTTTACTATTATAATTAAAAATAATTAATGTTCTAAAATATTTGAAAATGGAAGTATGCTCCAATTAGAGCATTTTTTCAACTTCCTTGCTTTGTGATTTTTTTATAATTTACTTCATGTTATACAATGAAATCTCTATTAGGCGGACATTTACGGGACCGTCTAAATGTGTCCGCCCATGGGAAATTTGTTATTAAGTAATATGTAAATGCAAAATTATTACTATGTATATGTATGTACAAATAAACATTTATTAAATATAACAAAATACACTAGGTAGCTTTAATTAGGATATGTAGTACTAAAAAAATCTAATAAAGTTGGTACGGTATATGAAGTCCGTTAAGCAATAAAACCTCTTGAACAGGGTAGTCGGTGGCTCTCAAACAATAAATTATATTTTAGGTATTTTCTAAATAAAATAATTTAAAGTAAATAAAAAATTAGTTTAGGTAAAGAGAAATAATTATTTTTAGCTTTTATTGCACTTTTCTGTTGTTCGTTTTTTTATATTTGAAGCCCATTTCTTTTAAAATGAGGCACAAACTGTTAGTTCCAATATCGCAAAGTACTGTCTTCTTTATCTTTTCAAGAATAACTTTGAGGGTAACATATTCCTTGGCTTAATACATATCATAAACAATATTCCTAATCGATAGTTTTATCCCTTGGGATAAATCAAAAGTTTTAGAATGGAGTCGAACCCTTTTATATGGTCTGTCCAATTCCTCTTCACTCTTTTGAAATGCCGCAAGTATCAGACGTACTCGCAAAACATACACTAACGGGCCCCGAGTTATCTTTTTCTAAAGTAAAATAACATTCCACTTGTAATACCAAACGGTGTTCACCTGGAGATAAACACCTTCTAGGCGTTGTGTCACCTTGCTGAACATTTTCTATAACTTTACTTTATAACTGCTTTTAATTCACACACAATGAGAAACAAAAACTACTTATTTAAAATAGAACATACCATCCTGCACTTGAGCAAATTTTAATTATTTCTTGGAAAATAGTGATTATTATATAGATTTAACTAATGATCCCAAAATAATTAAATTCTAGGAAAAATTACCAGAGAAAATCTTTAAGTAAGTCGAGCGCTTCATAGTTCAACGCCAAGTCCCCTGTCTTGCCTTCACTTCTCCCTGCTTAGGGTGGGTATTATAAAGCTTTGTTGACAGATGAACGAAGGTTAACTTGTGGTTTGACGTCACAGGTTGGAATTAAGTTGACAGTCAGCAATGTTAACTTTATTGGGTGGAACGGTTATCAGTTAAAGTTAAACCTCAAGTTAACTGCAGAGAAATTACGGTTTTGAAGGCTTTTATTGACATAACCTATAATTCCACGCTGGATACAAGAATACTAATTTCATCATCTGAAAAATTGACCATGACTGCAAAGCGTAAAAAAATCAACAAATTCTTCAACACGGTAAACCCTTGTCTAAGATAAAGAATGATGAAATGGAATGAAATATTAGGTTGTTAAAAATTCTTCCTTTTTTAATTCTTTTGAAAATTTTATAAAACCATAATTTTTTAAAGGGAAGTTAACTTGACCGTTAAAATCAAAGTTAACTTTTGCCATTTTTATAATATCCACCCTTAGCCGGGCCCTCGTCAGTAGTGGTGGAATACTATCGATACTATCGATAGTTTGTTACTATCGAAAACTATCGATTGTTTTAAGTAATCATCGATAGTTTAAACTCGCATGTTATTAGTATTTCTTAAATTTAAGTTGACGGAATTCGATTTAAAAAACTTAAATTAAAAATTACACCAAATTCAGCACTAGATCATAAATCTGTTTTAAAGGTTGTCTCTTTTTTAATTACATACGCACTCTGCTTGCTGTTGGTACTGCCATCTATGGCTTTATGAACAAATTAAAGAAAAATCCTACAGGGAATCCCCGGCCCGGATCTATTAATTTTTTATGTGTGCTTTTTTGTTGTAGTGTACTACGTTTCGCTGTCTTCCATAATTTTGATTAATTTAATTAAAATTTTAAAAATGAGTAAACGCGGGAAGTCGTACGTTTTTTGGGAGTATTTTATAAAAAGTGTATGTCAACCATAAGGTCCATAAGTAAAATGTATTACTCAACAACTCTATCATGTATCAAGGTTGGTATAGTTTCGATAGTACTATCGATACTATCGATAGTAACTCTTTAGACTATCGGAAACTATCGATAGGGCTGACTATCGATAGTATTCCACCACTACTCGTCAGCGTAATCCGGCACCCATATGAGTCACCAATCGCATAAATCTCAGTATCTGGGTTTCTGGGGACTTATTGTTGACAACATTCGGCCAGTCCTGACCATTAGTCGCCCATACACCAACATATAAGTTGGACCGATTTGATCCGTTCGGATTTGGCCTGCCAACTAGGCACATACCAAAACTCTCGTTAATTTTGGGCAGGCGAGTCTAGCTCGCCGACCTAATCACCCGATTAGATTTGCCTGATTGAATCGTCTCGTTAATGGGACTTGATGCGCCGTCCGCTATTACTTACCGATCTACTGATGAGTTGCGACCTGCTGATTTCATCCGTGGCCGATAAGGCACGGCCCGATGAAGCTCGGCTCGCCACATACACACAAAGTTTTTTCCGCATATTTGGCTCGTGCCATATCAGATTTGTTGAGATATCCGCTGGTGTATGGCCCGCTATTGAGTGCCCTCCCCTCACTCACCCGGAGGTATTGCCTCACTCCGTTTTCTAGTTACGCTAAGAATAGAGAAGTGTTATATAAACTGGAACGGTTTGTATGAACGTAGGTATTATAAGTATAGAGATATAGGCATACGGTCACACGGAAGTAACAAAACAATCAATCGTTACCAATTACCATCATAAAATCATCTTTTACCACACAAAATAGACAAGCAGTGTCATAAAATTAGCAGGACATAATAGCACAAAATAAGAAAAGATCAACAAAATTTAAACCAACAATACGTTCATGTACTAATGAGAGCTCTCATATAAAACCTTTATACCTTTAATTATACCTTTAAACCTTTAATTACACCTTTATGACCGGTAAGAAAGACCACATAGCCCCTGGAAATAAGATACCGGGACACAGAACCTGTACTAGAACAATTCCGGGACGTACCATCCCATTTTACCTTCCCCGGTTCTGACCACCCAACCGTACGGTCATACTACCTTAATCTACCTTATCACCCAGTTTTACTTAAAACTAAATACAGAGCTTCATGTTGTCGACCCGTGCAACAACTTGATTGGTGGCTGTGATCATTCCATAACAGGAATATTTCTGATTTCATAACGGTCATTCCAAAAGACTCTGGAAATGCGGAACGATCCAAGTCACTTCGGTAGCAGTTTCTTACTGGTTCATGGCCGGTGCAGACATAATCTCCCAATGAAATCAAGTCGCCAATTTAAACTTCTTTTGAACACAGCGTTTAGAGTCAAATTGATCTTTTTGCATGGCCTGACAATCAGGGGTTTGTTCGAGTTTGTTCACAAAAACATAATCTAATCTGCAAACAAAAACATAATCTAATCTGCAAACACAAACTAATGTAATACAAATTTAGAATACGAAATACCCTAATTCGGTCCTGTTGTTTTGTGCTACAGACACTTAATATATATATTTTTTTAAGACCTCATCATTTCATGTAGTGATTTGAAAACCTTGCCGCCTTTAAGTTCATAATATTGCTTACTTATCTTTTTATTCTGAACGTAGTTAACATAATATCTTCCTGTTATCGCCTTACCTTTCTCAGATACTTGCGCCGCAAATATACTAACTAGGGAATCCCCTTCGGTAATAATATTTAGTTAACTATTTAAAAGTTCTTTGCATAGGCGTAACTAGAGGGGGGGCCAGGTGGGCTATGCCCACCCCAGACTGCTCTGGTGCCCACCCCAGAATTTCCGAAGTTCGAAGCCATACATACGTCATAGTGACACTTGCCATTAAAATCCTACGCGACTAAGGGCCAGGCCCCCCCTACAAAATCATTCTAGTTACGCCAATGGTTCTTTGACAAATCTAGTATATAGGATATCGGATTGCGACTTCTCATTCATTTTCATAATCAGGGGTACTATTCTCGGATTAGAGAGACATTTTACATTTTAGCAAAAATCTATAAGGACATGTTTTGTAACTAATGCCAATTTAACATTTTGAAATGCTTACTGCTGTGGACGGTCCACTTCCATTCAATATTTGTTTTAGCATAATACACTTAAAGGTCTTTATTTTCGTTCATAATCTGGTGTAATAATTTTCACAAACTTGTTAAACCTAGATATTGTCTCACGTTCTGTATTTTTCTGAACCGGAAAATTTACTACAGGGTGAGTTTATTTCATATTGGACAAATTGTAGAGTTTGATTTCTCATATTCTAGAAATTCGATTTTGGTAAGCCGAAAATAACATTAATTCTTTTTTTTTTTACTTTTAACCCATAACGTATAAACTTCTTTCAGAATATCTAAATAAACCAAAACTTGATTAAATCTTAATATGGGAATGCTAAATTTTAGTTAAGTATCAATCATTATATTGAACGGACTATGTATTCAATGATTGGTGGAACAAACTATACCTACGACAACAGTCGCAGTCTCTTTTAAAAACAACCCAAAGGAAAGGTTCATATTTCAAGACGCAATTAGTTTTCATGGTGTTTAAACACATTGGATTCTTTGATAAATAAAAAGAACCCGCATAGATCCGTGATATTATACACTTTTAATATTTGCTGTAAATTAATAAATTGTAAAATATTGTGTAGAATAAAATAAGTGGAAGATTAAAATATTATTATCAATTATTAATCAATAAACCATTTACAGATCTATCTGGTAGAAAATATGTATTTTGATATTTGGGAAGGACGAGTTTTGATTGTCATGCGTTGCGACCTAATCGGCATCAGTCTGTTGTCATTATGTATTTAAAGAAAATACTAACTTTAAAAATCAACTATCAAACATATATGTATACTTTTCGATACTCATAGCAAACCCATATATTGTCGGCTTGTTAACATCTGGCTAAAGTGGTCATCAATAACACTCGATTAGTACCGACCAGAACCTAATCTAAAATTGCAAAATCATTTCGTATATGTAAGGGAACCGCACTGATGGTGACGCCATCCGAGACTCCAGATCAATGGCACTTTATGTGTCAACATATAAAATAATATTTATGGGTTATTTTTGTAGAATGTAAATAAGAGATTTGGTTACGAATGACCACATGGAAAAGTTAGTCTTTAAGAGAGTACCGAAACGTTCGGGGTGTTTCTCTCTGTAAGCTTACCTTTGAAGCAAATATACGTTTTGCTAAAGATATAATTCGTATAATTTTATTGTATTCTTATATATACTCAAAATTATACCTGAAAGGAAAGCATTAACAAAAACTGTAAAATAATTTAACATCATCAAACAATTGAATAAATAAATAATACGTATACGTATATTATCAATAACCTTTATAAAAATAAATTACACTTACGCAACTGCAGTTTACGTATGACCAATCATGATATCAATGATAACCATTAATCAACAATCAATAATCAGTAATCAATAATCAATAATCATTTTCCAAATAACCAACAACCTAATAACCTTATGGGCCCGCGCTAGGAAAGACCACCTAGCCCCCTGGAAATGAGAGTAATGACCACATGGAAAAGTTAGTCTTTAAGAGAGTACCGAAACGTTCGGGGTGTTTCTCTCTGTAAGCTTACCTTTGAAGCAAATATACGTTTTGCTAAAGATATAATTCGTATAATTTTATTGTATTCTTATAAGTCAGAAGTGGGATAGACTGACGCTCGTGCTAATTTTTCTTTCTCTGGCAAGATGGGAAAAGAACTTTTAGTGTTTTAAGTAGCATCTTCTTTTATAGCTCGACAACATCAGAAGTGGGATTAGAAATCCAGTGCTTTGCTTGTGCTATTTTGCGCTTAGTGAATTTGTTTTTGTTGTGCCAAAAATGTATTGTCACCTTTCCGAGCAAAGTGTTAATGTAATATGGCGTACCGCGTATCCGGACAACTTACGCTTTTACCCCCGGACAAAAAAGGGTGAAATTGATATGAGTGAGTTGCGCTGAAAAGTAGGTGACAGACACTGGAATTATCAGGCATAACAAAAAAAAAAACAATTTGACGTGAAAAGGTGTGCATCAAAAATGTTTGGTGTTGGTGACGTAGTTTCGTGAAGGATCACCTCGATCTAGGCTACGGTATCGCGCCAGGGGTTGTTGGCGGGATGGCGATTTGCGCGGCTTTGGAAAGCCGGACCGTCGGGATGATCGCAGAGATACGCCTTACGGTCGTACAGGTGAGCCTGCGGGTCATAGACGTACCTCCCGATAGTAGAGACGTACCTTCAGATCGCCAGAACGGACCTTTCAGGATTTCCTGACAACATGGAAGGGACAGGTGTGAGGTTGTAGACGCCCCTGTCATGACAAGGTCGCGGACCTTTCAGGATGTCCTGGCAACTTGGAAGGGATTGTTATGAAGTTACAGCTATCTCTGGCTGGACAAGGTCAGGAGGAAGCAGTTTTAAACGCATTAGTGGTTTTGGTTTGTACTTTGATGTCTGTTATTGATATTCAAAGGTTTGTTAGTTACTGGAAATGGCGTGGGAACCGTATTGTTGGGTATCGTAAGAATACGGGACCTGGTACGCTTTGTGAGTAGGGCGGTCTGGACCACGGAAAACTAGATTGGGTTGTAAGTCCTGGTATTCTAGTGTGGCTCTTGCGTCTGGTATTACTCTCATTTCCAGGGGGCTAGGTGGTCTTTCCTAGCGCGGGCCCATAAGGTTATTAGGTTGTTGGTTATTTGGAAAATGATTATTGATTATTGGTTATTGATTATTGATTACTGATTATTGATTGTTGATTAATGGTTATCATTGATATCATGATTGGTCATACGTAAACTGCAGTTGCGTAAGTGTAATTTATTTTTATAAAGGTTATTGATGATATACGTATACGTATTATTTTTATTTATTCAATTGTTTGATGATGTTAAATTATTTTACAGTTTTTGTTAATGCTTTCCTTTCAGGTATAATTTTGGGTATACGAAATGATTTTGCAATTTTAGATTAGGTTCTGGTCAGTACTAATCGAGTGTTATTGATGACCACTTTAGCCAGATGTTAACAAGCCGACAATATATGGGTTTGCTATGAGTATCGAAAAGTATACATATATGTTTGATAGTTGATTTTTAAAGTTAGTATTTTCTTTAAATACATAATGACAACAGACTGATGCCGATTAGGTCGCAACGCATGACAATCAAAACTCGTCCTTCCCAAATATCAAAATAAATATTTTCTACCAGATAGATCTGTAAATGGTTTATTGATTAATAATTGATAATAATATTTTAATCTTCCACTTATTTTATTCTACACAATATTTTACAATTTATTAATTTACAGCAAATATTAAAAGTGTATAATATCACGAATCTATGCGGGTTCTTTTTATTTATCAAAGAATCCAATGTGTTTAAACACCATAAAAACTAATTGCGTCTTGAAATATGAACCTTTCCTTTGGGTTGTTTTTAAAAGAGACTGCGACTGTTGTCGTAGGTATAGTTTGTTCCACCAATCATTGAATACATAGTCCGTTCAATATAATGATTGATACTTAACTAAAATTTAGCGTTCCCATATTAAGATTTAATCAAGTTTTGGTTTATTTAGATATTCTGAAAGAAGTTTATACGTTATGGGTTAAAGTAAAAAAAAAGAATTAATGTTATTTTCGGCTTACCAAAATCGAATTTCTAGAATATGAGAAATCAAACTCTACAATTTGTCCAATATGAAATAAACTCACCCTATGTAGTAAATTTTCCGGTTCAGAAAAATACAGAACGTGAGACAATATATAGGTTTAACAAGTTTGTGAAAATTATTACACCAGATTATGAACGAAAATAAAAACCCTTAAGTGTATTATGCTAAAACAAATATTGAATGGAAGTGGACCGTCCACAGCAGTAAGCATTTCAAAATGTTAAATTGGCATTAGTTACAAAACATGTCCTTATAGATTTTTGCTAAAATGTAAAATGTCTCTCTAATCCGAGAATAGTACCCCTGATTATGAAAATGAATGAGAAGTCGCAATCCGATATCCTATATACTAGATTTGTCAAAGAACTTTTAAATGTTAACTAAATATTATTACCGAAGGGGATTCCCTAGTTAGTATATTTGCGGCGCAAGTATCTGAGAAAGGTAAGGCGATAACAGGAAGATATTATGTTAACTACGTTCAGAATAAAAAGATAAGTAAGCAATATTATGAACTTAAAGGCGGCAAGGTTTTCAAATCACTCCATGAAATGATGAGGTCTTAAAAAAATATATATATTAAGTGTCTGTAGCACAAAACAACAGGACCGAATTAGGGTATTTCGTATTCTAAATTTGTATTGTTTGTGTTTGCAGATTAGATTATGTTTTTGTTTGTGTTTGCAGATTAGATTATGTTTTTGTGAACAAACTCGAACAAACCCCTGATTGTCAGGCCATGCAAAAAGATCAATTTGACTCTAAACGCTGTGTTCAAAAGAAGTTTAAATTGGCGACTTGATTTCATTGGGAGATTATGTCTGCACCGGCCATGAACCAGTAAGAAACTGCTACCGAAGTGACTTGGATCGTTCCGCATTTCCAGAGTCTTTTGGAATGACCGTTATGAAATCAGAAATATTCCTGTTATGGAATGATCACAGCCACCAATCAAGTTGTTGCACGGGTCGACAACATGAAGCTCTGTATTTAGTTTTAAGTAAAACTGGGTGATAAGGTAGATTAAGGTAGTATGACCGTACGGTTGGGTGGTCAGAACCGGGGAAGGTAAAATGGGGTGGTATGTCCCGGAATTGTTCTAGTACAGGTTCTGTGTCCCGGTATCTTATTTCCAGGGGCTATGTGGTCTTTCTTACCCGGTCATAAAGGTGTAATTAAAGGTTTAAAGGTATAATTAAAGGTATAAAGGTTTTATATGAGAGCTCTCATTAGTACATGAACGTATTGTTGGTTTAAATTTTGTTGATCTTTTCTTATTTTGTGCTATTATGTCCTGCTAATTTTATGACACTGCTTGTCTATTTTGTGTGGTAAAAGATGATTTTATGATGGTAATTCGTAACGATTGATTGTTTTGTTACTTCCGTGTGACCGTATGCCTATATCTCTATACTTATAATACCTACGTTCATACAAACCGTTCCAGTTTATATAACACTTCTCTATTCTTAGCGTAACTAGAAAACGGAGTGAGGCAATGCCTCCGGGTGAGTGAGGGCACTCAATGGTCAGGACTGGCCGAATGTTATCAACAATAAGTCCCCAGAAACCCAGATACTGAGATTTATGGGATTGGTGACTTATATGGGTGCCGAATTACGCTGACGAGGACCAAGCTGAGGAGAGAGAAGTGATTGCAACAGGGAACACTTGGCCGCGACTTGGCGTTGAACTATGACGCGCTCGACATCATAATACAATTATAGTTTCTCTTGAATAAATCTATTTAAATTAGTACTTTTAGTGTTTTAAGTAGCATCTTCTTTTATAGCTCGACAACAATAACAAAATCAAGTTGAAAAAGTCAAAACGCAAGCAACGCGAACGAAACTCTCGTAGCCGTCGGAAACGCGATCGATCGACGTCGACGAGTAGTACATGTAGTACTGACAGTGAAAGAGACATTTTAAAAAAACAATTAAAACAGCTCCGTAAAGAAGTTGAAACGCTACGAAATAAGCCTTCATCTTCCGCGACTGTAATGTCATGACGAACAAGCTATACCATTATTTGATTCCGCAAAAGACGATTTAACGGTTGAAATGTGGATGTCAAAAGTGGAAATGTTAGCCGAAAAATACCAGTGGAGTGACGAGTAGGATCAAGGATCATAGCTAGTATACTTAAGGGACACGCCCGCCAATGGTACTACGAACAAACAACGAACGAAATTCCATGGAATGCGATGAAAGTAGGAATGATCAGCCATTTTCGTAAGTCCGTTCCATTTGCAAACTTATTACGTGATGCCTCTAATTATGAAGCAAGACCTGGCCAAAATTTGGGTGACAATTAAATAAGAAATTGACCAAATTAAGGGCTTTGAGATTAAAAATTCCAGACGAATTTTTAATCGATGCCGTAATTGGAGGAATCAAAGATGATAATATTGCACGTACGATTCGATCAGCACGGCATCAAGACGCTGACAAGGTTTTTGCATACCTCAATACGTTTGGGGAAATGCCTGTTCAAGAACTCAACAAAAATTTACCTTCCTCAAGTACTAGTAGTTTCACGCCAAAAAATAACACTCATGAAAAACGCAAAGCACCCCCTCTTTCATGTTTTAATTGTGGAGTAGTCGGGCATTATGCAAAAGATTGCCGAAAACCCCGTATAGAGTGCAAAATTTGTCATAAATTAGGACATTTGCAACCGAACTGCCCCTCAAGCGAAAATACGTCTATTGCAAATTAAGTATTAAATAGTAATTCTAAAGAGACCGACGATCCTATGTTCATCAAAACTGCATTCATAACGAGCCATAAATCTTCTTGCCTAATTGACACGGGTAGAACAAACACTTATTCGAGCATCAGCTGTGAAACGATTTGAACTGCCGCCGTAACTGCAATAATTGTTGATGATAAGTATTTAACACACGAGCATCGAAAAACAACATATCTTGTAAAGAAAAGTAGCGATATATTTAGAAATCTTCCAGTTTTGAATGAAACTACTATAAATGTCGTCGACATTCATACTATAAATGATCTTTCTTTTGGCCACATAAAGAAAAGCGATAAATTAAAATGTGTTGACATTTTAAATGAATTTTCAGACTGTATATCGTCATCTCTGAAGTGCCTTGGTTTGGTAAAACTAATAAGGCATCAAAGGAAATAAAAACATGTGACACGCCTATAGTTTATCGCCCTTATCGTCTGTCTGATGCAGAAAAGGGTATATTACGAGAAATAATTGACGAATTATTGGATAATGGCAATTATTAGGGAATCCGATTCTCCGTATGCCAGCCTTGTAACGTTAGTAAAGAAAGAAGAGTTGATGCATTCACAGAGTTCTGTCAGATAGATGCAGTCAAGAGTCAAAGTGCAAAATACGTTACCAACATATTAACAAACTTTGTATACCTGTTTGGTATACCTAGTCGAATAATAAGTGATCGTGGATCAGCATTTACATCAAGTAGGTACTTTTCAAGATTTTTGCAAGTGTTACGACGATATCCTAAACGAAATTAAGGACAACTTTGACCCATTAGATTTAAAAGAACTTTGAAATTAAATTTCTACTCATATTACAAGAGATCAACGCAAGCCAAAAGAACGTTACGGTAAAACACGACAAGATGCCGCTAAATACAAGAGAGGTTATTTGGTAATGGTGAGAATGATGAGTGAGCCAGCTACAGGGGGTAGCCGTAAGGTAAACTGTTTCCAAAATTTAAAGGGCCTTTTCGAGTGTCGAAGGTACTGATTAATGACCGATATTGAAGTTGAAGATTTACGAGGTCATTCAAAACATACACGTACGGTATAGCTGCTGTTCAATTTAAAGTAAAGTTATGTTACGAATGTTATATGCTTATCCGGTATAACATTTCGTTTTATATAAAACACGTGACGCTAGCTAGCTAAGTAAGACGAAGTATGACAATAGTTGCATGTATTGGGCTTTTGTTTAAATCTACGGATTTATATCATTGGCATCTAATAAGTAAGACGAAGTATGACAATAGTTGCATGTATTGGGCTTTTGTTTAAATCTACGGATTTATATCATTCGCATCTAATAAGTAAGACGAAGTATGACAATAGCTGCATCTATTGGGCTTTTGTTTAAGTAAAAAGTACGGAAATCAACGGATTTATATCATTGACATCTAATAAGTAAGACGAAGTATGACAATAGTTGCATGTATTGGGCTTTTGTTTAAATCTACGGATTTATATCATTCGCATCTAATAAGTAAGACGAAGTATGACAATAGCTGCATCTATTGGGCTTTTGTTTAAGTAAAAAGTACGGAAATCAACGGATTTATATCATTGACATCTAATAAGTAAGACGAAGTATGACAATAGCTGCATATATTGGGCTTTTGTTTAAGTAAAAAGTACGGAAATCAACGGATTTATATCATTGACATTTAATAAGTAAGACGAAGTATGACAATAATTGCCTCTATTGTTTTTGTCATCATCAATAGCCATTTTGCGTCCACTGCTGGACATAGGCCTCCCATAAATCATTCCATTTCTCCCGGTTCTGAGCATTCTGTATCCAGTTGTGCTGGATGCGCTTAATGTCGTCTGAACATCTTGTTGGAGGACGTCCTCGGTTACGATAGGCTTCTTGTCTAGGTCTCCATTCTAGGATTTTCTTGGTCCATCTTCCATCTCTGACTCTAGCAACATGACCTGCCCAGTTCCATTTCAGGGTTGTAATTCTTTTTACTGCGTCCGTAACACCGGTTCCTTCCCTGATTGTATGTAGTTGTAATTGGTATGATTAAGTAGAAAGTACGAAACTTCTTTGCTTTTCAGACGAAAGTACGGAGATCAACGGATCTCTACTAAAGATCAACGGAGCTTTGACATGTACTAGAGATCAACGGATCTCACTAATGGAAGATCAACGGATCTTTGCTTTTCAGATGAAAGTACGGAGATCAACGGATCTCTACTAAAGATCAACGGATCTTTGACATGTACTACAGATCAACGGATCTCATTAACGAAAGATCAACGGATCTTTACTAATGATAGAAGGATCGACGGATCCTGTTTTTTTTTCAGAATGAGATGAACCAAGAGATCAGTCTTCCGTCCTCGATGAAGCCTGAGGACAGGCTTATATACAGGATGGCCGAATGTAAGGGAACCGCACTGATGGTGACGCCATCCGAGACTCCAGATCAATGGCACTTTATGTGTCAACATATAAAATAATATTTATGGGTTATTTTTGTAGAATGTAAATAAGAGATTTGGTTACGAATGACCACATGGAAAAGTTAGTCTTTAAGAGAGTACCGAAACGTTCGGGGTGTTTCTCTCTGTAAGCTTACCTTTGAAGCAAATATACGTTTTGCTAAAGATATAATTCGTATAATTTTATTGTATTCTTATATATACTCAAAATTATACCTGAAAGAAAAGCATTAACAAAAACTGTAAAATAATTTAACATCATCAAACAATTGAATAAATAAATAATACGTATACGTATATTATCAATAACCTTTATAAAAATAAATTACACTTACGCAACTGCAGTTTACGTATGACCAATCATGATATCAATGATAACCATTAATCAACAATCAATAATCAGTAATCAATAATCAATAATCATTTTCCAAATAACCAACAACCTAATAACCTTATGGGCCCGCGCTAGGAAAGACCACCTAGCCCCCTGGAAATGAGAGTAATACCAGACGCAAGAGCCACACTAGAATACCAGGACTTACAACCCAATCTAGTTTTCCGTGGTCCAGACCGCCCTACTCACAAAGCGTACCAGGTCCCGTATTCTTACGATACCCAACAATACGGTTCCCACGCCATTTCCAGTAACTAACAAACCTTTGAATATCAATAACAGACATCAAAGTACAACTAACTACTATAATGCTTTTAAAACTGCATCCTCCTGACCTTGTACAGCCAGGAATAGCTGTAACTGCATACCAATCCCTTCCAAGTTGCCAGGACATCCTGAAAGGTCCGCGACCTTGTCATGACAGGGGCGTCTACAACCTCACACCTGTCATTTCCATGTTGTCAGGAAATCCTGAAAGGTCCGTTCTGGCGATCTGAAGGTACGTCTCTACTATCGGGAGGTACGTCTATGACCCGCAGGCTCACCTGTACGACCGTAAGGCGTATCTCTGCGATCATCCCGACGGTCCGGCTTTCCAATCCCGCGCAAATCGCCATCCCGCCAACAACCCCTGGCGCGATACCGTAGCCTAGATCGAGGTGATCCTTCACGAAACTACGTCACCAACACCAAACATTTTTGATGCACACCTTTTCACGTCAAATTGTTTTTTTTTTTGTTATGCCTGATAATTCCAGTGTCTGTCACCTACTTTTCAGCGCAACTCACTCATATCAATTTCACCCTTTTTTGTCCGGAGGTAAAAGCGTAAGTTGTCCGGATACGCGGTACGCCATATTACATTAACACTTTGCTCGGAGAGGTGACAATACATTTTTGGCACAACAAAAACAAATTCACTAAGCGCAAAATAGCACAAGCAAAGCACTGGATTTCTAATCCCACTTCTGATGTTGTCGAGCTATAAAAGAAGATGCTACTTAAAACACTAAAAGTACTAATTTAAATAGATTTATTCAAGAGAAACTATAATTGTATTATGATGTCGAGCGCGTCATAGTTCAAGGCCAAGTCGCGGCCAAGTGTTCCCTGTTGCAATCACTTCTCTCTCCTCAGCTTGGTCCTCGTCAGCCTAATTCGGCACCCAATCCCATAAATCTCAGTATCTGGGTTTCTGGGGACTTATTGTTGATAACAGAACCTAATCTAAAATTGCAAAATCATTTCGTATACCCAAAATTATACCTGAAAGGAAAGCATTAACAAAAACTGTAAAATAATTCAACATCATCAAACAATTGAATAAATAAATAATACGTATACGTATATTATCAATAACCTTTATAAAAATAAATTACACTTACGCAACTGCAGTTTACGTATGACCAATAATCAATGATAACCATTAATCAACAATCAATAATCAGTAATCAATAAATCAATAACCAATAATCATTTTCCAAATAACCAATAACCTGATAACCTTATGAGCCCGCGCTAGGAAAATCCACCTAGCCCACCCTGGAAATGAGAGTACTTTCCAGGGGCAAGACCACACTAGAATACTTTCCAGGACTTACAACCCTATTCTAGTCTTTCCATGGTCCAGACCGCCCTATTCACAAGATTTCCAGGTTCCGTATTCTTACCTAGTAATACGTTCCACAACTACAAGCCTTTGAATATAAACCGATATTCAAAGAGCAGACTAACTACTACTTTTCAAAATTGGATCCATGGCTTGATGTTGTCAATTCCAGCCACACCCTCATACGCCTTTCGTGATCTTGTCATGCCAGGGATATCTGTCACTTCATACCGATCTCTTCCAAGTTGCCAGGACATCCTGAAAGGTCCGCGACCTTGTCTTGACAGGGGTGTCTACAACCTCACACCTGACCCAGCCATGTTGCCAGGAAATCCTGAAAGGTCCGTCCCGGCGATCTGAAGGTACGTCTCTACTATCGGGAGGTACGTCTATGACCCGCAGGCTCACCTGTACGACCGTAAGGCGTATCTCTGCGATCATCCCGACGGTCCGGCTGCCCGACGGTCCGGCAACCCAACCCGCGCCAATCGCCATCCCGCCAACAACCTCTGGCTCGACACCGCAGCCTAGGTCGAGGCGATCCTTCACAAATCTAAGTCACAACACCAAATATTTTTTATGCATACCGTTTCACGTCAAATTGTTTTTATCTGTTATGCCTGATAATTCAAGTATCTGTCACCTACTCTTCGGCGCAACTCACTCATATCAATTTCACCCTTTTTGTCCGGAGGTAACAGCGTAATTTCTCCGGCTACGCGTTACGCCATTATCACTTCGCTCGAAGAGGTGACAATACATTTTTTTTTCACAACAAAAACAAACTCACAAAGCGCAAAATAGCACAAGCAAAGCACTGGATTTCTAATCCCACTTCTGATGTTGTCGAGCTTTAGAAGAAGACACTACTCAAAACACTAACAGAACTAATTTAAATAGACTTGTTCAAGAGAAAACTATAATTGTATTCCCATGTCGAGCGCTTCATAGTTCAACGCCAAGTCCCAAGTCCCCCCTGTCTTGCCTTCACTTCTCCCTGCTTAGCCGGGCCCTCGTCAGCGTAATCCGGCACCCATATGAGTCACCAATCGCATAAATCTCAGTATCTGGGTTTCTGGGGACTTATGGTTGACAACATATTTAAATCTAATAATCGATTATCCGAGTAACCGGTTATTATTTCTGACTTCCTATTGCGAAATAATTTATTGTATCCTATCTTCTGTGTGTGCTGTTGTTCTATGTGTACGATAGTGTAATTATACGTTAGTGTTTAGTGCTTTTGTGTAATCTGATAATAGGTGCATATCTTCAAAAACACTAATTTGAAACTCGTGGGTGTATGTGTGTTTCTTTAAGTGATTTAGTGTAATTTGCTCTGTTTCATTATGTTCCGAGAAGGCCGAATGGGGTTTAGTGGGTATAAGCTTATTATGCACTCGCACACTATCATCAGGGCACGTGATGAGCATAAACCTCTTCCCATAGAAAAAAAAAATGAAGGTGTCAGTGCCCTGGATTCCTTACTCGTGTCGGCGGCCTGGATTTAATTTCTAAGTAAGCTAAATATTTATTTTTATAACAAACTAAAGTTTCACACAGTTTGGTAACATTGCGCGTAACAGGTGTTTGTGATACACTGCCTCAGGGTGTTATGATTCATTACCGCAGAGTCACATGTGAGTAAGGAGGGTTTGTTATCCCACTTTTAAAACGGTAGAAAAAAAAATATGTAGCGCTTCTCTAGGACATCCCAGGAGTCATCCATTTAAATATAATAGTTACGTCATTTCCATAACACCCTGTATTTTCATCTGAGGAGGACGACATCTTGTTCACGTCTAACACAAGCGACTTCAAACCAGCCCTTAGGGCTTGTTTTGACCAAGGCACCTGGCAAACGCAGATGCAACGCGACCGGCACTTCAGCTGAGTTGCTCTTACGTTCCCACTGGAATCAACTGGTTCGAAGTCTATTTTGACGTGAGCAAAATGTCGTCTTCGTCAGATGAAGATGTAACCGCATCATACTTTCTCGTTAAAAACTTTTTTAAAAAAATTAGCGACAATTTTCGCTTAACCCTTTTTATACCATAAATTTGAGACATAGTTCGCCCATGATTTTAGCAATTTCTCCCCAGGCTTTTTCTTTGATGTCGTTACGACTGTAAGATGGCTTTGTAACATCATGTGTGTGCTTCAACAAGGGTCACAAAAGTTAAATAGTTTGCTGTATAGTGTATCGTCCGCCAGTTGAGTTGCCTTAAGTCAGTGCGAACACGTGTATTTAAACATTAGCACTGTGTGTCGCGTTGATCATGGCGTTGATGTTGCGTTGTGGTTGTCAGTTGCTTTGGTACTGGTAGAGAACAGGCACTTAAAGATCTGATGATGCTATCTTGTGGAGAATTAAAAGTAGCAACGAGAAAGTGAAATTTAATTTTGGATATCTCTTCAAACAACGCCATTAAAAAATAAAAACCGAAACTCAAGATTTAAAATTTTGCCAGATTTTAGAAGCCCCTGTATTTATTTTTGATTTTTTGCGGCTTTGTAAGATCTTTGTTTGCGGCATATTATTGGGCCCAATTTAACCGACTTCGTACAATTGACAATGGTGAGAGACGAATTTGTTACATCACCCTGTGTATATCTATATTTAGTCGGGGGGTTAAACAAGGAAAACTACACTTCAAGTGGCTTATTTATCTTGGAGACGTCAGTTACTCAGTTATAACAAAACCCAGATTTTTATATTTTCAAGATGACTAAAGAAATTGACACCATTTCTAAACATATTTTACACGGTGATTTTTTTCTTTGAATATCATTTTTTAGAGTTAAGCCTAGGCCACAATATTATAAATTATCTGTTTGTAATGAATGCATGAATAGTATATCGAACGTTTTCGAAATCACCCTGTACCTACACCTGATCCAACAACGTAGTATAAATATGGCACTAACGCTTGCGCTTTGTGAAATGTCTACGTGACTGTCGTGTTCGAGAAAAACAATGCTCCTTGCCTTGCTTCAGTCGGAATTTAACATCAACGGAAAGAGTAGTTAACATGAGTGTGTAAACCAACGAATTTTTCTTTGTGCCTAATAAATTTTAGTGACCGGCCGTTTACATCTGTTTGCAATAATAGCGGTTTTCGTTTGTACCCGTTCTTAATAGTTTTGCTCGATTAGTTTTTTTATCTACAGTTTTGCCAAAATTACTTACATCATGGTCGAGAAGATAATAGAAGAAACCGAAAACTACGACATAGGTGTGTTTATTTACCTATTCATGGCTTGGTAATTTTAATTATTATTGTCGCAACGTACACCTAATATTTCGGAAAATAGAAGATTTGTGCATATTATATAGGGCATCCTTTTTACCTGTTTATATCTTTCTTTGTTTAATATTTATATCGATGTCAGTCAAAATGTTTAATTATACCCATTATTTATCCAACAACTGGGCCTCATGTTGGGTGTCTTGCGTCATACAGTCGGTGATCCATATTACCGAAAAACTGAATAAGTTAGTTTAATTTGTATTTTGATTTGACTACTTATACTTGGTAGCAAAAACTTTATTACTTATTTATAGAATATTATTATTTAAAACCCATTAAAAACGTTTTATTCACAGCAAAGCTTACAAAAATCACTAAATTTATAAAATAACCGGTGTGTAATGCAATATCGGTTCTTTGACATAATATTTAAAATGAATGTCCCCTCAAATTTTTTGCTTATAGAACACATTTTTTTTATGTTTTGGTTAGCGATTGGGTAGGAAAGTCCTTTGTAAAATTTGAGATTAGAAGTTCCACCCGCTACTTAATTATCCATTTCTCATAAAGTGATTATTATGCACATCACTAAGAACCACACAACTTGTCACCTTAGAGTAGTTACATTATATTATGTGCAATCAACTCGGTTTTGAAGAAAACGCAAAAGAAAAACATCGCAGTTGTTATTCCATACTTAACTAAAAAAAACTTGTTTTGTTAATTTGTGTTTACATTCCATATGGCAAAATACTACTACTTTTGCTTGTAAACACCGTAACTTTGATCATATGACTTTGGAATTATATAGAAACCATAGATATATATATCAACATATACTTACTTATGTGGTTATAGTGGAAATTCAAATTCAACAAAAATGCTACTTACAACAGTGTAACTCTAAGGTTATGAACTGTCTAGGTGCTAGTCTACAAACCATTTAAAATATGAATGCTAAAAGGTCATACTTACAGAACAAACCACATCTAACATACTACTACATAGGTTTTATATCTGTGTACTTCTGTGTCCAAAATCATATGAACTACCTGATTCCATCTCTTGGACATAATTGCAATTTCTGATGTATAAAAATAATAAATATTGTTGAGAAATAGTTAAAATAAGTTACAATGATTGTCTTGGAGATAGTATCGGACAAGGCTGCCTGTGCCTATCCAAAGACCAGTGGGTCCTTTGGGGGACTGGGCGATCTTTATATCTCTTAAGATGGGCTTATCAGTGCATGGCTAAATGTTTCGGTTTCATAGCTGCTCGCCAATTTATAACAGTTTGACATCAAGATGACCAGCAGTTAACACTTGACCGACAAAGGGTATAACCACACACTGGTAAACCCACCCTTTATCTTTAGAAAATGACTTTTCATATAGAGGGTGTTTCAAGAAACATGTGTCGTCACTCATGCAGTGATTCCTTACCCAAAAATATGACAAATAGTTCCTAATTCCAATATGGGTCCCACAGATGCTTTGTTTGAAAGATACATCAGGGAGTTAACATTCAAAAATTTTTTTGATTTAAATATATTTCGGAAACAGCTTTAGTCATTTTAGTAAAATTTTGGGTTACAAAGTATCTAAAATAGCAATTATTGGGGCAATAAAAATGTGTGAATAGGATTACCAGGGACCTGCGTGCAATCACGCGCTCTAATATTTTTTAACAAAATAGGTATGACTTTCAGATTATGATAGTTCAATTAGAAATTTAAAAGGTTAAAAAAATATATTAATATTTATTTGAAGTCGGCTTCGTTTACAAGATTAATGCATTTTTGTTAGGTTATAGTTATCAGGGTGTCCCACTAAGGCCTTCAAAGTACGATATAGATTACGTCTTTGGGGAAAAATTTCATTGACTAAATCGCCCAAGAAAAATAGCTATGACTTTCAGATTATGATAGTTCAATTAGAAATTTAAAAGGTTAAAAAAAATATACTGATTTATTTGAAGTCGTCTTCGTTTACAAGATTAATGCATTTTTATTAGGTTATAGTTATCAGGGTGTTCCACTAAGGCCTTCGAAGTACGATATAGATTACGTCTTTGGATAACAATTTCATTGACTAAATCGCCCAAGAAAAATCGATGAAAAATAATATCACTTTGTTGTCAAAATGACCGCTAGGGGGCGCAATTACTGTTATATAACTAACAAATTAAGATTTCTTCAAATTATCACTAGCTAGATGCTCTGGCAACTTTGATATTAAGTTAATTTGACATTTGTGTATTTAAAACTTTTTATTATTTAAAACATAACAAAGTTAGTTTCATTGCCTTAGAGATTTTCAATTCATTTATATCTTACCCGTTAGGTATAAATGTCTTATTTTTTACTATTAATTGTTTTTCCATACTTTTTTTTTATCTATTTCATAACAATATCTAATAATAAGAAAATGTATATTATTGAAATGATTAGCCTTCTGTTGCATTTGTTCGAGTTTGTTTGTTGGTCTATTCTCACATTTTGTCCAAAATAGGAATACTTATACAAAGGCAACATCAAAAAAAAAAAAAATTTAAAGTTTTAAAGGCAATCCAACTAACTTTGTGATTTTTTAAATAATAAACAACAAATAATGTCAAATTAACTTAATATCAAAGTTGCCTACCATCTAGCAGGATTGGCAAAATTTTGTTTCCATGGAAATCATGATAAGCAGGTACCTAACATTAATTTTTTTGAATAAAATGGTTATTTGTAAATAACTCGAGAAAGAATAAAGATATTGAATTACGGTTTGCGCCAAAATGTAGCTATTTTTATGCTGTTTAAGTAATGAAATAATATATCATGCTATGTAATGTTATTAAGAAAATGTAAAAAAACAGAATCATGGGTAAACAGCACCCTCTAGAAGATGCAATGTGAACTATCGATCACCAAAGTCTGATATTTAATAAGAGTAAAATTATCTTTAGAACGAGCCTAAGTTCATTAAATTTGAATAAATGGTTTGGAAGATACAGCAATTTTAAAAATATATTTTTTTTACACTCTTCCCCCACCCTTAATATTGCCGATACGAAAACAGTTTTGGGAACAATCTTTCGCAATAATTAATTAGTAGTAATTGCACCCCCTAGCGATAATTTTAGAAACGTGAAAATATTTTTCATCAATTTTGCTTGTTCGATTTAGTCCATGAAATTTTTTTCTCAAAGACGTAAGGTCCTTAAGGGCTTCCATAACATCGTACCTCGCCGACCTTAGTGCGACACCCTGTATAGGCAGCTTAACACAATTTGAGCAAATTAGGTATTTAAAAGGTCTTGACCTAAATAAAATTACAGTAAACGTAAATATTGCTAATTACTGAAATACTTTTCATAAACTTTCACTAAAATTACTAAAGCCGTTTCGGAAATATCTCGAAAACACCGAAAATATATCCTTCAAACAAAGCATGCGCGGACGCATGCTGATAGGAACTATTTGTGTTTGAATAAGGAATAGAGCAATGGCACATGTTTCTTGGAACACTGTATATTTTAAAATTTATTATAGAAATTTTACCAGTTTCTGCACATTGACATATATCAGACAGGTTTACCAAATATAGCCAAACTTCACATAATTTATCTAGGCTATAAACGTTTTTAAATTTAGTTTAAACTGTTGAATTTAGCTAATGCCCAAGGACAGATAAGGTTAGACCCAGAAATGTTATAGAGCTGGGACTATAGTAGCATTGGGTAGTTTAACATACTCTCCATTCCAGTGAAGGCTCATTGGCGAAAATATAGAGGAAGAGCCAAGCAAAAATATTCTTAAACACACAGACTATCGTTGGGCGTCAATATAATTCACGCCAAAGGCGAGGAAGTGGACGGCACTTCCCCTACTTCCTCTGAATAGCTGCCCTCTCCTTCTCCATATATGGCAACCTGCCTGAACATAGAGGTTTTTTGTCCGCCATCTTGAATTTTAGTACTTTAAAAATTATTCTCAATGTCGACAAGTCCATATTTATGGAATCCTAGCACCCCACCCCCCACAGACCTCGTGATTTTCATCGGTGTTCGTGACAGGCCGATTCCGTGACATTTTCTTACAATATCCATGGTTACCTACTTAATTTTATAGGTGAATTTTGTATTTGTATTGTTATTTAATTAAAGGTATACCACTAGTAAATAAAATCTTCCTGAAGATGTTTTTATGGGGTAGAAACGTTGATATGTATTTAATAAAAGTAATTTTGTAAGATTCGTCGGATATGAAGTTACCATAAATGCATTAAAAAATACAGGACCGTATTTAGAAAAACAACCCTGATCTATGGTATATGAAAAACGAAACATCGGTCATGAAATCTAAGAAAATTGTTTTATAGGAGATGAACAGTGTCAATGAAAGTGTGAAATTTATTTTATATTATCTCTTTAAATAAAGCAAGAAAAACTAAAAACCAAAACGGTAATTTTCAGTTTTTTACGGATTATATCTTCGGAAGTTCCTATTGGTCAGCTATGAACAAACCCGAAACTTTGCGCCGATTTAACCTTTGCTGTATCTCTTACTGTTTATTAGATTCCAATGGTGAACATAGAATTTTTAATACCCTGTATACGAAGATATATCTGTGTTAAGGGTTTTCACTTAAAACTCCGAGGGCCTATATCTCGAAAACGAATGGATATATTTTGATTTCATGAAAAGTCGTCATCAGGTAGGATCAATTAGCATTTTTTAAAGATAACATTCATGCGACGCATTTGATATCGATGTTATATCGGTATCGGCTAAAAAATCTATATCGGCCGTTCACTAATTATTATCTCGTGCATATTTGGTTGGGTGGATTGTGTAAGGGATTGTTTGGAAGTCGCATCTTGGTAATGGAACATAAAGTTGCTGTTTCGGCGACTTGTAATTCTACAGTTTAGATAAAGTGACAGTATTCTAAGAGGAGACGGCATATATATTGACGGGTATATATGAACTGCAATTTTAAGAGGAATACCTTATTCACAAGTTAGGCTGCGAAAGTGTTATAATGTATTTGTAATTCATTTGGGTTTTAATAGCTTACAAATATTTATTTAGTGCTAAGATTCTCATTTACACAAGTCAAAATAATAATACAAAAGTGTCAAAGATCATTTCAATTCTGTAGTTAAATACAGATATTGTGTTTACCTATAAATTGATCAAGACAATTAAAATTAAGGAATATTTGAAATTGAAGTCTGCGGCTCAAAGTTCGTGCTCGGGTTAGCCACACGCTTCAGTTTTGCGACGTTTTTGTACGAACTGGCTTATACGTCGAACAAAACTGTCTAGTAAACACGCAGTGTGTGGGGCCTCTTTACAAGTAAAGTTAAAAAAGTCATCTAGATTTAAATAAAATTACTTTCAAGAACCCCATATGTTTAATTTTTAGTTCAAAGAATTAGTATATTAGCATTTAGATCGTTTTTTGCAAAAGTTAAAATATGTCGATATTCAGTTAATAATGAGGGCTCTATTATTGTGCAATAACAAAACAAGCTCACAATGGACCAAGGTCCCCCAAAATCGCGAGCGCCCCGGTGCATTGCCTCGGACTGCTATGTGATAGTTACGCCACTATCAACTCTGTAATATGATCAGCGATAATCTCAGTGATATGAACAAAGAGTTTTTTCTTTCTGAAATCATTGTGTACTAGTTTGTAAGAGATAATATGAATCGAGAACATTACTGGTGGTTTTGATCTTTGTGGCTATGTATTTATGAAATCCTACTTTATTTCGTCCATTGACTTTAAAATGGTCAAACTGAAAGAAAAATCAAAATGTCTCTGCTTCTGAAAAAGCAAAAATCATAGATGAATAAAGGTTTAAGGGTCAAAAATACAAGGTATTGCCACGTCTACGGTTTGTTCAGATAAGAGCCAAAATGCTGCGGTTGGTGAAGCCATTAAGAAAATTACATTAAGAGATACTTTTATACATTTAGTAGCCACATGGGAAGTTAAGTCCCTACAAAATGCACTCGCAAACAAATTTTTTAGAAGGCGAAAACGAGCCGGCCGAAAGTGATGGTGAAATTCAAGAACAGCCAAGTGTTTGATGAAGCAGTTGAAGCCTGAAGATCTCAGCCATAGAATGGGCTACACAGCAGTTTAAAAATAAAAGAATCACTGGTTTAAAAAATATATAAGTACATATATGATATAACTTCATATTTTTCTATAAAAGATTAATTATAAGTAGTATATATTAAGTTACTACCGTACTTATAGACCCATGTATCAGTAAACACTATGTAGTATGGTATGTACAATAATTGTTACATATTTCTTGCGACCTTCGCTAATATAAACATACCGTTAGAATGAACTCGGGCTTTTTGTGTTCAGGTTACCGAGATTGTACTGTTCCTAAATGTAATGTTATGACATATTCTAACAAAAACACTAAGTTTGAATTTAACATATTACCTGCATTTAAATAATAGCTTCAATCATATCCTGATAGAGGTTTTCCTTACGACCAGCTTCTGCAAAGGTCAAACGCAAATACGTTATTTGCCAATATCTGCTGTACAAAGGGAACTTTAAAATCCAAAATTTCTATATCTTCTGCCTATCACTTTTACTAACCAATATATTTACATTTTCATCTATCAATAGAATTAGATATTTAAGTACGTACCCTGTCACCATGATAATGTATATATATGCATATATCTTTGATGCACTATTATCACTTGACCTGTTGTTAGATGTTTAAAGAATGTATCATTGCATTTGCTAGTTCCTATTTTTAGATTTATTTTTTTTATATGAGAGGAACTTTGATCGAACTGATTCTTACCGGCTTAATCCTAAACCTCCACCTCCTCAATTTTTAGTCTAGTCTATTTTAAAGTCAATTGGACATTTCTCGCTACCCCTTCTTTGGTTTTCACTATTTCTCTGATATAAGTCTGTATTGCCCCCAACTCCCTTTATTTTCTAACATTAAGATCATCCTGACTTAATGGTTCTCTAAATTTTCTCCTAATTGTAGGCTTAGCTGCGCATCCTTACACCCCTGTCACCTTACACGCTCAAACACTGTATGTTGGACGGAATCCGTTCGCCGCAATTACGGCAGTTTTCATCTCGAGTATTAATTTAGAAAATGTCTTGAAAGATCAACCCTGTAAGTACTCGCGTGAGATAGTAGCATGTTTGTCCGAACTTGCACTTCATCCAGGAGTCAATACTTCGAATTGTTGGCTTTGTCCACTTCGCAGCAGTCTCTAGTTGATTCCGTACTTGCCGGTTTTCCAGAGTGACTATTGCTTATTAAGTTTTACCATCCTTTTTTTGGTGTAGCCTTTTTCTTTCTGCTCCCTGTACCTCCATTGGGGTTACCGCAGTAACTACCTGAATTGGTATGGGTCGATTGGTTGGTCCTCCTATTATCTAGCTCATCATATGTCATCACGATGTTTAATTATATTTTAGATTCGGCTAATTCATTGCACTGTACAACTTGTACCTATCTCGTTTTCTATTTTTCTATTCATGGTTATATCAAGAGCTAAAGCTTAGAATTAGAAACTAGTAAGTTAAATATTATTATAGATAATTTATTGTCGTTAAAAGTACTTTTTTAAGCACTTTTTTCATAATAATAATAATAATGTTTATTCCCAACGAGCTATTTTAGTCCATTACAGGGAATATTATAACATAGAACATAAATAAGTAATTAATCAATATAAAAATTTAAAATAAAAATTATTATAAATGGTTTTTTTTAAGTAATTTGTATATTTTCCAGAAAAAATTTCTTTGCATTTTTTTTAAACAATTTTAAATTAAAAATTTTTTTTAATACTTTAGGTAACATATTATAAATATTTATTCCATCATATAAAATAGATTTCATCCCTATGCTACTTTTAACTGGTCAATATTTCTGGTATTATGATTGTTTATATCAGTTAATTTTACAAATGTTATACAAGATTTTTTACTTTGATTATTAATTGCATGAATTAGTATACTGATTTTTAATTTATATAAACTATTCAGATCTAGATATCCTCTTGGTTTATATAAATTTGTTGTCGGTTCCAAAAAATTTAGTTAGTTTAGAATACATTTTATAATTTTGTTTTGTAGTCTTTTTAAAGGGTTTGATATTGTGGCGCATTTGAAGTCAGTTCTTTATATTTTTACAATTAGATTTAAATGTGTTTTAGTAACAGTATCGTATCAAATACATGTATGGAAACATTATTATTTCCCAGACCACCCGATGATACCTTATACAATAAGGGCGTATTTTTGAAATAGTATTTTAAAATGCTACTGTGTAGACAAGAATACGCATTATTGTATAAGGTATCATCAGGTGGTCTGGGAAATAATAATTTTTCCATACATTGGTATGTAATGCCACCTTACAAGTATAGACTTTTTATTTTTTAAATAAATAAACATTATCTTATCGACGTTCAAAATAACTTATAAATAAAATCAGTTATTTTCTGTTTCTTTTTCTCTAGTTACTGGAATTCATTTTGAATATAAGTATTTTTATTCCCTATAGTTGTAAGCATAAACGTTCATTTAAAAAAATTGTATTTCCACTCGAATGTAATCCGAAATTGTTTTAAATAACTATTTTCTGAGAAAATTCTAGATTTAATTTTTATAGAAAGAAATTATAGGTACATCTTTATAAAATAATTTTTGACACTAAAACTTTTTTCTTTCATTAGAACTAAGTGTCTTACCGAGACCCTATAGCAATACAGCTCGGGCAGCTTCAGATTGTCGAGTCGGTTTAGGGTTTGTAGGTTTAGGGTTCGGTAATTACGCGTCTAGACAATTGAGGACTCATTCTATTGGCCGCTTTATTTATAATACTGTTTCTAGTTCTCTACCTATCGACTAAAATTAAAAGTTCCATAAAATTTAAAAACTTCAAACACGTGTTATTTTAAAACGCATTAAGCTTAACAATATTTTGTGAATAGACGGATTTTGTTTCTACACTCAGTCTAATTTAAACCGTGTCATCGGCAAGTTTTGCTGCGTTGTAAACCTGTTAACTGTTGCCAAAATTATACCTCTGATGAACATTCTCGGTAAAAATAAAGACAAAGATATACGCAAAATACTTATTATTAGTTATAACTTTAATGTGTGTACCGGAATAAGTTTAATGAAGCGTTATACTGCTTTTAGATTTAAGTTGTGTGACGTAAAGCTGTAACGATATGACAAATGAGTTTTGTCTAATTCTTTACACAAGGTGTTTCATGGTGAGCCTCTGTCAGAACTTTAGGGGAAATTACTAACCGAAATTGTTTTTAAGAAATTTGAAAATTACGTGTATTGGCATCTTGACAGCCTGCATTTTGGTGACAAGTAACTTGCTGCTTCATTTCATTCAGCGTCAACTTTCGCTGAAATCTAATTCCAACCAAGATTATGCCGAATTAAAACATCCCACTATATCAAACAGCAAGTGTCTGAGTGTAAACGTTGTTCCCTGAATGCAATTATTAGTTAATTTAATTACAGTAATATAGAATAGGTCTTTTTAGACAAGAATATTGTGATTGTGATTTGAAATGTATATTCAATAGAGATTAATAATAATAAGAAGTTCTGATTACTCTCGTGTAATATACATAATATAGATCGATTTACATTAAATGAATCTACACAAAAATATTGGGTATATTTATATTGAAGTCACTCGCTATGACAATCATTTAAAAAGATTTATGAAAACACTATATAAAAGTATGTCTGATAATATACCTGCGACGTTTGTGTACAATATATACACATTACTACCTTTAATTGGCGTAAATTTTAACTTTAAAGGCAGAACAGATTTTTCACTTACTGTAATTTTACAGAAATCTTGAAGATAAATTTACAGTAGTACCTGCTATCACTATTTACGTAGCTAATTTATTTGTTATCATTATATGTGAAATAATAACAGACTATTGTTTTCCTCATAACTATAATTTTTTATGGTATTCAGTGGAATACACGATAAAATGTATAAAAATCTATCTGTAGGCAAAACTAAAACGATTTGGACTGGTCTTTACAGTGCTTGTTGTCCGCTATTGCCAAATAATCAGGAACTCATCAAAAACATTTTTAAGGATTCATGAAAAATTGAAAATTAAAAAAAAATCGATTTGGAAATATACATGGTTTGTTCGATAATCGAAATTTTCAGATGCGTCTTTTGGGCCAACAATATCTTTGTTAGAAGGGACATTAGGAAAAAATATAATATGAGCGAAAAAATATATGAACTACTATTATTATTTTGATTGTAATATACTTAACGGACACCCTGTATGTAGGAATAACCTTACCCATCTTCAATAAAGTTGGAAATATACCTTCATAGATACATGTATATAAGTATTTAAATATTATATCTGAGAGTGGACCAACGATATAATCTTTGCATGCTCAATCAACAAAAACGTTGACAGAATAAACAGCATCAGTTGTTTATAATTTTTTAATATTCTAATTATTACTTTGACGTCATTACGCTCCTACAGATTTTGAAGAAATTATCAGTACTGTGTACAAAGTAAGAGTTGACTGATTAGGACTTACATTATCCGGCACTACTGGACACGCAATAGGGCCGGTCTAATAAATTATAATCCCGGTGGTCTATTGCTTGATTCTAAGGCAATTTCTTTCCCGTTTTGATGTAGGTTTTAGAAATAACCTTGAAATTAATTTTTATAGTTATCTTTCACTATTGCTTTATATTTTTACCATCAAATTTTCTGAGTGGAAAATGGCAGCTCCGCTGTGTCGTAGTTTCCATTCTGGCTCTTTCCCTAACAACACCCCAGCTATTATTTTAATTCCGTCAAGAGACCATTTGGCTAGTGACGGAAACGTTATTTTTTTGATAGGTCAGAGTATACTATTAATTTTTCTTTCACGCGTCGATATCTTATATTTAATATGCTTCAAATTTTTTAGACGCCGGAGTACTGACTAACAATTCGAACAGCAGCACCGTTGGACGAAATGGGATCTGCAGTGTCGGCAGTAGCGGCGGTAATGGCAGTGCATCGGACAGTGGCGACCAAGGGGAGCAGCTGGACCCGGTGACTCGAGCCCGTGAAATTGCACGCCAAAAGGAAGAAGCTAAAAGGAAGCGCCGCAAAAAGAAGCGTACCGGCTCATCCCTCGTCTCATCTTGTTTCCAAGGTAAATATTGAGAAAAATATTGATTAAAATAAGTTGTGTTTTTTGTTTTTATTGATCTTGCCTTTTAGACAAAAAAATAATGCAATATTCTGCAAGTTAAATTGTTTTAAATGAATAGTCAGCGAGGCCAATCAATAAAAATAAATTAAGGGTATTCCACTACCAGTGAATCATTTATAAACGTTGAGGATAAGAGCCATATTGTATTCCGTTTTTGTTGCAATGAATAACAAAAAATAAAAGGTGATATCCCTGAAATTGTTTTAAACTGAGAAATAAATGCGATTGGTCAAATTTTAAATAAAGTGTACATACTTAATTTTTAATGAATTATATACCAACTTTATTTTTTTTTTAATCTTTAATTGTCAACATGAATGCTTCATCAGACGTGGCGCTAAGAGCTATATTCTGCTACTGCGGCCGTAATTTGGAAATAATGATAATAGACATAATTCGGGAATATTGTAGGGCATTCGACATAATGTAAAATATTTCGAGGTATTGTGGCCAGTCTGTATACTTTTACTAATAAGTTTATTAAGCATAGAAGACTTCTCAATTTTTTTTTCTTGTGCGTTTCTAGTGCTTGCCTACAAACTTTTAATTATATTTAACGTGATAATAAAAATTGGTATTTTTTATATATTAAGTAACGTGATTTTTAATTTTAACTATTGTTTGTTCAGGAATTTTTATATTGCGTTAAAATAAACTCGCAGATAACCACATATAATTATCTCGGTTTTAATAAAATATGCATGTTGACTTTTTGATCCCCAGTTACATCAAGATTTTCTGCTATAAAACGTCGTTAAAAATAAAAAAACTCGTGTGATAACGCATAACAAAAAAATGTTTGGGAGGAGTAATAAAAGATAATTTAACTAGGTATGCTCAGACAGCACTAGGAAAAAAATAATCACGTTCAATAATTTACAATATTTGTGTAACTTATGGTAACTTTGTCATCGCTTCTTCTATCTTGTATCCGGAGAATGGCTTAAAACTATTTATACGGGAGTATTGTACAGAACGTTTTCCTCTCAGCTCCTCAGGGCTGAAAGAACCCTATGAAGAAATGAATATGAAGAATAAATCATAATCTGGAGGAAGATATTAGTATTAAAGGTTAAGGTATCAGATCTTCTTTCTTATTATTATTAATAAATTGAATAGTAGAAATATTTTCTTATTAATATTGAATATAAACACTGCATCCAATAATGAAATCATTCAGGTAAATCATGAAGATTATTCAGTTCTGGAAAAGGTTGACAATCACAAGCTATTGCTAATATACATAATGTACTGGAATGAATCCTACACAGAATAGTGCTGGCATTCATAGGCTCCCTGGTGTTCCTAAACGGATCCAGAATAAGCAAGGCGATAGAACAACCTATTGGTAGGTAATCTACAGAAAAGTGGTCTCATATCAGTCAAATATGTGAAACGTCTACATCAAAATGTTTTGTGATGTGGCGTGCGTGCGCATCAGTCACTCTAATTCTAATAATGTCAGAGTTGGGCAAAATTCTCATATTTGTGTCATAGTGAAAATATCTTTACGTAGAAGGTTGAATGTTTGTTATGAAGCTGATGGTGGCCATTTTCAACTTTTACTGTAATTTTATTTAGGTAGACATCTTTTCATAGTAATAAATACCTAATTTGCTAAAATCGTGTTACGCTGCCTACATACGCTATCTAATAAAATTGCAGCTAATTTCAAATAAATATTAAGAAATGTTTTTTAGTAATTTAAATTTCTAACAAATTGTGCTATCAAAGCCTGTTCATACATTGCTAAAATATGTGCTCTTTTATGTACTTTTCATAAACAAAATGTCACTAAAACTATCAAAGCGGTTTCGAAAATATCTTGAAAACACCGAAAAAATGAAACACCCTGTATATGTAGTCAGCAACTAAATAATCACAAAACGTATCCAGCCCAGTACAGTATGTTTCGGTTTAAATTCAAAAGATACAGAACTAAGCAATATGGCCAGTTAAAATTAAAAGAAATTTGTAGTTGATTTAAACTTCAATCTGTAAAATTCCCATCTTCATTTCAAAGAATTGTCAAAAATGTTCTTATATTTACTTAAATTCTGAAATATAATATCAAATTATTTATGGCAGACATCTCGAACCCTAGCGGGAGCCACATCGTGTCTTTAAAAATGTGCCTGCATAAACCGGAGCCATCTCGACTTTTCCCACCTATGTATACCTGGTTGAAACCCCAAGTTTTGTGGTTATATTTCGGAAAAGAAATAATGATGCGTAAAATATGATTGTCTAGCCGCTATACCTCAAAAAATTATTCATTATCAGCGAACAAACCCTGAACCCCCAAGCCGGTACCCGGCCACTTTTACGCTGTAGCAGGCCCATTATAGGCCGGGTACAAAAAGAAGATATTGATATGAAGCAAACCTAAAGATATATAATTTATTATCTAATTTATAAAGCTGTTTATTAACCGGACAACTTTAGTTATGACAATGATAATTAATTGGGTCAATCTTTTGCAAACCGCACACTTTTTAACCGTGACATTTTAGAATCGTCTACAAATTTTTTTACAACTTATATACATACAATTAGTTCACACGAATTTTTGATAATTTGCTGGATTTTCTCCAATCTTCTCATACTATAAATTTAATATTGTGTGTATTAAAAAAATTGTCATTGTGAACAAATCCAAAATAAGAACAATACTAATGATTCGTAGTGCACCGAGCTCGATCGTAGACGCTTCGACCAGTCGCGCTGATGCATTCCCCGTGCTCTGCGTGACTTGCGATCAAAAATATTTAATAACTACCGAATTAATAGAGGTGCCACTTTTTCATAAAATGGGTTTTGCGGATAAGAGGATAAAGAACAATACGGTATTTTTAAAATTAATTTAAGGTGGGGACGAGCGCGTTGAAACTATTTAAACAATTAAATTGTTATTATTTTGCATTTTGTTCACAATGACAATTTTTTTAATACACTTTGAACGATAATATAACAAAGTGTTAAATAAAAAAGATACAATACGCCATTAACCTGAAAATCTACTAACAACCGATGTGCAATTGACATAACAAAAAGCTTGAGAGACAACCAAGAAATAGACGTAAAAGTGTCTAAGACTAATTAAACCTTCACCAACCAAAGCCTACAGCCAGGTACCACGTGTCAAAAATAACTTGAAGATTAATGAAGAAAACATTACATAAACCACCTCTACCAAGAGAATCTAAAGAATTAACCAAAATAACTTCATGGGCACAAAACAAGGGGGAGGTTAACATAATAAAATATTTATATTGAACAAATAAAAAACTAATTAAAACCGTTCAGAATAACCATTGAAAACACATATCTCATAATCATTATAACCGAGACATGAATAAAATAAAATTTCTTGTAAGTGTCCCAGGCTACAATATTTTTAGAAAAGGTAGAGGAACAGAAGGAGGTTTGGGTTTTAGTGAAAATTAACATTGCAGAACAAATGACTTTTGCATTGATAAGCCAATAATTTAAAACCACATGACCCCTCAAGCCAATCTAGCTTGAAATGAAGGTAAACATTATTAAAGTGTTAATTGTTTGTGCAGATCAAAACAAAATACCGCACCCGATCACAATCAAGAACTGATCCAAACTATAGGCAGTGACAATAAAATATACTGTCCATAATGGGGGACTTTAATTATTCGGAAATAAACTGAAAACAACTAGTGCAGCAATACGTCCTCTTTATAGGGAGAAGTGACCATATCATCATAACAGTCAAAACTGACACAGTCTCGGAGACTAACCAGACTCGAAAGATGATAAAACCTCGATTTTGGAAAGCAAACTACGATTTGTTAACAACTTGCAACAACAAAAGCTAAGTTTAAGAAATGGGACAATGAGCAGCTTTTAACATCATCGCTCTTACTGCTACAATAAACACTCTAGTGTCAAACAAGCAACAGAAGATCAACAAACCATGGTTAAACAATACGAAGGAAAATTATTTACTGTATCGTAACCAGAACAACAACTTACATCGACACAAAAATGTTAACCTTGATAAAAGAACCCAGCCCCACTTCTGCCTAATGCTTTGCGCAACAGGTCCAGGGCGTTTATACCAAATTTGCTTGGAATGACACGAGACCGACTCCTCCATTTGAAACTTACTCTAAAACAGAAATGAATAAAATTACATTTACAACGGAAACAGTGGAAAATGCCAATCCGGGACTAGATAAGGTTCCTCCGGTATATGTGTCAAACTGTTAAAATATTAAAGTAGTCGTCATGAATGACATTCTCAGTACCGGGCACGTTTCAGTGAACTGGAAGTATGCTGGCTTTGGTAGCACCAAAAATGCAACATTAGCCAAAAGTATAGATTAATCAGTCTGACGAGCATATTATGTAAATTCATAGAAATTATTATAGTTGAGTGACTTTTTCTTGGATTCTCACACTATACCAAAATACTTTCACAGTTGCCTTCCATAAAGGTTCACCAACCTGCGGACAAGACTAAATCAGTTGACATTGGATGACGACGAATACCAGCCAGTGAGTGGATGTCATTTACCTTGACGTCGAAAAGCCTTCAATAACAGACCACAGAGTATTTAACCTACAAATTAGAACAGCGGGGATTTAACATTAATTAGAGGTTTTTTCAAACCCTAGTAGAAACACCATTCTTACATAATACATAGTGTACAGCGGAGTACCACAAGGGTCAGTTCTGGGTCCCCTATTTATTTAATTAATTAACTAAAGCTACCTTTATAATGAATTAATGACCTCATCGTTTGCACATTTTCTGCAGTCCACTATTACAGCTAAACTAACATGACCTAAAGGCCGGAATCGACCCTCCGCCATGCATTGCAACTTACTTGCGCAAACGTAAGTTGTATGTCAAGTTTGAATTATCGTTCGACCACTAACTATTCAATCTTGTGCATATTTGCGTTCAATTATAATAACAAATATAGCTAATGAGCTAGTATTGTGTGGGGTTGCTCTTGCCATAGTAGCAAAAAGAAAGTGTGGTTGAATGAATGGATACTTAAGTGACAGCAATTATCACACATCAATTTGCAAGATATGCTCCGATTAGAACCTGAGAACTGGTTCAATTACTTAATGACAATAATAAAACTTTTGTGGGCCCGTGAATAACGACGAATTTTAGCAACAATAATAACATGACTTAAAATTAGTCGCAAGAACCGCGAAATGTTACAAACTCGCTTCTAGATAGGTCTGTACATGCAGTAAAAATATCTAGCAGGTTTGATTTTATTCAAGGCCAGGTCTGTGCAGATTTGATAAGTTGAAATGCATGACGGAACGTCTACTCCTATTCTATTAAAATGTGGCCAGTAATGTCTACTTCTTTAAAAATTATATTTTCCAGACTTACTTGAAAGTACACCCGCCAAAAGTAGTTTTTTTAAACAAAGAACTATTTGTCTTAAAGAATTGGAGAAAATATATACAGTAGAAAATATTACGTATATAGAGTTGGGACACCCAGTATATAATTATGTTCCCCCACATCAATAAGCACACCTTTGGGGGATTAGAAATGTATTGGATAATATTATAAAACTATGTGCACATTGTTAATATTTTAATAAGCTTATTATTATTATAAATGTCTGGTGAAAATCCAATTTGTTGGTTTTTGTATTTCTTTTCCCCTAGTTTAATTTTTGTCCGGAGAATGAATAAACTGTAGGGATTCGACAGAATTAGCTGTGTTAACATTAGCAGAAAGTTATTTATAAAAAAAAATATTTTTGGCAGTATCATATATTTAGGTCAAAGACCACATGTTTGGGTTCAACATAGTTCAGTGATTAAATTTTTTTATATACTTTGTCAGGTTGCAGAAATATTTTAATTACAGATTAACTAACCAGACAATTTGATTGTGACATCAATGATATTGATGGACATGATTTGCTCACAATTAAAGTAGTCTCATCTGCCTACGGATACTTTCTTTTTGCAACCTGACATCAATGGTCTATTAACGCCGAAGCTCATAAATTCCTAATATAAGGGTATATTATAGATAGAGCATTATTATAATTTGTTACATTTTTGACAGAATATCACATCAAACCACCAACTTGAAACAAACATGGACCCAGTATTTCTATGTGTATTGTACATGTCAATATGACGCCTGCTATTACGAAAATAAACACAACAAAAAAAGACGGCGATTCTATGTGTAGTATCCCCATCTCTTTTATCTTCTGTCTGTTTCGGTTTTCGTTCTAACAGATAACCGGTTTGATATGTTTTGGTTAGGAAAAACAAACAATCGACAGCCGTGACCAAGAGACTATATTTTTATCCACTTAACGGCAGACTTTGCACAGTTTTACCATCTTGAGTTAAGAATTACTATTTTTCCACAAACAATACTTAAACTTAACACAGAAAAACACCAAATAATTTTCTTTAAGAATAACTACCGGATTAACAACTGTCATATTTGTCGTGTCAAACGTGAAAGCAGGTATGAAAGACGGCCGTTCCAATAAGGGCGATCAGTTCAGAATCGCACGGAAAAGACCATAAACTACTGACATTTATTATTTAACTAGGATCAGAAAATCAACTTGGGTGTCTGTCGGCCCTTCTGTGTCTATGTGTCTATATCACATATGTTTTCTCGTGGTGAAAAAGTGTCCCGATACTTTTGAAGTCATTACCACTTTGTCCAAAAGCTAACATTAGGACATAACTAAATTAATCAACTGTTGAACCATTAAGGTTCTATATAACTAATTTAAAACAACATATTTGTATATCCATAACGAATATGAATTTTTATTACAGATCTATACAAGATGACGGGGGAGATTTTAGGCGAGGGAGCATATGCAAGTGTACAGACTTGTGTGAACTTGTACACCGACCAAGAGTATGCAGTAAAAATAATAGAAAAAGTCCCTGGCCATGCTCGTGCTAGAGTCTTCAGGGAAGTCGAAACATTTTACTATTGCCAGGGCCATCCTAATATCATTCAATTGACCGAATTTTTTGAGGACGAGGAAAAGTTTTATTTGGTATTCGAAAAGGTAAATATTCTGTATAAAATGTGAAGGTAAAAAAGAACAAACCCGAACAAACCATATCAACTTAGCTTCATGATCTATCAGACTTGTTCTTTCTGTTCAAAGTCTGTAAAGAAACGAACCAAATAACCAATTCCACTTATGCACAAAATATATCTAAAATTCCACAAAAACTCCGAAAGTTTAGCTATGTTTGATTTTTTTGTTCTCATAGGTTTACTAGTTGAAATTATTATTGTTTGCAGGAACCCCACTAGCCGATTGATAGAATTACTGTTCTGACTAAAACGTGATGACAAATTGTTTATTTAAAAAGTAAATTTTGAAAACAATGTCAAAAGTTAATATAAAATTTTCTTCATTACTTTATAATGTCTCACAGTGATAATATAAAAAGCAATATTAATTATGATATATGTAGCGTGATCACGGTGATATTTAGATTTAGGATATTAATAATTCAATGTCTTAAACAGAACTAATATACTGCACACAACAGGATGGTCAGTTAGTTTGGCAATGTGCAATTGGTGGTTTTATATCCTATTAATACATTCCAAAATTGAAAGTAATATCTAAAGTACTTTCGAATATATTGGAATATAACGATAAAAAAAATGTAAGCTGTAGTGGACAATATATTATTCATATAAACTTTTCTTCATAAAATAACCTAAGAATCGCACTCTAAAATATTAGCACGATAACACACATAATATTTTAAGATCTTGTCTGTCCCAGATATATACAATTTGGATCATCATGAAAACCTAAATAGGGATGGGCTCTATGTATTCGAATATTCCTTAAAAAGTTCCGCTTTTAGTTAACGTGGTCCTCTACATTTTCAAAAGTGTACCCTTCTTCTAGAGCAGCGTTTCTCAAACTTTTTTGACTACGGACCCGTTTTGATTTTAGAATTTTGTTGTGAACTCCCAGCCACTAGCTACATTAGTACAGAATTAATTCTAGGAAAGAATGTTATTATTTTTAACAAATCAAAAAGCATTAATAAGCAGTAAGCTGAATAATATATCACTGGCTGCAGCAAATGTTCTTAGTAAGATGGATAGTACTCTTTATACTTCCACACAGCAAAACTTCAGGGGCGCCGAGTTTTGGAAATCCCAATGGGAGCAAATATATCCACGGAAACCGTGAATGTTAAAAATGCGCCGCAGACGAAAAATTTTCGGGTTTGTACGGGTTTAGTAGTAGGAGTACTCGACTGTACCCAAAATTTCGTCAACAATTCACCCAATATTTATCTAATTTTTATTTTTTTTAAAAATTGGAACCTATTTGTTATTTTAATTTTATTTTTGTGGATGGTTTTAATATTAAGATTTCTATGGGTTTGTTCGGGTTTGTTCTTTCCTCTGTTTGAGATTTTTCAATAGGGAAGTTTTGTTCGAGATATTCCAATTAATGGGGGCCACGCCCATGGAGGTATGCGCGTACCCCATAGACTTGGCTCCCCGGCAATCTATTTACTTTATGTTGGTCTTGATTTGAAGGAAGCTAGAGCCTTATATATCCGGTTCGGCATTAACTCGATTACGATCATTTGTTTTTGTGACACAGACACCCAAGAGGTCCGTGGACCTCACTTTAAGAAACGCGGTTCTAGAGTTTCCTTGTCGCAATGAATGTGATATATGCATTTTGTAAGGTCTTAAACCAGCATTTTTACAACTTTCCATAGTTTAAGTATGGAAAATTGGATTCCGCTTCAATTTGCCTGCTCGATATAGTTGCATCATTATCCACATACACTAACGTGAAACACCATAAGATTTAAAGATATTGTTTATATTGTATTGTATTGTATACTACAATGTTAATTAAAAACTTATTTTTATCAAGTCATTGATTCTTTCCGGATACTCCTCAAAATATCTTTGCGAAGCTCTCAGTCTCAGTCCTTCTTTCTTCAGAAGACAATTTCATTTTTAGGTAAAACCGAATTTGTCACCGCGTTATTGAAATTTAGATTACGTATGCCAAAGTTCTTGTTGTTTTTTCATTCCATGTACAACCAACATTACAAAATTCTTTAAATAAGAGGCTGAATCCCCTAATTAACAATAGCCTTCTCGATGAAGGGTTTTTAGAAAGAGAAAAGTCGTTCTCTCTCTTTTAAACATTGTCAAAGATGGCTTTGATGCAATAATCCAAAAGTTTTTTAAATAAATATCGCTAATGATATTTTTATGGATTAGAAACGTTGATATTTAGTAAACGTAATTTTGTATTAAAATTTACATATGTAAATGCAATAAAAAATACAGGTCTGTATTTAAAAAAACAAACATATCAAAGACCAACCATCGGACACAAAATTTAAGAATACTGCTTTATAGAAGAGTGAAATTTATTTTACAATATCTCTTTAAATAAAGTCAGAAAATATTAAAAACCAAAACGGCGATTTTCATTTTTTACGAATTTCTTCGGAAGTACTCTGAATTTTCCTAATTTCTTCATGACCTACTCGTTGGCTATGAATTGCCCAAGTTTGCCCCAATTTAACTTTTGCTGTATCTCTTACCGTTTATCAGATTCCAATAGCGAACATCGAATTTTTAACGACCTACATTACGTTTGATTATTTTATGATTCAACCTAGTTTATTTTTTTTATAGATAAATGGAGGACAGCTTTTAAGAAGAATTCAGGAGTATAAATATTTTAGCGAAGCTGCAGCTGCGGAAATAATCCGTGAAGTGGCATCAGCTTTGGCTTTTATGCACGCTAAGGGCATAGCACATAGAGATCTCAAACCCGAAAATATATTGTGTGTTTATAAAGATCGCTTATGTCCAGTTAAAATTTGTGATTTTGACCTGGGATCCGGTATACGATTCCAAGCTAGTGTAGCAAGTCCTTTGGCCACGCCACAGTTGTTAACACCAGTCGGCAGTGCCGAATTTATGGCACCAGAGGTTGTGGAAGCTTTCATCGGCGACTCCGATACTCAGACATATGACAAGAGATGTGATCTTTGGTCTCTAGGAGTTATCGCTTATATATTATTATCGGGCTACCCACCCTTCTATGGTAAATGTGGAGAGGATTGCGGTTGGGAAAAGGGAGAAAATTGTAACGCCTGTCAGGAACTACTTTTTCACAGTATTCAGGAAGGATGTTATGATTTTCCAGATGCAGAATGGAGCAATATATCAGCTGAGGCAAAAGACTTAATTGGAAATTTACTAATTAAGGATGCCAGGAAGCGATTGAGTGCCCAACAGGTAAGACTAACTTTTTTCTCTATAAATTCTTGAGACGAGGCTCATGGTAGGAAAATCAAGTTGTGTTGTTATTAAATATCCCCATCCTTAGCTTCGCAATGGCTGATTTGTACCATATAAAGAGGACACTAATAAAATACGATGGCAAATATCTTTTATCGCCGATATTCACATGTGATAATTGATCATTTTTTTCAGCTATATGTGTACAGTACTGTCCGGGTATAACGAACGTCAAAAATGACCTAAACATGGGTCGTTATATCCGAAGTTTGTTATAACCAGTAAGAAATAGATTTTGTTCGGGTTCGTGTTCGTGTTTACAGTCAATAATTTTTTCCGCGTTCCTTTATTGGTATCGAAGATTAATAAAACTAATAACATTACAGAACAAATATTGTATATTCTTACCGAGATTCTTACCTATAAATTTTTAAAAATGCAAAAGTATCGAGATCCATATAACCAAGTATATTTGTACTTTAGATTCGCAAATAAAACTAACGAAAACAAAGCCTCTATTCTCTATTTCATAAAATCAGTTATGTTTGTTTGTACATTTTTGTTAGAAAAAGATGCGTTGTTTATTGTCCTATTAAAACAGAAAGGTCAATTTTTTCAAATTTAACATTTTTACAGGAATGATGCATTAGGACCCAGCGGATTTCATCCAGAACTAACTTATGTCAATATCCTTATAATCTGGGAACCTTCTTATAATTTGTATATCCTTATAATCTGAGAACCTTATAATAATTCTTATTCCTTATAATCTAGGAAGTTGATTATAAGGATATTGACATGTTAGTTCTGCATGAAATCCGCAGAGTCCTAATGCATCATTCCTGTAAAAATCTCAAATTTAATAAAAATGGACTTCATTCTAAAAGAGTTTCCGGGAGATTTTTTTTTTTTCATTTCTAGAATGGTTGGATCGTAAACAACGTGTTTAATATAATCGATTTCACCAATGTTATTATCTTTCACATTATCACTTAAAGCAATGTGTGAGGTTAAGAAGTCTAATATTCCTACTCAACAAAGTGAGGAAGTCCCTGGATATCCAGTCGCTCGGTCGGTGAATTGGTCATCGACGAGACCAGTCGTTTATATTTTGAACTGCAAATCGAGAACAAGTTCGTTTGTAACGAGAAATAAATATTCTAAATTAGTAAAAGTAGCTTCGCTATATCCGGAAGTTCGCTATCAGTGGGATCGTTATAACCGGCAAAAAAATACATGGGTGTTTATGGATGAATTTTCGTATAATGGAAAATGGTTTGTTTTAACTGGAAGTTGGTTATAACGGGTTCATTATAAGCGGACTTTACTGTATATCAAAAACTGCATGTGCTATCGAAAAAAAAAATAGTATTTATAATGTTGTAATTACTATTACGTAATTGCAAAATCCAATAAGAACGGAAGGAGTAAAAAATCATATTTTTTTAAATAAACTGTTGGCCGCAGTATGCAAAACTCAAACTTTTCTTTGTTGAATTTACAACTCGACAAAAGGTGTTTTTAACAAATAAATGTTATAAGACAATCCATTAGACCATGGAAAGATTTGTGGTTTTTATAAACACGACACAAAAAGTTTGTCAATCATACTCAGCCCACTGATTTTAGATCAAAATAAGAAAAATAATGTGAGTTTTTTCCATTGGAACCAAAATGTTTTTAGGGTTTAACTTTAGATTACAAATATTATGGACGTGTTAGATATTCTTGCATACGAAAACTAAAATTTTAGAGGAAATATTTTCCGGTAGTTTTTTTTATTCACCCTATATATTTTTAATTACAGTTAGTATGATGTACTATACTAAGTAGATACTGATTAAATAAGCCTAATAATAGAAGTATAATTTATTCAGTGGGCCAGGGACGGACCAGCTCTGGTATAAATAATCTTACATCTTTGATATATTGGATTAAGGTACCAAAACCCCAGCAGGATCACTCAAAAGCCGAAAACTACCGCCCTATTACACTTTTACCGGTAATGGGAAAAAACTTTGAAAAAATTATACGCAATAGAATAATCAAAGAAGTAGGACATAAAATACCTAAACATCAATTTGGTTTTAAGTCTGGCCACTCTACTATCCATCCACTCACCATTCTGACATCAAACATTCAATCAGCAAACATAATGGGACTTAGCAGTGCAGCAGTTTTTTTGGATATTAAAAAGGCATTTGACAGCGTCTGGCATAAAGGTATTCTATTTAAATTACATCAACTTCAGTGCCCAGCCTATTTAATCTGGATAGTCGAGCATTTCTTGGAAAACCGCAAAAATGTTGTTAAAATAAATGGAGTTTTTTCAATACCTTTTTCTTATGAGTTGGGAACACCACAGGGCTCACCACTATCACCACTGTTATATAACGTGTTTTGTTTCGACATTTTTCCAGAAATGAATCAAGTTTTGCCGAGAATACCATATATAATACAGTTCGCTGATGATACGTCAATGATAGTTCACCACAAAAATGCAGCTGAAGCAGTGCAAGCACTACAAATTGCACTTAATGTCGTTATTTTGTGGTTGCAAAAATGGAAATTAAAAGTACACCCCGAGAAAACACAGTTTATAATTTTCCATCATAAACTAAAAAATTCTTCACCAACTTTAGAAGTACTGAACCACCAAATAAACCCACAGACCGAAATTAAATACCTGGGCATCCTTTTTGATCATAAACTGAATTTTAAACATCACCTAACAATTATAAAGAAGAAGATGATAACAAGAAGTAAACATTTTAGATGTCTGACTTATAAAAATGAAGGGATTAGTTTAAAAACCGCTTCACATATATATAAAATGTTGGCTCAACCAATGGTGGAGTATGGTCAGATAATTTTCAGTTCTTGCAGAAGACCAGCTGTGAATATTATAGAAATAGCTGAAAGAACAAGTCTACGCAAAATTACAAAGATGAGACACCCTGCCAACCAATTGCACAATCCATCCAATGAATACCTGTATGAAAAAACCAAGGTTGAACCAATTATCCAACGATTTCATAAACTTACCACAAAATTTACCAGCAAGGCAACGAACTTAAATATCATGGAACCCTTCATTATGAATTTTCCCAATTATTACACAAGAAAAAGACAATACCCTGAAAGGACAGTTTTTGAATTGATAACAAATTAGTTTTTTTTTTTCCTACATGATTCTTTTGTAACGTTTTGTTGTATATAAGATTTGATATTGTGATTTGTACTAGTTTCTTAATGTAGATTAAAGGCTGAAAGACCTAGGTCGATAGCCTGTTAGACTTGTCTAATAAAAATGTGTTAATAAAAAAATTGGATTAAGGAAGTTGCTCCTCCTCACACTTGAGCTTTATGGCGGGCTTTAGGGCTGTGAATATGACGGTTGTCATATAACGTGATTTAAAGCGAGGAATTTTTTGTGGAATTTTTTTGATTATGAAGCGGCTGATCATTCCGGTCCGCCATATTCAGGTTCGCCGGGAAATTGACCAAACCCCAGGAACCCGTGGAATGAAATCCAAAAAGAGGGACAACATTTCGATACAGTAAATTTAGAAAATGGCATGGCGATGGATTAAGAGCAAAACGTCGCAGCCCACACATTTGTGAAAAATTTTCGCGCCATTTGTCTCTGCCGCCAAATTTGCGTATTTTGACCAAACATTGTAAGCCATCTAGTAATTTACTATTGCGCCTAAATAAATTGTCGTATCAACAGTCTGCAATAAAGTATTAATAAATTTATTGGAAATTTGTTGTTTCCCCAAATTTGGGCTAATGCGGAAACCACATTTTGCTCTGAAGCCATCGATAGGCTCATATCGGCTGTAGGAATCGCGTTGCAGGAGCGGTGAATTACGTTCTCCCAGATAACGGAAAACAAAAGGGAAGGCACAAAATAACAAATCCACCATATTCTTCCACTCCTCATGTTTTAGCAAATGGCTTTTGCACTTTTGACACTCTCAGGGTATGGCTAACTGGGTCTGGACCACGGTCCAACTCGCAAACCTTTGTAGCAATTTATCACTATTTTTAAGCCCTATTCACGAATGTGAAACAACCACACACTTGTTTCCATAGCAATAATTTCGCTGAACCATTCCACGGAACAAACTCCAAAGTAAAGATATTTTGTTCTTTTCGAATTCCCGCAAGGATAATTTGGGAAACCGTGGAGCGTTGCCACAGTTATTTCCATCAAACATAATGATGTTATTATTTTATACTTATATATATATTATTTTTACTAAATAGCTACACATGACAAATGCCTTCAATATAATTAATATAACTTTAGGTTTCAAATACAGGCGGTAGATCTAGGGCAATCAGCAGAAATTTGTCATTGATTTCTGTTAAAATCGATATATGATCGGGGCAAAATATAAACAATTCTGTGTTCCTTTTATATTATACTAAAGTCTGATCGATAGTTTTAAGGCCTTAGAAAAGAGTATTTACCATCACACAGTGCCGCTTTTCTAAGCATGAGCATAAATCATTGTTTGTATGTGTATAGTTTGGTTACTGTATGGTATTTCAAACAAAGTTTTTAGAGAAAGATCAATTTTTTGAATTTAATTGGTAAAATTCCACAAATCAATGATTTAAAACAGAAATATTTTCAGAAAAATGGGATAATAATCATAAGTTTATTGATGATACTCTATAATAATTAACCTAATAACACTGGCCAACACGATTTTTGTAACACAGTTCAGCCCATTATTTTCAGTAGGTTGTTACCTACTTCTAATAATAGAAAAAAATTTAATAAAGCCCGTACCTTCCACTTTTCAATGGGCTCATTAGACCTTTTTATATTGGTAAAGTGAATTTTATGAAACATCATTTAAAGGGGGGTGCATTTTAAAACAAAAACAAAACCTAAAATGGATCGTTTATAATATTAAACTTGTTTTCTTATTCAGTCTTCTTTTGACTATCGAATTAAGTGATTCTGTATAGTTAAGAAAGTTTATTCAACGACGAAAATAATAAGCCAGACCATTTTCTGAAAATGTGTGGAAAAATCCTATTTCATGTATTTTGGGATTTTAATAGTGGATCAAGTCGAGCAATGTTCTCCCCATGTGTGCTGTGTCTGCTGTAGCGTGTCATTGGTGCAGTGGATGAAAGGGAACAGAAAAAGTATATCTTGCAATTCCCATGACATATCTTTATATCAACGTCAAATTTTGACATCATACTTTAAAACGTTGTGCCCCTGTATTTTTGCACATAACAATTGCACTTTTCAGCATCGCGTAAATAACATCACCATGTCATAATCGTTGTTTCGTGACCGAGTCAATTTGAACAGCTCCAAATAAAATTAACATATTTAACTTCAGGTCCTTCAACATCCTTGGTTAAATTGTGCCAGTGATGAGGCTCATCTTGTTACACCATCCGTAATCAAGAAGAACAATTCGGCAAGGGAACTATCACAGTTTGCAGAATCGGCGATGGCAGTCAACAGAGTAGTTCAACAACATTTCAGTATGAATTTGGATTATATGGAAAGATCCAAAACATATCCAAGGGTAAGTACTCATGAGTAAAATCACGAGAGCTTTAAATTTTACTGTGAAAAACATCGGTAAGTGATTTTTCGAAAAATTTTGACCGAAAATGATCAAGAGTTAATATTTTTTAAAGCACAATTTTGAAAATATATAGGTACAGTTCTGTTCATAAAAAAATCGTACAAGCAAAAAAGAGAGGTGACATGACACGTGAAAAAATATATGACAAATCACACCTATCATTTTAAAGTACCGCGTTTTTATGACTGTACGTAAAAAAAACACAAACTAAAAAACTAACTACACTCACAGTCAAAATGATCTATTTTGATTGATTTGCAACGATTTGGTTCGTGAATAATTATTTTATTCCGATATTTGTTATTCTTTTTATTATGTTATGGGTAAATTTATCGAAAATCTCGCACATATGTGGGATTTTAAGAACGTTATGAATTTGTCCATAATATATAGGTGAAACAGGAACTATTTTTTGTGTCAAACTTTAAAATATTCTGTAGTGATCGAGGCCCCGACTTGAAATAAATATAGACCCGGTATTTCTATCTGCTTTGTACATGTCACTGCCTGTTATTACGAAAATAAACACACAAAAAGATGTCCAAAATTAAATTTCACTTCCTCATTGCTACTTTTTATTATCCACAAGATGGCATCATCAAATCTTTAATGCGACGTTTCGTCATTGGGTCACCATCATCAACTTAATTTTTTCAAATACGGACCTGAATTTTTTTGTTTAAATTATGAACGAGGAACTAAATCTACGTTAAGTGGTATACAACAATTATTTGTTTTCTGACGTTTTGTTTTGGAATTATTTCGAAAACGGCTGGAAATAACTTGTATGTTTGTATTAGAGAAAAATTAATGATTAATTCTACATCCACATCTACATTATTTTGAAATGTGTTTTTTTTAAACCTTATTATGAACAACCTGTATAAAATAAACACTTAGATTCATAGTATCTCGAAACCCCTTGTTATAAAGCTGACCCAATCCAGTTGTTAGAAAACTAATTATAGAATATTTTTTGATTTTTCTTTACAAAACTTTTTCTTATTTTTTAGTTTATTGCTCGTAAACTACCAAACAAACGTAAAAAACATTTTAGTAAATTATCACGGTCACTTATATATATAAACTAAAATATGTGATAAAATACATTGTCTCCCATTTTAAACAATACTTTTTTGGGCCACCCTGTATATGAAAAAATATTTTCGTTAAATACACCCTATAATATAGTATAGATCGGCATGTGAATAAAATTCCTAAAATTAATTCTTATAAAAGCTATGGATGCCTGACGCACTATTGCAGGACCCTGTATATATCAAATATTGAAACATGTGTTTTTTTAGGCAAGCAGCAGCTCTAGACCTATGCATAGAAGCACATGTTCTTCAGCCATTCTATTTGGCCTAAGCCCGCCAAGCGAAAGTAAGCTGATGCAGCGCCGAGTCAAAGGTCGATCTTTGTATCTACAACCTCATCCAGCCACAAATGCCATTTCCAGTCCCAGTTGTTAAAATCGTTATCGCTGCTGGCAGTGAAGCAGTGACCGATTAGTCCTGGAAAGGGTTTGGGTGATCGTTTGTCAAGAGAAAAATGTCGGTTTAACTTTATTTGACATTGAAATTTTGACGATAATAAATTGAAAATAAAATAAATGGGGGTTGTGCACCTGCGCGCACACACATACCTTTTTTCAGTTTTACAGTTTATAACTGCTAGCAGCAATAATGCATAATTTTAGTCGTTAAAAATTTAGTGTCAAAATAATATTCTTCTCTAAAATGTTAAAATCGTGCTCTAAAAAGGAATTTGGGCGCAATTTTGTATTCCTTTTTATATTATAAAGTTATTATAAATATGCTTCTGTTAAAAAAAAAAACAGGATACAAGAACTAAAAAGATTATGTATGAGTCTAAAAATTGAATAAAACTTCTATAAGTTGTTATTTTTTTATATTCAATACTTTTGTAAGATTTTATGACTGTTAAGCAATCGACTCACCCAAATCTAAAAAAGTGTTGTCGGATTTTTCATATGCAGTGAATTTACATTTCTAAGTTGTGTCGTTTTTATGTGAAAGCACAACAGGATTTTTTTTCCTTTTTATACATTTTTTATATTTGTGGCTAAAAAATCGACATGTTATTTAGTGAAAAATTAGGTAATTAATCCTTAAACATTAAAACACAAACTATTAAAAGGTTCTATAAGTAATTAATTTTTACTGTTACTTTCAATAATACTAACTTACTGGTATAAACGACGACTTGGTAGTTTTTTTTACATGTCCGTTACCATTCAAATATGTTACATTTTCAATAACTTTTAACAAGCAATATAATCGCTACTATGTTGATTTTTTAGTCTAAGGCCTAGTGTTTAGATACTGCGCTTGATTTTTAATACTTTTGTATGTGTTGAGGTAGATTGAGCAATCCAGTCTACATTTTGTGATAATAAGTAAGCATCTGACAGTGCGGTTTAGCCGCACGTGATAGACTGTAGACCGCCGTACCTGCTTTAAGTTCAGTAAGAGATACGGAACATAAAAATGTGGAGCAATCGTTCCAGTTAAATACTGACAGTCCATGTATATTTTTTACAAGTCCTATACAAGTTTGGATATTTGTTTAAACATTTTGTAATGCTCAAATGTATATTGCCTGGGGCTTTTTTAAATGGCAAACTGGCAGGATAATAATTATAATTTGAAAAGCATTATTCAACACTTTTAATCCAAGTAATTTTTAGTCCTGTTAAAGAGCTATTGTTAGTTTAATATATTAACAACATCTTAGTATGTGGAACAAATAATACGGTACTTTCCTAAAACAGTTATTGACTTCTTTGGTTAAACAAAATTAAAGTTAAAAAAAAAAGAAACAGCACTGTGAACTTTTTCTTCTGTTCTGACATATCCGCAATGTTAACGGATTAATGGTAATATGAATACTATAACCATCATAAATAGCCCAGTGATCATAATAACTGCCAGTTTGAGATTTGCAACTTCCAACACTCAGGGTTGTATTAATTTCGTGGGTGAGTTTAATACTGTTAAAATATCATCTAATAAAGAATGGATGTGTTGCTGAGCGATTGTTATTGAGGAGTGAATGCAGAGTATACCTAGTTTGTAGATCATACAAATCAGAGTATTGATTATTTAACATCATTAAAAATATAAAGCATTTATTGCTGCACTTTGCAGATTAAACATCGATTTTCGACCATTTTATACCAAAACGTTGAAAATTTTTTATGTTCATGGCTCATTCCGCGAGTGCCATTGTTTTTTACTTATTTTTTACATATAATTGCGTCTTTATATCCTGTATCACCCTAATGTCCATAAAATAGTTTTATTATTATTACAATATTGTTAACATTGCCTTTTTCACTTTCAGCAGCATAAATTTAATAAGGTTTGGAGAAATGATGGAAATTTCTGTACCAAGTGTGCTTTAATTTCTAATAATAAAGACCGATTTTTCTAATTGTCTTTTTTTCATTTCATAGTTATTGTCCTAATCACAAGAGTATAGAGGGTGCCAAAAATAAGTAGGGTCTGTGGGGGGATATCGTTAATGGTAACAGGCAACTTCGATTAAATTGGGAAAAAATATCGCAGTCAAAGTATTAAAAATATGCCACATAAAAAGTATTTGTAAGGATGTTTTGGGTTAATTTAAAAAAACTGATATTTTTATTTTAATTTTTTTCCTGATGAACCCAAAGATTACACAACTACGCAATTTTTAAATAAAAAAATTTTCTGGTCAGACACGAGGAAGACAGAACTCGCAAATATGGCCATAACTAAAACTCGGCACATGTCCTTGTTGAGTTACTCATTGATATAGATTATTTGTTTATTAGTACTTAGTCCAGACCTCTGTATCCTTGATAATTCTACAATTTTCAATGCAGTTTTCTGTAAATTCGTCATAAGATACGGGGTGATTGATGGTCGCTGGTCTATTAGACGTTTATATAGAAGTAGCAAACGGATCACTTTGGAAACTTAGTAGCTTATATAAGTGGACATACTCTCTTTTTTAAAAATATTTTCAACCGTGCAGTATTGCCATGTCTACTAGAAAGTATGCTAAAAATTTGATAATTTAATTGCAACACAGGGTATTATTTTTTTTTAAATTTCGTAATAACTTTCCTTTACATTATTACCAATCTGTTACTGTTAATTAAAGTTTTTTTTTTCGAAAACGACTTTCAAAAAAGGCAGATATTTTTGGACTCGAACTGAAATTTGGTTGGGAGATGGGTAATACCCAAAGGCCTTTCAATGTTTCCAAATATTAGTATAATAGACCAGGGTACTTCAAAATACAAATATTTTGATTGTTAGGAAGATGATGAAAATATAATTTTTTTAAATCAAATCCCAGGTATCTTAACTGTGGTCGTAAAATTTCGTGAAATTGTCTATCTTTCTATGTGTAATATTGCTGTACCTATCTCAAAGAGTTTTCGACTTATGAGCAAAATTAATTATTACAGATAACAATCACGTAATTCATAAGAGCTTAAGGTTACTTAACCAAATCTAAGTTGTAGCATACAAAGCGACATACAAATATTTTTTCTTTACTTACAAAATTATAAGAAGTTTGTAAAAAAATAAGCAAAAAAATCTTATAATTAATTTTGCTAAAATGCTCATAAGTCAAACACTATTCGAGATAGGTATAGCAACATTACAAAATGAAAGAGATCATTTCAAGAGCTTTTAGGACCACAGATAAAATACAGGGCGTTTCATTTTAAAAAAAACAGACTTTTTATAATTTTTCCGAACAATCAAAATATTTAAATTTTGAAATACCCTGTACTATATTTTGGAATAGAGTGAAAGGCCTCTTGGTATGAACAAACCCTGACTTTTAGTGCGCTAATTTGTCAGAGTTCAGAAATAACGACCCAAGGATGTTTTCCAAAAAAAGTAATTTCGCATTTCTTCCTGAAAATTTAGGAGCAGTATCAGATGATGCATACATTGCATCGATCGAAGGAAGTTATTCCGAAATATGTAGTCCCAACATGTTAGCCCACTATTGTTAAGGAAACCCCCTGGTAGTTCTTATAAAAGAGAAATTTCACAAGGACATAAGATATACATGCATTATTGTTAATTAAATGTATTTATAAATTTATTACAAGTTTCTAATCGTTTAAAGCGAATAAACTGGAATTTTGAGTGCGAAAATATATTCGTCTCCCTTATCAGTGTATGTTGATATCGAAATTCTGAGGTCAGAGTTGGATTCAGCACATGAAATACATCATGGCCAGCCAAAAATATTGCAGGGGGGAGAAAAAAAAAAAGTATCGAAATGTTGGACAATGTTATTTTCGCGCATCGGTTGAGTAGAGCAATCAAACTGGACTACGCCTAATTAATTTAATATCGTGAATAATTGGGCTATATCGAACAATAAAACAATATTTGGTTCAAATAAATTTATTTCTCTTATATGCTACGCTATTTCGTATTCTAGGGCCTCGTAAAGTAACAGCTTTTGGTAACAAACAATCTCTAACATAAACGCCTCTCTTCTCAGGAGTCCAAGCTTGAAATTCGTATTCATATAATCCACAATTTATAGCTGTCCAGCCTAAAATACATATGGCAAGTTTAACAGTATTATCGGATATCTAATGAATAAATGGAATAAAACAAACAGAAATAAAAACATGGACATGTTATACAGAGTGGTTCACGGTGAATGATGTTAGACGTTTATGGAAAATGGGTTTGTTTTGAAAATTTAGTGTCTCAGATAACAGACCATGGTCTATCGTTTTTTTTAGCAATGCAGCGTTGCCGCTTCTACCTAAAATCGGTGGCAACATCGTTATTTTAAACAGAACTCCCTATACAGGGTGTTTAATAACATGCTAATATTTAAGGAGGTTATTCTTGGGTGCATTTTTAGAAAAAAACTTCATATAAACGTCTTAACTTTTGAGATACACGGTTACAAGATTTTTTAATAGAGTGTTAAGGTTAATGACTTAAATACGCGACAACTAGACTAAGTAGACAACTGTTTATGTTTACAAAACAAAATTTGCTGCTTACCTACTAGATCCTTTTTAATCTTTGCTAATACCTAATTTCCTAACAGAGTACAAATGAATGAATGAAAAATAAATGGCGTACCATTTTTTTTTTCAAAAATACCGAGGGCAATTCCCGCACGAACGCCACTGGTTGGTTGGTTAAAGGCGGGGGTCGGTTTAAAGGCCCGAACTTCTATCACTGCAGCCTACGAGCTTATTGTGTACCCCGATCTTGTTTGAAGATGTTTGTTCCTTCTATGAGGTCCAGTAACCTTCTACCAAGCTTGTCATGTGGGAGGTTGTCAACATGGTGTATGTTCCCGATGATATTTTGTCTTCTACGAGACAGTGCTACTCAGCGTTATATTATGTGTGAGGCGGTTTCATCCTCTTCGCCACCAGAGTCTGCATTCAATGGATCCGTTGTTTATACTTATCCGTTGAAGGTGTTTTCGCAGGTAGCAGTGTCCTGTTTCAGCTGGGGCCGCGTCATGGTTAGCATCCCATTCGATAGTATTTTCGATGGTTTTCCAATTACGGCCCGTGCGTGTATTTGACCAGGTAACCCTTGCCATCGAGATAGGTGTTGTTTTTTCGACCATCTATCTAATGTTGTTTTTGTTGCCTGTTTTGATATCCCAAAGGCCGGTTCGGGGCCACTGAGACTTTGAGCGGATCCGGCTCTCGCTAGTTCATCCGGTTTCTCGTTACCTAATATCCCAGAGTGACCAGGGACCCACACCTTGTTCCCCCTGGCCGCCAGTACTTTTAGGTTGGTTGGGCAGTGCAAGTTTTGAAGTAAATCGATTGGAGTTCAGAGCCTCAAGAGCAGCTTGGCTGTCCGACAGGATGTATATCTGTTGGTTGTGGTAGTCCCTTTTAAGATTTTGTAGTACGCATGCTTGTATGGCATGAACTTCCGCTTGGTATACTGTGGCGTAGTTCCCCAGAGGAATGCTTCTGTCCACCCTGGCCTTTCCCCAAATATACCAGCGCCCACACCGTTGGCAGTTTTTGATCCATCGGTGTACCAAACTATACCCTTGTCAAACGACGGGGGTGCACTATTCGTCCATTTATCAAAGTTCCAGTCAATTTTGAAAGGCGTTGTGAAATCTTACCTATGTTCCTCTCATACGAGGAGTTTGTATATCCAAGAGCTTATCGTTGATTACATCCGTGGCTCTTGTGTGTCCAATTTTTACGGGGTGTTGTGTCCATTCCCCATTTGTGATCATCCTTGAGGCGCTACAGTTAGCGTCCATTCTGATGTGAATGTCTAGGGGTGTTAGTCCCAGTATGACTTCCATTGCTGCAGTGGGGGCGCTTCTCATCGCCCCACTGATACACAGGCAGGCCAGTCCTTGCAAACTATTGAGTTTGTTCGCTGTCGTAATCTGCTGTGTTTTTGTCGCCACTGCACAGGTCGGAATAAAAAAAAAACTGTTATACATCATAAAATGCCTCTTGATGACTTTCGCCAAAATATCTAGAGCAGTATCACAGATATTAATAAAAAAGGAAATTTTTGAAAATCTTTAACAACCTGTGTCTCAAAAGTTAAGACATTTAGAACATATGTTTATACTATAGCCTATAGAATAACCTCATTAAATATGCATGTTATTAAGAAACATCCTGTATATCTACAAATTTTCACGTTCTACATCTTCAATTTTTCTAAATACACCTATCTGTAGCTGTTTTTTGATTATTAATTAATTTTTATTTTTTTAACGAAAACATCAAGCGCAAGTTCGTAGACATGTAAATTTCAACGACTTTAGTAGTAGCAGGTCATGAAAACATATATTAGGATCCATGACAATTATTTATTTAACAGAAGTTCAACATTAAAAGCACCAAGCAAAATACACTTAAAAATAATAAACAATAATTTTGGATACAAAATGACAGATAACGCGAACAAACACGTACTAACACAGTTATTTTCAAAAAACAAATAATAATAGGAATACCCATGGTTCAGACGTTTAGGCCAGTTGAATTAGCCCCCAAGATCGCCAGGTTCCTTAGATTTTTATTTATGGTGCACACTAGAGGCAAAGATTTACAAGACTCTAGTAAATAGGTAAGTACTAGAGAACAATTGGAGCATCGAGTACATCAAACCGTTCAAGATATTGATTCCCAATATTAAAAGTGGCACATGTGTCAATACACGTTTATTAAAGTAATTAGGGGTTAATAGTCAACATTTTGAATATTTATTTTAAAAAGTCTTTATAGTGAAGACTAATCATTTTTTTTTCGGCTATTACACAAGGCAATAAAAATATTTTGCTGCTGGAAATCTAATAACTGATTCTGGATATATTTGATGTGCCGATTCCAAAAATACCTGGCTTTTTTTCATAGCAGCTCTTTTTTTCGCCGTTGATGTGAATAGCTCGCGTTGCCAAATGCCGTTGCTAAACGGTAGATCTTTATCTTATGCCCTTTTGCAAATTTTCTTTAAGAATTTTATTATGGCTTTTTATCACTTAAGGCTTCGTTATAGTCAAATTTTTAAATGAATCTGTAAGTTATTAAAAAGGCCAGATTTTTTCATAAAAATACCTAGTATTAGTTTTATAAGTATAATATTTCCAGGAACATAATGAAAATGTGTTAGATTTATTAGAAGTCATGTTTTCGTTAAAAAAAATTAATTAATAACTAAAAAACCGATACAGATGGGGCATTTAGAAAAGTTGCTCAGAAATATATGTAGAACCTGAAAAATTGTAAATATTCCGGAGTTCCGTTTTCAAAGAATGATGTCGTCGGTTTTAAGTAGAAGCGGCAAAGCAGCATTGCTGAAAATAATTTATAACGATAGACCATGGTCGGTTATCTGGGAAACGAAATTTTCAAAACAAACGTATCACCCATGTTCCATAATCTTGTAACGTTCCATCCACCGTGGATCACCCTGTATTTAGTCGATTGTACCGATTTAAAAACACCCTGTACATAATTTTGATGTTTTATTATAGAATTGTTTGGCTAGCTCTAAGCTGGATTCATCGTTGCCGTAACGTAAGCTTTAACGTTAAACCGTAAGAAAAATAAATATCTGATTTCTACAGAACAATTATTAATAGTGCATAAAAATTAAGAAGTAAAAAATGGTTCAATTCCATTTCTTAGGTTACGGCTTACGGAATCGGTTGGGATCGGTCATACTCGTGGATAACCGTCAGCACAGCATTGCTCCCGCTATTGTAAAGATATCTTCATCGCTTATAATCATATTTTGCAGTTATAAATAAAGAAACACGTGTCATGTGAACAACAAAACCCATAACCTACCAATTCTTAAGGAAACTATGAACGGATATGTCCTTACTGCTTACGTCTTACCGACTATGGCTTACGTTACGGTAACTATGAATCCAGCTTAAGGGTTATGAAAACATAAAACTTTCTTTTAATTAGTAATATTTCAAAATAATTTTTTCCTATGATATTTTTGCGGAAAATTTTAAGAAAAATTAAATAATCTGGCAACGTTGTATAATCGCCAAAAGAAAATAATACATCATATGTGAAATTTTGTGCCCAATTCAATGAGAGAACAAATAACGGGTGGTACTATTTAAAAAAAAAATAACTATGTTGTCCCGGTTTTTTGCATAACCCGTATATTGAAAAATATTTTTAAAATGTGCACCTCTATTAATCCTACAACTTTTAAATTTAAACATTTTTCATATTTTTAACAACAACGGAGGATATTGGATACTCGCACTATAAATCAGCCCTGTAAGCTGCCCTTTTTTAGCCTATTATCAAATCTCGACTGTAAATTTTTATAAAATATTTAATGGTGTGTAAAAATCGTGTATGTACGTAATATAAGTTTAGTTTCCGGACAAGAGAAAACACTATCGCCTATTCGCGGCGCACACTTTGGGAACACTTTGTCTAGGCAGTAAATGGGCCTAAAACAGGCCCAAAATGAGACTGACAGTCGGCAAAATATAGCTTTTGAGCTGCCCTCTTGTATTTATGACGATTCCATATATTAGCGTATACTTGAATGCACTTTTATTATAAACAAACATTTGTCGTTTGGTAAAGGTCGACATTTGTACAAGGTACTTTATAATATTTTTTTAATGTTTCCATTCTTGACCATGACATTGACGATTGTTTTTATTGCCCACTCTGCCAACTAATAAATATATAATAAAGAAATTACATCCAAGTAATTTTTCACTTTTAAAACTAAAAATAGTTCAGGTGTTTAATTTCGTATAGACAGAATATTGAAATAGGTCAAACTAAGAATCAGTAATTTTCTGAAGTTATTTTATTCTGTAGGGGAGAAATAGGTCGAATTGTTTGATTCCCCATTTACAATGCTTTACTATCGTTATCTCTGCTGTTACTATGGGGGTTTTAATTGATTTATATAATAAACCGTTTTGTGTTTGGTTCCTAAAAAGAATACATCAGTTACATTTTCTTTAAAGCCCTCTAAGTTGAAAGTTAAATTTTGAAAATTATGTTTCCTGCAATTTCATTAAATTTACAGAAGGCAACCCATATATTTGTATCAGTGCCTTACTAGTATTCATAAAACCACTAATTCTATTGTAAATAACTTCAATATACGGAGATAAACCATTCATTGCCATTTAAACCATCCAAGATTAAAACGAAAACATTGAAATCGCTATCTGCCACTACGCGGATAAAATGTGAAATCTTTGTTGCAAAAGTATGTCGAAATTGCGATTTACTGATCACGAATTATTGTACCTGGAGAATTATTACCGTTATAACGGCAATTCGGCAGGTTTGAGACCAGGGAGAGAGAATCAAGACACTGCATTGTTTTTTGTATATCATCTGTCAACCTGGACAACCCACTGCCCAGTTTACTTGGTTATTGACCGTATCAGTCATTCTGGGTTTCCAGTAAGGGCGTCAGTTTCGAAGCATTGTTCCAATCCCGTGATTTTCGGGATATAGAGAATATAATCCCGGGATCCCGGGAACAATCCCAGAAAAAGTAATACGAAATGCTAAAGATCAGTTTATCTGTGTTTACTAAATACACTAAATAGAAATCTTACCTACTGTTAACAAACTGCAATTACATTTTTTTTTATTATTTTAAGACTCAATTTTTCCTATCTTAAAGTGTATAAAATATAGTGGGTGGCCTCATATGAGAAACTTTCTTATTATTAATTTTACGAAATAAAGTTATTCTTTATAAAAAATTATGCATGATATAAAACCTAAAATGCAACCATCAGATCGTATACGAGGTTTGTCCAAAAATTAGAAATTTGGCTCACGAGTACAGTACTTTTATTTGTGACAATAACGAAAACTATAATTATGAAAAGTTCGGTATGAAAAAATATGTTCTAATATTTATAATATGCAATAAAATCTTTCTACACTGACCTTTTTCTCAAATTACCGTTGAGGTTCTGATTACATTGTGTTTGAACGTATTTTTATTTAATGGTGTATTATTCAAATTTTTTTAAATAAATTTCGTTTTGAGAGAATATACTTATTTTTTTTTCGGAACGGAACAGAAAGGTTATTATGTTGTTAATAAATAAATTGTCACAAATAACTTTGAGCAAAATTTATATTTTTTTGACAAACCTCATATACGACTGAAACAATTTAACATCTGATTCTGATCTACATTTTAGGTTTTGGACCATGCAGAACTTTTTATAAAGAATAACTTTTTTTGTAAACCTAATAATAAAACTGTTTCCCATATGGCGCCAACTTAATTAGAGACACTGTATATAAATAAACCACGTGACTAAAGTGCCTTTTTACTCCCTAGGTTTATAATGCAGTATTAAAAGCCCGGAAAAACTGGTTCGACGTTAATTAATTCTCCTTTTTAGTGATCTCTGGCGTTAAAAACTTTTTTTGTTTTGTATTATAGTGGAGTCGTTCCGGTATTCGAAAATCCCTTGACGAAATCGAGTATTTTTTTTCCCCAATCGATACACTAGGATCCCCTCGACATTCTGAAATGGGGCTGGGGTTGGTGGGGCAATTAGGAGGGGAGTTAGGGGGGGGGGGGTTACATAAATGATAATAAGTAGTTTATTAATCGAGCTACGGGGATCAGGCCGGATTCAATTTGTTCATTTTTTTATCAGGTACGAGGGATTGGCGAAACAATTTTTATTTTCCCAAATGGCCATCTCCGAAAATACTTTAGATATTATGTTTAATTTTGGTATGTGTTAATAGGATATAGCAGCTCAAATTTTAGTTAGAAAAGTTATTCAATTGTTCTACTCCAACAATTTTTATAAAAAAAAATTATCATTAATTATTTTATCAATGTTAAAAATAATGAGTTACAATATGAATTTAGTGGTTTTAATCACGTGCGCCTGACGAGAAAAACCCAAGAGACCGTTTTCATGGAGAATTGAACAGGCCAATCAGAAAAAATATCCACATGGAAAAATATCAGTGGCGTACTATCTTTTTAGTAAAAAATATCAAAGGACATGTTTGCAGCGCCGCCACTGGTGGAACAATTGAATAACTTTTCTAACTAAAATTTGAGGTTCTATATCCTATTAACACATAAAAAAATTAAACAAAATATCTAAAGTATTTTCGGAGATGGCCATTTCTTGTATTCCGCGCCCAGCGCGCATTTGGGAAAATAAAAATTTGTCGCCAATCCCACCTCGTAGCTGATAAAAAAAAATGAACAAATTAAATCCGGCCTGATCCCCGTGGCTCGATTAATAAACTACTTATTAGCAGTTTTTTTATTATCAGAAGATCTTTCCTTCATGGTTCGTTGGTTACAGGCGGGGACGGATGTGTGGCCCAAGCTTCTTACACTGCAGCCTTCTGGCTTATTGTGCTTCCCCCTCTTGTTATAGAAGACTTGTTCTTTCTATGGGGTCCAGTAGTTTCCTGCCAAGTTTGTCATGTGGGACGTTGTCGTCGTGTTTAATATTCCCGAAAATTACCCTCATACATTAAGCTAGAGGTGTTGTTTTCGATTGATTACATCGAAAACAACCCCTCTAGCTATCGAAAACAACCCGCCAAGTTTTTATTGTTTATTGACAAAGATAATGACACTTTTTGACGTTTAAAAAAATAAATCTTATATTCCAGCTACAAACTCAAATATTAAATATTATTACAATTGCGTTATTAATAATTACTAATTTTTTTAGTTCTTTATTTAAAAGTTGTAATATAAAGTTGTTTTAACCATTATTCGAGTAATTTTCTCCCTAAATTACACTCGTGCCTAAAAATTCTCAGATATTTTTTAGGCACTAGTGTAATTACCTCCGAAGATTTTGAATCTCGAAATCGAGAACTGTATATGATGTGGGAGGCAGTTTCATCTACGCCGCGCGCCGCAAAGTCTGCATTCAATGGATCCATTGTAGGTTCCTATTCGTTGAAGGTGTTTTCTTAAGTGGCAATGGTGTGTTAGCAAGCCAGTCTCACCTGTGTCAACTGGGTTTGCGTTAGGTGTAGCATACCAGTTGATAGTTTCTTCGAGGGTTTACCAATTAAATTTTTGGCAAGGTAATAATTGTGTGGATACGTAAAGAAAGTGTGAATTTATAAAATGCTAAATATCTTTAAAACGGCTTAACTTAGGTATAAGATGAAGTGCATAAAACATGTACAGAATTTTAAGAATTTAAAAATTTCAAAAAGAAGTTAGCTAGTGATAAAATCTTTTTAAAAAAATTATACCTGCACTTGATAGAACAACATCATAACTAGATTCCTTCCATGATTTTCCCATAAGTTTAAAGGATTTTGCGAGCTCTAATCCTGGCCACTTTGACAGTCTATCACCTTTGTCAATGGGTATAACAAATAGTTCACTGCCTATCAATCTTTTGTAAATAGAATCAGCTTCATCAATTTTACATAGTGTAATCGGTAAGTCATCAGCTCTGAACACAGTTAACCTGAAAATGGGTAAAAAATAGTCATGTTTATAAGAGAATGTTACTTTAAAATATAAGATCCAAACACCAGGTACAAACAATGTGGCATATATTTACTTAAAAATACATTAACCTTAGGTGAAGTTTTTAGAAACTACTAAGCATTATCTCATGGGCTTTACATGATTTTGTAGTAATTATTTCCCTCATTATGTAAATAGACCAATCAGACATCACCATTTTTTGAATAAATTTTGTTTATATGATTAATTTCAAGACCTGTTTAATTGCGAATAAATTTCAAAATGTCAAATTTTATTATCAATAAAAAAATTCTTTATTGTTGGATTTAATTTATATTCAGGAAATAATATTTCTACACTGCAATATGTCAGGATGGAACAAACCCGTCGTGTCCACTGTCAGACCAAAATATGCCAAACAAGTGCCTATATTAACAACCGAAGCAATACTACCGGAGGATACTTCAGTTTTGAATAGTTTCAACTGTAAAAAAGGTAGGTAGTTACATAAAGTTTGATATTGTATCTAGTATAATTAAATCTTAAATTTATATGTCAATTTTAGATTGCACTGGGCCAGTGTTGTAAAAGAAAATAATAAATAAATTGCATTGGTACCTGCAAATGCATGACTCAAGCAACATAAATCAATCAATCAATGCATGAGACAAAAGAACTCGTCATATATAATTGGAGCTTAAAAATGTGGCAACTGATAATATACTGTAAGATTTATTGCTTGTGGAATAATTATGGTTATATTATGTTCTTTATGCAGGCAGAAGGTTCTACCCAGGGCTTTAAATGGAATATTTATTATTATGTGAAAGAAATTTTTTCGTCTTTCGATTTGTATACTTATTTTTGTAAATAAGCAAGACAAAAATCTTCTGTATACTATTTTTTCTCTAATTTTATTAACTAAAATCCGATTATATTAGTAGCGTTATTTTCACGTACCCAGCAACCGACTGAATATAACAATCAAAAACAATATAATGTTGAGTTTACTTCTATCTCTACCACGTGTTCCTATACACCTGAAAATAACACTAATTCTCTTAGGAACCTAATTATAGAAAAATCCTGAACGTATAAAGCCCGTTTTATGTTTTTCATTAATGAAACAATTAAAACTGTACCTAACTTGTATACACTCTATGTATAAAAAGCTGAATCAATATGAACTTTTGCTTCAGACGTAAATATTTTTTAAAAATGAATAACTTATTAATTAACATTATTATTGAAAAAATTAAGAGAAACTCTATATAAAACTAAATTACTCAAAAAACCAAAAAAAAAAACAAGCACTACCCAATTGAAACTCATAATTAATATAAAACTAAATTACCCAAAACAGCAATAAAAAAACAATCACTACCCAATTGACTGACTGACGTAATTTAATACAAGAAACTCATTAGAGTATCCTAATAACACCGAGAGCGAAGAATTTACGCGCGCGATGGACCATAGAGTCGTTTATCGACTGGCTAGTACGCGAAGGAAATGAGAACTCTTCCTTGGATTTCCACGGTCGACCGCGCTTGCGAAGACATTGGCTTACATTTTTCAATTTATTGACGAAACTGTTTATCGGACAGATCATTTTAAAAAGCAACACCCTAAAGTTTGATGTATATAATATATAATATACAACGTTTATAGGAAGCATTATTTTGATTAGCCAAGGGGTTTTAGAGTTATAAGGAGTTGAAAGTTCATACAATTGTGGCTTTTTACGGCGATCGGTTATTCATTAAAGTGTTTCATATAATAGCACATATAGCAGTTTGATGACCAAGTGGCACAGTTGTAAAAAACGCAAAAAATTTTTTTTATAGTTTATGCAAAACCACCTTCCGCATAGGCCGATTTTTGGACGACCAAGTCAAGTTTGCTTCCTTAAGGTATATAGAATAATATAAAAGGGATCTTACATTTTAGCAACAATGCGCAAACCGGAGGACACGATACGATCAGCTTTTAACTCCGCAGTAGACGCTTTTTCGGTTAAGACGATACCGAACCGAGTTCTAGCATTTAGTTACTTTTCAATTAGATGTTGGCCACATATTTAACATTATATGAATTGTCATTATTAAAAAGTTGTCTGATAATTACTATACCTACCTGTGGGAATAAGCCTCGCTAGTAATTTTAATGGTCGTTATTAAATATGACTGTAATATTACCTGACAGAATTAGGACCTCTGACATAATCAAGCCTGGCTAATCCGGCGATAAACAAAGTAGTTCCAGGTTTAACACAAAAGGTTTCTGGTCTAATCAGTTGTTTTGGTAAAGTCTTAACAAGTTCTTCTGTTGTTAGTAAATGTAACATTGTGTCAGGGTGAAGAACACCTGGTGTGTCAAAACACCATTTTCCCAATGCAAGCTCGGGATATCTTTCATCCATGCCGGTCTTCCGCTCCTCCGATAAATTAGAGTTGCCTTGCAGCAAGAAAGAGTCTTCAGATTCATGCCCCTGTATGCGATTATCAAAAGATCGCTCTATCCGCCCTATCAGTGTAGCATTCTTTACACTGTTAGATTCCTTTAAAGATTCTCTTTGCAAGTTTCTTTCTTGAGTCTCAATTTTTTTCAGTTTTTTTAATCTGTGCTCTCGTAAAAATGATCTGTATCCTGATAAATTGGCAATTGGGAATTTCAGTAAGTTTAAAGTAGTTCCCGGCCAAGGACTTGTCGTAGCTCTTTGAATAAGATCAGCTGCTTGGACTTTGCAAAAGTCAGACTGCAATAATGCATTAAACAAACTAGATTTGCCAACGTTAGCACAACCAATTAGATATACGTCTCCTAAAAGTTGACAATAATTTAGCGTAAATAAATAAATACAGTCATCAAAAAATAGATATGAAAAGTTAATTTCTTGTATATTTCATTTATGTAAGGTGAAATAGGGTAACTTGGGGAGCCTTTGGCCATTGACGCGAAATTGAACTTATGTTTATTGATAAAATAACAATGCAGTAGATGGAAAACCATATTTAATTTTAAACAAAAGCCCCATGATGACAACGCATTAAAATAAATTCTAGGTGTTGGACAGTCGCTGCTCGTCAGTGCCTCCCCTACTACAAATGAAAAATTGCATTTTCATAAATATACAATTACAGCTTTAAACCACATTCTTTTAATATAAACTCTCAAATTCTATAATAGTTCTCTTATATAAATTTTGCAAAGCATCTCTCTATTCAATTGTTAAACGTCTGGGAAAAGCGCACCGCGTCTTTATCACTTTGTAAATTCAAAAACTCGTTAGCCGGTGACGGTGTTTGTGTAAGTCTTAGATTTAAATAAAAGTGTAGTGCGGCGTACTCTTATTTTTTTATTAAAGTTAATTAAATAAATCATCTATTTAAAAATGCATCGTCATGGCATTAGTTGGGAGACTCGCACGGAGCTCATTGAGGTGAATTTAAGGATGATACATACGCAACATCCTCGAATAACATGTTTGATTATATGCCTGTTTTATTGGGTATGATAACTGTGCTAATGAATGATAATGTCCGTGCCTATGCCACAAGAACAGCAATCTAGTACTTTGAGGATGTCGGGATTGCGAGGCTAGAGTAGCCACCATATACTGCCCGGCTAAGACTAGTTGTCCTCTCTGCAAAATTTCACTTTTTGAGATATGTTTATATTTCTTATACTTTTATAATATAGTAAAGTATTAGTGTATATTTTCAAAAATATTTAAGGAAACACCACTCTTCTAAATAAATTTAGAAAAAAAGTGCATGTAATAATAACATAATACGTAATTTCTCAAAACTACTTTTAAGCAGGAGAATTAGTCTTAGCAGGGCAGTATAGTCCTGACGCAAATTACATAGAACATTATTCATGGTGTTCCATTGAGAACCGCTTCGATCCATACAGGGTTGGGCAAATGTTCCGGAACGACTTAATTATAGAAGAACAAAAAGTGATATCAAATCATCGATAGGACTAAAATGCTGTTTCATTGTGCATTCCATATGTCAGTGACGTCATCAACTGTTAAGGGGTGACGTTATTTTTAATTTTTTTAACACCCTGTATATTATTAGTTATTCCAAATTCTCAATAAATTTAAAACATTTTTTTTATAACATACCCATATGTCTAAATTCAATTGTTTCAGAAACATTGACAAATAAATGGACATTATATTTAAAAAAATAAGGAACAATTTTTACGTAAATGATAATTTAAAATCAAAGCTATTTGACTAAATGTTCAAAATGTTGTCCTTCAGCCACCTGGCAGTGTTCAAGCCTCTCTGAAAAGAGGGAAAGCCCGTTTTGTCATCAAATGTTGATGAGAAATAGCGTGAACAGCATGTAAAATTCTATTCTCAAAATTATCCAAACAGGTTTCGTACGATATACGGCAGTCTTTAAATAACCACATAGATATAAATCTAAATGTGTTAGATCTGGAGATCTAGGAATCCATTCAATGTCCCCTCGCTTTCTTATCCACCGTACAGGAAACGTTTCATCCAAATAGTTTCGGATATGTATATCAAAATTCGGTGCTGAAACAAAATGTCATTCCGTAATATTTGATCGTTATATCATTGTGTCAGTCGATCATGGTATAAAGTAATTAAATTTGGTATAATTCTATTTCGAGGCTAATGTAAGTAGAATCAACTGTCAAAAAAAAAATTGGAAAACATACTTTCCCAGTTGTCAGAGATGCTTGGACACTGCCAGGTGGCTGAAGAACGACATTTTGAACATTTAGTTTAATAACTTTTATTTTAAATTATCGTTTTAAAAATTGTTACTTATTTTAATTTTATTTTTAAATAAAATCTCTTGGTTTTCTTCATTTATTTATCCATAATTCCGAAACAATTGAATTTAGACATATGGTATGTAGAACAATGTTTTAAATTTATTGGGGAAAAAAATTAAAAGTAACGCCACCTCATGGCAGTTAATGACGTCATAACATATGGAATGCACAGTCAAATAGTAAAATTTCAATCTTATCGATTGTCGAAAACCAGGACCTGATATCACTTTTCGTTCTCCTGTAATTCGTCCGGAACATATGTCCAGTCCTGTATATGGAAAACTATAATAGGAAAATGTCGAAACTTGGGGAGTATACTAATGTTGATGGGAACCCCTAAGCAAAAATATTATCAATATGGTGACAATTCCCGTTATACCGGAAGTCAGTGTCTTGCTTATTTTAAATGGAACACACTATATAACTACATTTTAGGATTCTACGCAAGATTCTAGGCAGATTTCGTATATCATGTCCAACACCTAAGCGTGTTTGACATATTTAAGATTTTATGTCTAAAATTACGTTTGCAGACCTTAAAATAATTATTAATTTATCCTATAAGGAAGCCTTTATGAGTTAATTTGGGTTGGGTTCCTTCTTCAAAAGGGCCTGCTTTAATAGATTTTATATAATATTTTAATAACTAGTATTAATATCAAGAACATGTGGCACATTTTTTTAGCATTTGACTGTTTTTCAACCTCTTCATAGCCATCTCGCAGTAACTGAACTTAAAATCACCAGCAAAATCGCCATATAAAAATATTAAATTGGCAATATTTCGAAAACTGCAAATTTTCGGAATAGACAACCTTACACAAACTTACCTTTATTAATAATTATTACCTAAATAGGTTGAAGTTAAATTATGAATAAATATTATTAGAAATAACAACAAACACTATTGTCATTATTCCACTATTGAATTTCGAGCTACTTTTATATATTTGTAACGGATGACATCCAGATAACCATTCGACGGAAGCAAAAATATTTTAACAGTTTAAAGAAACAGGTACTGTTGACAAGAAGTATAAAGTTTCTACTGAAAACCCGGTAACAGGTGAAGAAGTATCATTAAACGTGAAATAGCAGTTACATAAATTTCTAAAGCTACTACTAACATGGAAGAAAGATCCATAAGAATTTTGAAAAGTAATAATTTCTACGCTTATTTGTACAAGTTTTAAAAGAAAGGGATTATGATGCTCGTTTTTACTTTTGTGGTGGTGGAAGAAATTCCAAATGATGGAAATTTTCCCAAAAAAAATACTTTTTACGGACGAAGCAGCTTTCACGTCAAATGGAACTGTTTCTTCATAAAAAAAACTGTGGGTGGGAGGCAATTATAAGAAACATTTTTTTTTTAAACAACTAAAATACTTAAATAATAGATTGTTACCTTCGTTTTCGTTTATTTAAAACATTTTCTTATACTCCTGGGAATATGAAACTTAAGAAACTAATATTGGATATATTTCTGAAAAAATATAATTTTTGGAATTTTAGCTCCAATCTTTGCAAAAGAGCATAAAATTAAAATCTATAGACTTTGTCAAATAGCGGCAACATCTCGTCATCTAATACCAGTTTTCCATGAAAAAATATATTTTTTCAATTTTCCAGCCAAGCGAGTAGGAAATCGATATAAAAAGTGTTTTTAATATTTCAATAATAGAAAAACAACAACCGAACAAACCCAACTTTTTGCCGGTCACTGTATAAGTATAAAATTTTTTTTAAAAAACTGGAAATGTATATTGTATACATACCTTTCCGTCGCCATAATCGTTGAATTAATGTTATTACGTTTTCCACTCCATAACCAGTGGTTGCTGATATAACTTCAATATGTTTAATATTTGCACTGGCAAACCCACACAACTTTACGTTTTCATACAGTGATCTCTTTATTCTCTTTAAAAAATTATAATCGTCTTTTGGTATTAAATCTACTTTGTTACCAACAACTATAATTGGCGTTCTGGGTCCTACAATATCAGCAATTCCTGGCCATATTGAACAAGGAAAATCGGTTAAATCAACCATTAATACTACCAAAGCTGAGTTAAAAGGTATAGTTTTCAAAACCTTTGGATAGTCATCTGGCGATACTCTTACTTGTAAAGCAATATTATACTCCTTTAGAAAGTAGCATCTTTGACATAGGATTTCCTCTAATTTAACTCCACCAGGCTTAAAGCAGTTCTCGAAAATTTCGGAAGGTATATATCCTGGTATAGCTGTGTCCTAAAACATTATATTATTATATGAAAATGACGCGAGTTAAAGTAAGTTAGCATTATTAACTTTATGTGATTTAAGTCTAGTGGCTTGCTATAAGACGTTTATAATGTTTCCTGACTACAGGCGCCATTTTAATATAAATCATTCGTTTTTTATAGTTTTGTTAACAAGAGTATTTCTTTAAACACACGATGATGCAAAACTTGCTGCACAAACTTGCACGCGAGCAAATGCGAAATGAAAATTCTGACAAGCACGTCTAAATTTACTTGTACAGACCTGACAAAGCCGTCACATCTGGCCCTTTGTACAAATGTGTGTGATTGCTTTGACGCAAAAGCATATGTTAACTTTGATAATAGACAAAAAACGATGCGACAAGAAGAGCATATGTGTCTCAGTTACGTACTATAATTGAGACACTTTTGAAATATTTGTTCGGTCAAGTCAATTGGTCGTTCCTTCAGAGGGCTAACTCAAAACCTCCGTAAAATTGAGAGCAGTTATTGATTTGATTTATAATATACTTGTATCTACAGTGTATCCCAGGATAAGGAAACTTATAGGTGTTAATGACAAACATTTTCTAATTGAAATTTGACCAATTGGGATCTGGGCCTACTTACATAGATAATCAAATTTATGGGGAATGGGCACAACACCCCGTAAAAATTGGACACATATGGCCACGGATCCAATCAACGATGAGCTGTTGGAAATGCAAACTGATCGTATGAGGGCAATATACGATTTCACAAAGCCTTTCAAGATTGACTGGAACTTTGATAAATGGACGAATAGTGCACCCCGTCGTTTGACAAGGGTCTAGTTTGGTACACCGATGGATCAAAAACCGCCAACGGTGTGGGCGCAGGTATATTTGGGGAAAGGATGGACATCAGCATTCCTCTGGGGAACTACGCCACATGAAGTTCATGCCATACAAGCATGCGTACTACAAAATCTTGAAAGGGACTACCACAACCAACAGATATACATCCTGTCGGACAGCCAAGTTGCTCTTAAGGCTCTGAACTCCAATCGGTTTACTTCAAACTTACACTGGAGTGTCATACCAACCTAAAGGAACTGGCGGCCAGGGGGAACAAGGTAGAGCTCCTGTGGGTCCCCGATCACTCTGGGATATTGGGTAATGAGAAAGCGGATGAACTAGCGAGAGCCGGATTCGCACAAAGTCTCAGGGGCCCCGAACCGGCCTTTGGGATATCAAAACAGGCAACAAAAACAACATTAAATAGATGGTCGAAAAAACAACTCGATGGCAAGGGTTACCTGGTCAAATACACGCACGGGCCGCAATTGGAAAACAATCAAAAATACTATCGAATGGAATACTAACCCTGACGCGGCCCCAGTTGAAACAGGTGATGGGTCTGCTAACAGGTCACTGTTACTTGCGCAAACACCTTCAACGGATAGGTATAAACAACGTATCCATTGAATGCAACCTCTGCGGCGAAGAGGTTGAAACTCCCACATAATATACCGCTGCTTAGCGCCGTCTCGCATTAGACAAAATATCTTTGGGAACATAAAGCATGGAGACAACTTCCCACATGACGGGCTTGGTAGAAGGTTACTGGACCTCATAGAAGGAACAAACATCTTCTAACAAGATCGGGACACACAATAAGCCGGAAGGCTCACACCCGACCGCCATCGTTAACCAACCAACCATCCTCGAAACCGCCGCACTGGTATAGAATTCAAGGTAATCGGGAATATTTTATGGTGAGGTGCTTGGAGTCGGAGTTTTGGCGTTCTTTGTTGCTATTTCTTTGTCACACACATGCGCACTGATGGTTACACAACAAAAGACTATTCATGAATGAACTCTGGGGTCTATAAGATAAGTTTATTTTATGTCTAAAATTACGTTAATTTTTCCTATAAGGAAGCCTTTATTAACTAATTTGGGTTAGATACCTTGTTGAAAAGGATCTGCTTTAATAGATTTTTATAATATTTTGATGACTATTAATAGATACATATACAAACATATAAATACAAATGAGAAATTTTCTCGAATTCTTTTTCATCTTATTGTATTAATAGTTTTAAGAGGCAATACCTTACCACCATATTTTCCCGCTAAAAATAATATATTTTTTTCATATGGGCATAAGTGCGGAAATGCCTGGTAAGTGTGTGTCCACAACGGCGCACCGCCCTTCGCCCATAGCATGGCACCATAGCACCATGCAGCCTCGCACAGTAGACCCTCGATATCGAGATATAAACATGGACTGTGCATTGTTATCTTCTTCCAATGAAGAAGATATTGTTTTAGACTCTAATATAACAAAGTGGTACTTTACTTTAGGGTATATTACATAAATTACGTTCAGCATTTGACGTAAAATTGAGACATCAATTAATATACAGGACGTCACATGAAAAAAACCTTTAGACAGGGTCGAATTTATTACTATGAGCTAGCCTAGGGCCTCGTATTTAAAGGGGCTTCGAAAAAATAAAAAATACGATTTTAAATTGACAAATTTCTGTTAGTACATTTTTTTTAAATTCAAGATGACACATTCAATGTCGTAGCGAAAATAGCTATAACACGCTACTGGATGAAATTTATAAAGGAAATTTAATTTTTAACTATTCAGGTTACTAACTAAACTGCAAGGGTATTTTACTTTGGCGGTTCTTATGGCGGGCAAAATGCTTATTATTAGAGATGCCGCCGGAACCGGTCCATTTATTTTTTGTCGTAGACATCGCCGCCCGGCACTCGACAAAGATCATTTCACTATATATTTATTCTCCTTCCACAGTTGCTTACGATATAATCAAAGGTATTTATATGCATTCTCATATATTCATAAAAGCGTTGGAGATCTTTCCTTAGATCTTTATAAAGGTGATAAAATTATCCATAGAATCTTCGCTTTGCGTTAATAGGATGCACCGTTAATCTGGATTTCTGTGTAAACATATACATATACCACTTGGTATATGATGACAACGCACAGTCCACGTTTATATCTCAATGTCGAGAGACAAACTGATCGACAGGCAAGGCAATAAGCTAGGCTCGGTGCGCCGTTGTGGACACTACTGTACGGTGCTATGGTACCAGACTATGGTCGAGGGCGATGTGCGGTGCTCCGTTGTGGCCATACACTAAGGAAGCTACGGCCGCGGCCCTCGAATGGGGAACCCTGACGACGTTTTTTTCTAAATATGTTGGAAACCGTTCATAATGAAATTCTGAAATTAAGTATGGAGTACAAATTGTTGACGCTAATCAGTTTCTGAATTCAGAATTTCAAAATTTTAATCATCATAATCATAACAAGTTATGAAATTTCATTTTTTACATAAAAAAAGTTACCATTGGCTTACGTTCATAAAGTTCATAAAGAGAGTTAATAAAAATAATAATAATCAAAGTGATGTAGCCATTGATTAAAATTGATATTTGTTTAGTTCAAGTCTCGTTTGACATTTCTGATCAGATATTCACCATTTTTGTTAAATAACGATATTCTTGTCTCATAATTACCCTGTAAATAAATTGTCATACTTATTAAGTTTTCAATAATTATTATTTATATTATTATAATTAACTCTTTTATGACCGTAAATTCTTTTAAACGATTTTACTCAAAAACTGTACTGCCTATCGAAATGAACTAAGGGTAACTTTTTTACGTAAAATACTTTAAAATTTCATAATTTTTAAGAAATTTTTTTAAAAAACGACTAAGTGAAAGAATGCGATTATTTAATCTTTAACCACCCCGGTATGAGACGCCATGATTAATATTTTGATATTCTGAATTTAGCGTCAAAAGTTTATACACCATACCTAATTTTAAAATTTTATTTGAACGGTTTTGAAAATATTTAGAAAAAAAAGACGCCTTCAGGGTTCCCCATTCGAAGGGCTGTAGCTCCCTCCTTCCTGCATTTAAGCCCATATGAAAAAAATGTATTATTTTTAGCAGGAGTGTTCCGTTTAAAATAAACAAGTTGACACCTAGTTCCAGTATAATCGAAAGTGCCTCCATATTGAAAGTATTTTAGCTGAGCCCTTCAACATTAGCATACTGTGCAATTTTCAAAATTTTCCTATGTATATTTAACAATTATTTTTATTTTAACATTTTTAATATATAATATAATGAATAGCAAAAACGAATAATAGACACCTAGGTGGTCTTCAATATTGATGGATTGTTAACAAAACATTGTGAGCGACGACGTACCTGAAATTTTATGTAGGACTTTTTTCCTTGTAATCATTTTGTTTTTGAACATAAACCTGTTTAATTTTTTACGTATTCTTTTGTAAAATTCATTCATCATAAAAATCATAAAAAAAAATTTTACAATTTACTAGTCATGAAAACAAACATATAAGTAAATAAACAAATAAAAAGGACACACAGCAGTGCAATAAGTACATAAGTAATGGGTTCTACTGTATTGTTATAGTTTAGTCTAGACTAGTCAATTTTAGTGACTTCCATAATTTCAGGTAATTTTGCAGCTTTGGATACTTAACATTTTTTGTTTCATATATTTTATATATTTATTTGTGGCTTAAGATCGCTGTTAATCATTTCGTGGGATTCTTGTGGCCTCTGTGGGATACAGGGATATTTAGGTCAATTTGTGGGACTTTTTAAAAGTTTGAGAATTACCTTTTTTTTAGTCATAGGTACCAGACAGGCTCCCATTTTAGACTTTTGTATATACTTATTGGAACTCATAACTTCTTGCTTTCCAACGTATTGAAATAACTTTTTTTTTAAATAATTTCAAAAATTATATTTTTATTTCTTCTATGTGTATCAGGCAGACCGTGTGTGTACTGGCAAAAGTTTTGTGGTGGGTTTTTAAAAAATATGGAACATTTCCTCCTCGCATTTGGGATATTATTCATGATAAGGTTGGAAACACAGCTGATCTACCGTGAATAAATAAATAAAAAATAAGTAAGTCGATGCAGGCTTAGTACCGCTCACTATCGGGTGGGGTTATCATAAGCGACATTAGGATAAATCATATCCACCACAAGTATATGATGCATAACATTTTTTTTTTAATTATCAAACACAAGCACTATAGAAAAAATCCTTTAATGCACTCTGGGAGTGACCTCCATAAACCTAGCAGAACAAGGTGCTCAAAATCGAAAATTTTTGTATGGAAAATTAGGTGCTCTTTAGGTGCTAATTAGGTGCCAACTTTAAAATTTAGGTGCTCTCATGCTTTTTGAAAAAATTATATTTTTGTGTTGTCCTGCTAGATTAACGTTAAGCTAGCAGAACATCACTGTTAAATAAGCTAATTAAGAACAAGATGTCGTATTAAAATTAGGTGCTTTTTAGGTGCTTAACGAATATCTAAAAGAAAATTTAATTTGTTAAGTTATTTAAAAAATACCGCTATGTTCTGCTAAGTTGACGCCGCGCTAGCAGAACACTTTTATTTTAGGGATTAACCAATAATATCTAATTTTTCCGAAATTAGGTGCTATTTAGGTGCTTTAACATTATTATACTTCTATATCAAAAAAAAAAAATTCAAAGCTAGAAAAATCGAAATATTATACATAAAAAATTTTTCCTTAATAAAACAGTCATTTTTCAAAGAATCTTCATGAAACTTGTAGCACTGTCTATACGATTTAGGTGCTCCCGAAAAATAAAATTTTATCAAAAAAATAGCAGTGGCGGAGAAGATTACTATTATGAAAAAATCGTTTTTTCTTAATAAATCACTCATTTTTTGAAGAAATTGCTTGAAACTCGTATAATTGTCTATACGATTTAGGTGCTCCTGAAAAATGTAATTTTGCCAAAAAATAAATATTTCCAGGGTCGGAGAGGCCGATTACACCTTTATTTATCAATTTTTCCTTAATAAAACAGTCATTTTTCAAAGAATCTACATGAAACTTGTAGCACTGTCAATGCGATTTAGGTGCTCCCAAAAAATTAAATTTTAGCAAAATAATAGCAGTGGCGGAGAAGATTACTATTATAAAAAAATCGTTTTTTCTTAATAAATCAGTCATTTTCAAAGAATTTTCTTGAAACTCGTATAATTATGTATACGATTTAGGTGCTCCTGAAAAATGTAATTTTGCCAAAAAATAAATATTTCCAGGGTCGGAGAGGCCGACCACACCTTTATTTATCAATTTTTCCTTAATAAAATAGTCATTTCTCAAAGAATCTTCATGAAACTTGTAGCACTGTCTATACGATTTAGGTGCTCCCGAAAAATAAAAATTTAGCAAAATAATAGCAGTGGCGGAGAAGATTACCATTATAAAAAAAATCGTTTTTTCTTAATAAATCAGTCATTTTTCAAAGAACTTTCTTGAAACTCGTATAATTGTCTACACGATTTAGGTGCTCCTGAAAAATGTAATTTTGCCAAAAAATAAATATTTCCAGGGTCGGAGAGGCCGACCACACCTTTATTTATCAATTTTTCCTTAATAAAACAGTCATTTCTCAAAGAATCTTCATGAAACTTGTAGCACTGTCTATACGATTTAGGTGCTCCCGAAAAATAAAATTTTAGCAAAAAAATAGCAGTGACGGGGAAGATTACTATTATGAAAAAATCGTTTTTTCTTAATAAATCACTAATTTTTTGAAGAAATTGCTTGAAACTAGTAGAATTGTCTATACAATTATTAGGTGCTTCGATTTAGGAGTTTCAAGAAAATTCTTTGAAAAATGACTGATTTATTAAGATAAACGATTTTATTATAATAGTAATCTTCTCCGCCACTGCTATTATTTTGCTAAAATTTTATTTTTCGGGAGCACCTAAATCGTATAGACAGTGCTACAAGTTTCATGAAGATTCTTTGAAAAATTACTATTTTATTAAGGAAAAATTGATAAATAAAGGTGTGGTCGGCCTCTCCGACCCTGGAAATATTTATTTTTTGGCAAAATTACATTTTTCAGGAGCACCTAAATCGTATAGACAATTATACGAGTTTCAAGAAAATTCTTTGAAAAATGACTGATTTATTAAGAAAAAACGATTTTTTTATAATAGTAATCTTCTCCGCCACTGCTATTATTTTGCTAATATTTTATTTTTCGGGAGCACCTAAATCGTATAGACAGTGCTACAAGTTTTATAAAGATTCTTTGAAAAATTACTATTTTATTAAGGAAAAATTGATAAATAAAGGTGTGGTCGGCCTCTCCGACCCTGGAAATATTTATTTTTTGGCAAAATTACATTTTTCAGGAGCACCTAAATCGTATAGACAATTATACGAGTTTCAAGAAAATTCTTTGAAAAATGACTGATTTATTAAGAAAAAACGATTTTTTTATAATAGTAATCTTCTCCGCCACTGCTATTATTTTGCTAAAATTGTATTTTTCGGGAGCACCTAAATCGTATAGACAGTGCTACAAGTTTCATGAAGATTCTTTGAAAAATTACTATTTTATTAAGGAAAAATTGATAAATAAAGGTGTGTTCGGCCTCTCCGACCCTGGAAATATTTATTTTTTGGCAAAATTACATTTTTCAGGGCACCTAAATCGTATAGACAATTATACGAGTTTCAAGAAAATTCTTTGAAAAATGACTGATTTATTAAGAAAAAACGATTTTATTATAATAGTAATCTTCTCCGCCACTGCTATTATTTTGCTAAAATTTTATTTTTCGGGAGCACCTAAATCGTATAGACAGTGCTACAAGTTTCATGAAGATTCTTTGAGAAATGACTATTTTATTAAGGAAAAATTGATAAATAAAGGTGTGGTCGGCCTCTCCGACCCTGGAAATATTTATTTTTTGGCAAAATTACATTTTTCAGGAGCACCTAAATCGTATAGACAATTATACGAGTTTCAAGAAAATTCTTTGAAAAATGACTGATTTATTAAGAAAAAACGATTTTATTATAATAGTAATCTTCTCCGCCACTGCTATTATTTTGCTAAAATTTTATTTTTCGGGAGCACCTAAATCGTATAGACAGTGATACAAGTTTCATGAAGATTCTTTGAGAAATGACTATTTTATTAAGGAAAAATTGATAAATAAAGGTGTAATCGGCCTCTCCGACCCTGGAAATATTTATTTTTTGGCAAAATTCCATTTTTCAGGAGCACCTAAATCGTATAGACAATTATACGAGTTTCAAGAAAATTCTTTGAAAAATGACTGATTTATTAAGAAAAAAACGATTTTTTTTTAATAGTAATCTTCTCCTCCACTGCTATTATTTTGCTAAAATTTTATTTTTCGGGAGCACCTAAATCGTATAGACAGTGCTACAAGTTTCATGTAGATTCTTTGAAAAATGACTGTTTTATTAAGGAAAAATTGATAAATAAAGGTGTGGTCGGCCTCTCCAACCTTGGAAATATTTATTTTTTGGCAAAATTACACTTTTCAGGAGCACCTAAATCGTATAGACAATTCTACTAGTTTCAAGCAATTTCTTCAAAAAATGAGTGATTTATTAAGAAAAAACGATTTTTTCATAATAGTAATCTTCTCCGCCAATGCTATTATTTTGCTAAAATTTAATTTTTCGGGAGCACCTAAATCGTATAGACAGTGCTACAAGTTTCATGTAGATTCTTTGAAAAATGACTGTTTTATTAAGGAAAAATTGATAAATAAAGGTGTGGTCGGCCTCTCCGACCCTGGAAATATTTATTTTTTGGCAAAATTACATTTTTCAGGAGCACCTAAATCATATAGACAATTCTACTAGTTTCAAGCAATTTCTTTGAAAAATGAGTGATTTATTAAGAAAAAACGATTTTCTCATAATAGTAATCTTCCCCGCCACTGCTATTTTTTTGCTAAAATTTTATTTTTCGGGAGCACCTAAATCGTACAGACAGTGTTACAAGTTTCATGAAGATTCTTTGAAAAATGACTGTTTTATTAAGGAAAAATTGATAAATAAAGGTGTAATCGGCCTCTCCGACCCTGGAAATATTTATTTTTTGGCAAAATTACATTTTTCAGGAGCACCTAAATCGTATAGACAATTCTACTAGTTTCAAGCAATTTCTTCAAAAAATTAGTGATTTATTAAGAAAAAACGATTTTCTCATAATAGTAATCTCCGCGACTGCTATTATTTTGCTAAAATTTAATTTTTTGGCAGCACCTAAATCGTATAGACAGTGTTACAAGTTTCATGTAGATTCTTTGAAAAATGACTGTTTTATTAAGGAAAAATTGATAAATAAAGGTGTAATCGGCCTCTCCGACCCTGGAAATATTTATTTTTTGGCAAAATTACATTTTTCAGGAGCACCTAAATCGTATAGACAATGCTACTAGTTTCAAGCAATTTCTTCAAAAAATGAGTGATTTATTAAGAAAAAACGATTTTCTCATAATAGTAATCTTCTCCGCGACTGCTATTATTTTGCTAAAATTTAATTTTTTGTCAGCACCTAAATCGTATAGACAGTGCTACAAGTTTCATGTAGATTCTTTGAAAAATGACTATTTTATTAAGGAAAAATTGATAAATAAAGGTGTGGTCGGCCTCTCCGACCATGGAAATATTTATTTTTTGGCAAAATTACATTTTTCAGGAGCACCTAAATCGTATAGACAATGCTACTAGTTTCAAGCAATTTCTTCAAAAAATGAGTGATTTATTAAGAAAAAACGATTTTCTCATAATAGTAATCTTCCCCGCCACTGCTATTTTTTGCTAAAATTTTATTTTTCGGGAGCACCTAAATCGTATAGACAGTGCTACAAGTTTCATGAAGATTCTTTGAAAAATTACTGTTTTATTAAGGAAAAATTGATAAATAAAGGTGTGGTCGGCCTCTCCGACCCTGGAAATATTTATTTTTTGGCAAAATTACATTTTTCAGGAGCACCTAAATCGTATAGACAATTCTACTAGTTTCAAGCAATTTCTTCAAAAAATGAGTGATTTATTAAGAAAAAACGATTTTCTCATAATAGTAATCTTCTCCGCCACTGCTATTATTTTGCTAAAATTTAATTTTTTGGCAGCACCTAAATCGTATAGACAGTGCTACAAGTTTCATGAAGATTCTTTGAAAAATTACTGTTTTATTAAGGAAAAATTGATAAATAAAGGTGTAATCGGCCTCTCCGACCCTGGAAATATTTATTTTTTGGCAAAATTACATTTTTCAGGAGCACCTAAATCGTATAGACAATTCTACTAGTTTCAAGCAATTTCTTCAAAAAATTAGTGATTTATTAAGAAAAAACGATTTTCTCATAATAGTAATCTCCGCGACTGCTATTATTTTGCTAAAATTTAATTTTTTGGCAGCACCTAAATCGTATAGACAGTGTTACAAGTTTCATGTAGATTCTTTGAAAAATGACTGTTTTATTAAGGAAAAATTGATAAATAAAGGTGTAATCGGCCTCTCCGACCCTGGAAATATTTATTTTTTGGCAAAATTACATTTTTCAGGAGCACCTAAATCGTATAGACAATGCTACTAGTTTCAAGCAATTTCTTCAAAAAATGAGTGATTTATTAAGAAAAAATGATTTTCTCATAATAGTAATCTTCCCCGCCACTGCTATTTTTTGCTAAAATTTTATTTTTCGGGAGCACCTAAATCGTATAGACAATTCTGAGAGTTTCAAGAAAATTCTTTGAAAAATGAGTGATTTATTAAGAAAAAACGATTTTTTCATAATAGTAATCTTCTCCGCCACTGCTATTTTTTTGCTCAAATTTTATTTTTCGGGAGCACCTAAATCGTATAGACAATTCTGCGAGTTTCAAGAAAATTCTTTGAAAAATGAGTGATTTATTAAGAAAATACGATTTTTTCATAATAGTAATCTTCTCCGCCACTGCTATTTTTTGCTAAAATTTTATTTTTCGGGGGCACCTAAATCGTATAGACAATTCTACGAAGTTCAAGAAAATTCTTTGAAAAATGAGTGATTTATTAAGAAAAAACGATTTTTTCATAATAGTAATCTTCTCCGCCACTGCTATTTTTTTGCTAAAATTTTATTTTTCCGGAGCACCTAAATCGTATAGACAATTCTGCGAGTTTCAAGAAAATTCTTTGAAAAATGAGTGATTTATTAAGAAAAAACGATTTTTTTATAATAGTAATCTTCTCCGCCACTGCTATTTTTTTGCTAAAATTTTATTTTTCTGGAGCACCTAGATCGTATAGACAGTGCTACAAGTTTCATGAAAATTCTTTGAAAAAATTACTGTTTTATCAAGGAAAAATTTTTTATGTATAATATTTCGATTTTTCTAGCTTCGAAAATTTTTTTTTTTGATATAGAAGTATAATAATGTTAAAGCACCTAAATAGCACCTAATTTCGGAAAAATTAGATATTATTGGTTAATCCCTAAAATAAAAGTGTTCTGCTAGCGCGGCGTCAACTTAGCAGAACATAGCGGTATTTTTTAAATAACTTAACAAATTAAATTTTCTTTTAGATATTCGTTAAGCACCTAAAAAGCACCTAATTTTAATACGACATCTTGTTCTTAATTAGCTTATTTAACAGTGATGTTCTGCTAGCTTAACGTTAATCTAGCAGGACAACACAAAAATATAATTTTTTCAAAAAGCATGAGAGCACCTAAATTTTAAAGTTGGCACCTAATTAGCACCTAAAGAGCACCTAATTTTCCATACAAAAATTTTTGGTTTTGAGCACCTTGTTCTGCTAGGTTTATGGAGGTCTGGGAGTGGTGCGTTTGCGAATAAAGCGATTCAGGTTTTTCCATAAGGATGAAGTCCTCCACATGAAAGAATTCTTAAATAATGAAGTTCGAGGAGTACTAAAATACAATGTTTTGTCAAGGACATATTGTTACTTACGATGTAAATACGACCGATTTGAAAAAGTCTAGTCTATCATAAGAAACAGTTTGTTGTAAAAATATAATTTTCTAGAAATTTGTTGCTTTTGATGTTTTGTCAAAAACCCATTGATATATAATAGGTTGAAGTAGGTTCCGCTGGAATACCCTGTATGTGCATCACTTATAAAAAATAAAAAATCTGAACTGGTTAATACTAGGACTGATATTACTGCAGGTTAAATGCATTAGGTACTGGTTTTATCAAAACACAACATTCATTACAAAGTCATGTATAAAAAAATAAAAAAACGACTTTTATTACATTCAGAAAAAATAAATAATTTTGAAGAGGAAATAATTCTGAGAAAATCAAGTGCATGTACCAATGTAACGAAATAACTAAAAAAATAAGAGCCAATGTTTGTGAAACACATGCAAAAAATATATGAGTTTAATGATAATTTCTTTAATATGGTTCCTGAATTATAAGGAAAACACATAAAAGTGCCTTTTGAATGTAATATTAGTGATAATAAACTAATATATTTTAAATTGCCCATCAGTAACAATAATGATTACTGGTGATTAGTGGTTCATGTTTAGTGAACAAATTTACCGTACAGTGAAGATGAGCTCCACAACCACCACAGGGATAACCACTTATTTCGTAATTAGGATTAGGAGTTCCATAATTAATTCTCCAGTTGTCCAAGTCTCTAACAACTTCTCTCTTGTCATTTTGAACCAAGTCATATTCATAATTATCATAACTAGTCATCCAATTCTGCATATTCTCATCCAACATTTTTTTTCTTGCCATTACTTGATTTTCTACTGAAACTGTTCCTTGTGAATTGTCAGAATCGCATGTACTTTCAGATATATAAGTATTTACATGATATGGAAATTTCGTCAATATCTTATAGGTTTGTTTTTCATTTCTATCTTCATTTTGAGGTGCTTTACTTTCCGTAATATCATTTTCTTTTTTTAAGTATTTAACTCCTAAGGGCAATGGTCTAATAGTTTTAAGGACGGTAGATACATGTTCCTCAAACCTTAACGTATCTGCTATTTTCTTACTGTTTTGCTGGTATCCATATTTCATACGTTTTGATTCGATGATACTGTTGAAAAAAAGTGTGTTTTCATATTCTAGTAAAAGTTCATTTAAACAACTTATTTCATTTTTAGAAGTACTGTTTCTGAAACCTAGGTTCCTCTGACTAAATAATCTTTTACAAAGTCGGGAATGATGTTGGCGTATTTGTTGAAGAGTAAACATCAAAGGAAACATTTTCTACAAAAATACATTTTCTCCTCTTAACTCTGAACGAAAATTGGGTTAATTTCTAACACAATCAAAAATTCTTCTTCTCCTTCTCTTCACTTCTTTATGGCGTCAGCACAATTTGGGTGATCGTAAATTAGTCTGCTTCTAGTGGCTTCTACAGCATATTACGAATACAAGAATTTTCTTCCTTCATATTTTTCATTTTATTATAATTTGCTTGCACCAGCTGCAAATTTTGAAAACTTAACAAAGTAGCGAATAATAAGAAGTAGGTAGTTTGTTTTTGGGTTTCGGTCACTTTGAAATGAAATTCCAATATTTGGTTAACGTTTCGGTTTATTATACTACTAATCCATCCTCAAAACTATTTGTAATAAAGAAAAAGGCGTATAAATAAAATAGAAAGAAGCAATATTTTTGACGGTGTTAGTGACAAAATTCTTATTTTATGTTACTATTAGTTTTGTATAGAATGAAATGAAAAAATATATAAATGAACATATCTTGTACAATTCTCACTCACTTACACAATATATGACAAATGGCACATTTTAATGCTGTACGGTTTTTTATGAACATTGCCTTAACGTAACGTAAGGGCCAATTTTATAAAGTGATCTTAAGACTTGGTTTAAATTAATTCTTAAACGGAACAATAATCAGGGGATTAACTTACAGGTAAATTATGACAATTTTATAATAGAGGATTATAGCTAAATGCATTATATATTGTATATACTCATCGGTTTGTTGGACGCCCTAATAATTTAGAAGGCCAACAATTGTTCCACATAATTTTTTTAAATCCTGAACCTTTCTAAAAATCGGTTAAGGTTTTCATGTAATTGGGGCGTATCCGAAATATCCTGCCCCGCCTACGCTGCTCAATAATATTTACAAAATCATCTTCGTCCATGGTATAAGTAACTATAGGTATGATTGCACGCCGATGATCACGTGGCTTGTGACGTCACTGGCGAGCAAGTTTTAAATCTCTTATGGAGGTTTACATTGCTGTCATCGTTTTTACCTCTTTTTTGAATGTATTAAAACGTTTTATGCATGTAATGGTATATGAAATGTAAGAATAATATATGACGAGTATTTACGTATATTAATTTCATAGAAATATAACACACAAATACCACTAAAAAAAGAGAAGATATCAGACAAATTTTTCGCGCCATTTGAGCCAGCGACAATAGCTGAAGCATGCCGAAAGCTGCTCGCCGACCACTGCTGGTTTTGAAACAGTGTTGCCAAACTTTTACAATTGTAATATAGATCCACTACTATTTTAACATTTTTGTTGTGGGGCTCCCCATATGAAATTTATGTTCAATCTGGAGGGACCACCTCCATATTGAACATAAATTTCATCTAATAGGAAAGTAACGACCCTTTTTTTTCGTACTCTTTTTACTTTGACACCGTTTTTTACTATTCCTATTAGGTTTCGAACCGGCACTCTATTTCTTTCAATCACGGATTTCTGGCAACACTGCTGCATGGTTGTCGTAGTTTTTGGTGGACATTTTGTAAGTTTACCAGAACGTTTTCTTATAGTCTTGTGTTTATTAAAAAAATATCTGAATTTTCATAAAATGAGGTGGGCTATGGATAACCAGGCAAAGACATTTAATAGAAATATAAGGTTTTTCCGCTTTCCTAAAGATAAAAACAAACAATTAAAATGGATACAGTTGTGTAAGCGGAAAGATAATTAGGTCGTATTTTAGCTTTAATCTTTGTTGTATGTTCATGAAATAAATATTCCTAAATACCATGATATTGTTCTTTCATTTCACATACCACTAAACGTAAAAACTTTTAATTAAAACGGCGTCAGAGTAATAATAGTACGAAAAAAAGGTCGTTACTTTCCTATTAGATGGGGGGCCACCTCCAGATTGAACATAAATTTCATATGGGGAGCCCCACAACAAGAATGTTAAATAGTAGTGGATCTATTACAATTGTAAAAGTCTGGCAACACTGTTTCAAAACCAGCAGTGGTCGGCGAGCAGCTTTCGGCATGCTTCGGCTATCGCCGCCGGCTTAAATGGCGCGAAGAATTTGTCTAATATCTTTTCTTTTTTTAGTGGTATTTGTGGGTTATATTTCTATGAAATTAATATACTGTAGTGAACACGAAAAAGACTTTACGCAATTTTATTAAAAAAATAAATATGGAATAAATTTCAGAATAAATTTAGAATAAAATTTTTATTAAATATAAAATAAAATATTATCAGATTAAGAAAAATTTGGAAACTTTTATAGAAAATTTATGAAATAAAATATTTAAAAATAAAATTAAAAATAAATTAAAATTATTTAAATAAGATTCAAATTATTTAAATATTTAATTAGATTAAAAATTTTTATCAAAATTAAATGAATAAAATCGGAATTATTTGAAAATATCAAAGAATTTTTCTAAGTCCAGAAATCGGGAAAAATCTCAATAAAAATTCGGAAAAAATCGGGAAAAATCAAATTAACGCGGAAATAAATTATAGAAATTTTTAGGAAATTTTTAAAAGAAAAACTTACGTTTATTTCCCAAAAAAGAAAATAATCCAGAAATTGCACAACACTTCAAATTCCACTTTATCATCGCACTTGGTCAGGTGAACAGATTAGGGACGCGAACGCGGACACGACATAACTGAACCGGGAAAAATGCGCGATGACCGACGACGCCTACCCCCTCTCCTTAAAAGAAAGGATTTTCACCCCATTTTTAACACGTAGACGCGGAATTAACCGAATGAATCTGGAAACGGTCGACCTAAAAACGCAGGTGTTCGATAGGGGGTCTGATGATGCAACCCTACGACTCATTGCCACCCAGGGAGGACGCGTGGGTCGATTCCTGGAAATAAAGGGGGAAAATGAACACCTGTGACCTAAAAAGGGTAAAATTAAGTGACTTTCGCTCTTAAAGACCAATAAATAATCGGAAAATGACACTTATTCTCGGAAATAAGATGAATCATAGGTAATAAAACTGTCACGGAGGGATTTTGGGATGGAAAAGTGGGCGGAAAACTGAGTATTTAAGCGCGACCAATTCAATGCTATAGTTAGTCGACGATAAAGTTCAAAGGCGGAACGGAATACAGTGCTAAGTGACAAGTGAATTAATTGGCAAAGAAAATAATGCCAGGAAGCTTATTGTGAATTAAGTGGCGGAAAATTGGTGAATTTTGGTAGAAAAGTATATTTAAAAGTATTTTAAATTTTAAGTAAGTGTTTGTGGCCAAATAGTTAGAAAAATCCGCTGTAAGAAAAGTTGTTAAAATAAGTTGACTCCGTAATAGTATAAGAATTGTGTTGTCGAAAGATATTAATGTTTTACTAAGATAAATGGTCGAGAGTGTGTCTCGTACATGGTAAACCATAAATTGAGATGGAGATTATTGTGAAATTTTTATATTGAAATAAAACAAGTGTATGTTAAAACTGAATAGTGCGTTTTTGATTGAAAGGAGATCAGGATTAAATAGTCTCGAATTGATAGCAACTAAATAGGCAAGTTCAAGTTATAATTGCATTTTCTCAGAATAAAATAAAGAAACGTAGTCAGGTTCTGCTAGCACAGGAATCTTCCGAATCTCGCAAAAGTTTTCTATTATAGCCACCACCCTGTATTAAGAAATTAGACCGCTCGGATTTCAACATCAACCTGCGATACCGGACGCTGCAACTGGCAACAGATGCACCGACGATATCGTTTCCCTTTTAAAAATACAGAGTGCGTCCAATAACAGGCTGGGTACGCTTTCGGTGGGCTGGGTGCTATAATACGTAAATACTCGTCATATATTATTGTTTCATTTCATATATCATTACATGCTTAAAACGTTTTAATACATTCAAAAAAGAGTTAAAAACGATGACAGCAATGTAAACCTTCATAAGAGAACTTACTCGCCAGTGACGTCACTGCGCACGGCAGACGAAATTGGGACGGTTAGATATCCTACCTTTAGTTTATTGTATCATGATCTTCGTCGTCGCCGTTAATAACTCATTAAAAATTTCAAATATATTCATTATTAAAATAATTGGTGCAGCCAGAAACAATAAAAAACAAACTCAAATATTGGGGTTATAATACTGTGTCCTGTGTCTTAAATCGTATTATTGAGTTTAAGCGGTACTCTTTCTACCGATTAACTTATTACCAGGATAGTTGCTCTTAAGTCGAGCCTCGCTGTCAATCCTTATAAAATCACCGTTTTCAATAATCTGAGGTTTAAACCCTACAATGCTATTTAAACCCACTTTATAAAATTGGCACACGATGATGTCACAATCGGTAAGTTAACGCATGCCGAAAACATTTAAGCCGAAAATCGACCTATCATTCTCTGTGGTTGAAGTTGTTAGTTGACACTCGTTGACATAAGACACGTTTTAACTGTCCTGGAATTCTTTTACCAGACCTTTTACTTCATTTTTTTAGTCTTTACTATTGTTCTTTAGTTCTTATTACCTGCTTATTTTTGTATAGAGGTAATTAACTGGTATAAAAGTTTTTGCATGTAAAATGCCCGCAGCCGAAGAAGTAAAATCCAGTTGGGCCGATGAGGTAGAATTAGAAGGAGGCTCCTTGCCTCCCTCTACAGAGGTATTTGAAAATGGACTCAAAATTGTAACTGAATACAAGTATAATGAAGACGACAAAAAGGCAAGCAAGCATACTTTTTTTGGGTATAAATATAATCGATATTTGAGGTTTGAATAATCTATTTTTTGGAAAGGATATGTTGTATTTTGTAAAATACTAAGCGAACAAAATCGACTTTTAACATGTTATTTATAATGTTAGGTGTGGGAACAAAAATCCATCTGGGATTTACTTTTCCGAGGCGAGGAACATATGAATATCTGAAATAAGTAGAGGTGAGACGGTATTAGCGTACCGCTATATTGTCGCTGTATTTTTCCATACCGTCGCGTCGCGGTATGCAGGTTCAAACTAGTGGATATTTTCCAAGGGAGCGCATCGTGTTGTGGATCAGGAAGGCAATACCGTGGCTAGCTAGGTTCGAAGTAGGCGCGCTAAGCAGGTTCGAAGTAGTGGGTATTTTTAGACAGTATTTATTTTGACGGTATACACAATCGATTACCCGCCGCGTGTCGGAGGAAAATCGTGTCGTGGACAGGGTTGTTAAAGTAGGACACTGTCAATTTATGTAGCATTCTTGTATTTCTTTTGCTGAATACAAAAGGAAATCGGCACCAAATGTGTACCGGGGTGAGTCTGCATTTGTTTTCCCAGGACACATGCATGTAATTAGTGTTTTCTGAAATGAAAATGTTACCAGACTAATTTAATGAAGCACGGAGTACCCTTAAAAATTTCTGACCGTGGGCACAAGTGACCTATGGCCCCTTCAACAATGTCAGTACATAAAAAATTAAGATGCTTTGTAGGCCCCTCTCGGATAAATTGTACTAAGTATGCAGCGTTATTTTTTTGATTTTGACAGGTATGTGTATCAAAATATTTTTTAAAAGAGTGTCCCAAAATAGTTAGAAACTTTTAACTTTGTCATCACTGTGCGTCCCTTCCCCTTTTTAACACAAAATTAGAGATTTTTTGCATTGAATATAACCTCATTTTCCTAATATTTTTACTGTTTTCTGATAAAAATAAATATGCTTGTACTAGTAAAATATCAAAAATCCTAGGCCGAAATTATATATTTGTTGCTTCCTGAGAATGCGTCGGTAGTCGGTACAATGTCAAAACCGCGAATGTGCCAATTTGGAATTTCTAGCCTATGTACAGTGGCAAACGTATTAACCTTGAAAAAATTTTAATGTCAAAGTTATTTTGTAAATGCAAAAAATAGATATTTTTTAAAAAATAAGCAAGAATAAAATGATTATTGTAGTATAACTATTTTGATCATAAAAAGTAGATAATTTCAGGGTAGGTAGTTCCTAAAGTTAACATTTCAATGTTAAGTAGGGTACTGATGTCAAAATTTAAAACCCTCGTTTTCTCAAAGCTACAATTTTGCACATTTGTGTTTTCGCTATTGTACTGACGATTAGTGAAAATAATTTGTCGCAATAGAAACTGGTAGATGGTATCGAGGCATCATGAAATTCCCTCATTGACCAAGAGGCAATTGCCATAAGATACTTTTTTAAATATTTCTCAACTAGTTCAAAATCTAGCCTCTTGAATAAGTGTGGTAGGAGAATAATATTTTTTGCAGTCTAAATTTGGGCTTAAATCTTTAAACGGGTGTCATGCGAATGAATGTCATTGTGTGTATTATATTTGTGCATGTGTTTTTTATGTAACATATATTCTTAAACACTATCTCGCCAGTGTCGCGATGGAATGTCGAGAAAAATGGGGGTCTATCAACTAACATCTAATATTGGCAACTACTCTAACTGCACACTTCTGCTTTAAGAACACCCTTTGAAGACACGTTCTACTCCGACCGCCGAGTATACGTCGTGTTTAAGATTCGTTGTCAAAAAATATAATTTTCTGCTATAGATTAATGAATTTGGGTTGGATTTTTTCATGGTCATAGTTTGCACTGATAGTTTCGTAAAAATATTCGGTTTTTAGTGCTCTAATTAAGGCTATCAATTTTATCCTCGTTCTGGAATTCAGATAAAAATAATTTAAAATTGGCGTTTAATTTATGTGTACACAAATCCATCGAAGCAATGAAGGTGGCGCGACGTATTATCTGCTCATTGTGCATTGAAGCATCGAGTTTGGATTGAGTGGATGTCTCTCCATTTCTTATGCCACTGTGTTTCGACTGTAAAGGTACTCTGGCCCAAGAGGACATAAAGGCTAAAATTATTTGCGATTCCTGCAATAATCCGTTTTATCAGGCGTGTTTGGGCTTAACTGCTTCTGAAATTAGGGTTATGCAGTTGAGTAAGAGCATATCTGCCGATCCTTCTGATCAACCAAGGAAACCCGTAAAACATAATTTACGGGCATTTTCGGGATGCGATGATAATCACATTGCGTCTCAATCGCGGAGAAATGGACCTAGACCTACGGTGGTTAGAGTTACTGGTTCTGATGCTGCTGGTTCGTTTGCTTCTACTGCCAGGCGGGTTTGGCTATCAGTAAGCAAAGTTGCGGTTAATACTACAGAAGAAACCATCAAATCTTATTTACAGAATAGATTTAAAGATCATTTGTTTACTGTCGAATTGCAACCCAAGAGACCTGAAGCTTCCAGTTTGGCATTTAAGGTGGGGGCAGATCCTGAACTCTTGAATGAGCTCTATGATGTCAAAACATGGCCGTCTGGTGTAATTATCAAAAGATTTTCCTTTAGTAAGCCCAACGGCCCCAGTCAGCAAAGTGAATAGAAATGACATAAAAGATATAAATTTCGCATTTACTACCAAAATATTCGTAGTATGTGCACTCAGCTGATAGATCTTTCATTGGCGGCAATTAATGCTTTATACTCAACATGTGTTGGAAGCTTTGAAGAGTCGCTGTCAGGTTGATTCAATTTATACTGATTTCTCCAAGGCTTTTGATAATAATAATAATAATAATAATAATACTTCTTTATTTCAAATTAGATTCTACAAAGTAGGATGAAAGTGAAATGACGTCATAAAATGGAATGGGTTTACCATTCCTTGTCTAAAAAGTCCACTAATGTATAGGGTTCAATATCTATTAACACTTTTTTTAATGTTTTTTTCCACTTTGACACACTGGTAATAGATTTTATATCATTTGGCAGCTTGTTAAAAAGTTTGATACACATATAATAAGGATTCTTTTCTGTGATAGTTAAACGGTGACGAGGATATAATAAGTTTTTTGTTCTTGTATAGTTAAGATCGACATTTACAGTTTCAAACTTGTTCTTATTCCTAAACAAAAACATCAGACATTCAAAAATATAAAGCCCATAGACTGTTAGAATATTCATTCGTTTAAATATTCCCCTACAGGAATCTAAAAGGTTCATTTTATTAATTATCCTTATTGCTCTCTTTTGTATTACAAAAACCCTTTGTAGTTCAGAGCTACTTCCCCAGAACAGTATGCCATATCTCAGGACGGACTCAAAATTTGCATAGTATAGAATTTTTAAGGTGTTTAAGTTCATATATTTAGCCACTACTTTTATTCCATAACCTATACTACTCAGTTTCAGACACAAACCATCAATATGATTCCCCCATGATAAAAATTCTTCTATAGTAATACCTAAAAATTTTGTATTATTATCTAAAATTATCTGTTTGTCGCCTAGAGTGATTTTATCAGGTTTATTCAATTTACTTTGCTTGGTCCTGAAAAGAAGTAATTTAGTTTTCTCGTCATTTAAAATTAATTTATTTTGTGAAAACCAGTTGCCGATTATAACAAAAGCATTTTCTGCATTGTTAATAAGATCCTCAATATTTGATCCTGATACAAGGAGATTCGTGTCATCTGCATAGTTTGTTGTTGAACAACAACTGCTTTCGATACTATTGAGGTCATTTAAAAATATAATGAATAGTATAGGCCCCAATATACTCCCCTGAGCTATGCCAATACTGTTTCTTTGTAAATCAGATTTTACTTCGTTGTTACAATCCTGAAACACCACTCTTTGCATTCTATCCGACAGATAAGACCTTATCCACTCATGTGCATTTCCTCTAATTCCATATTTATTCAGTTTATACAATAATAAATTCCTATCGATGCAGTCATACGCTTTGCTTAAGTCCAGAAATATACCTAGAGCCAGGTTTTTATTTTCCAACTGATCTAAAATGGCCTTTGTAAATTGAAAAATTGCAGTAGTGGTGGATCTACCTGTCAAATAGCCATGCTGTGTTTGAGAGAAAAGCTTACATTTATTCATAAAATTAATCAATCGAGAACACATTACTAGTTCAAAAATCTTAGAAAAACTAGGAAGTAAGCTTATAGGCCGAAAATTATTTAAATCTTTGGGAGAGCCTTTTTTATAAAGAGGTTTTATCTTGGCAACTTTAAGTTGTTTTGGTACAATACCATATCTCATTGAATTATTTATTATATGTTTCAGAACACTAACAATATCTACAATCGAGAGTTTAACTATACTTGTTGGGATTTCATCGTCACCGCTACTGTATTTGTTTTTTAATTTGCGCGTTATATCTAATAATTCATTGTTAGTGATAGGTTGCAGAAACATCGATTGGTTATTGTCTGGGATCTTACACTGAAAAGGGGTTATATTTTTATTTCTCATCATTTCTGGTATTATACTTAATAGATGATTGTTAAAATCATTCACCAGCTTCTGAGGATTTTCACCAAAATGATTTTCATTTATGTTTAGTTTACCATTTATCTCATTACAAATGGCCCATAAACATTTATTTTTATTATCTGAGGTCCTAACCTTCTTTTCATAACTGTTAGATTTTTCTGCTTTGAGAAGCTTATCATACTCTTTTTTTGTCTCGGTGTAGAAAGGTTTATATAAATTATATTTTCTCGATAATACCAGCAATGTGTCCAACCTTTTCTTACATTCTACAGTTTCCCTACTTCTCTGTGTTGTTTTTTTGTTTTCATACACTAGAGTTTTAGGAAAACACTGATTAAAAATTCTGATATAGGTATCCATAAAAGTATCCCACTGGCGATTAACTTTTTTTTTATCTATTTGAAAAACATCTTCCCAATTCTGTTCTTTCAAAGCCCTTTGGAATTCGCGTTTATTTTCTTCCGAAAAGAATCTTTTATGAATAAGATTGTTTTTTGTTTTGTTCATCTCGAAAGTTATTACTTGTGCCATGTGATCAGAGATATGTGTTTCGATAACGTCAGTATGATAAGCAGTTTCCAGACTGGTAAAGATGTTATCCAAACAACTCTCAGTGCTCTGGGTAACTCTAGTGCTTTGAAAAACTGTACCTTTTATGTTATAGAAATTTAAAAGTGAAAACAAAGAAATTTTATTTACATTATCTTTCAGCATCTCAATATTAAAATCCCCTGCAATAAAAACTAAGGAGTTATTATTGTCAATTTTACTTAACATATTTTCTAGCTTAACATAAAAAAGTTCTTTGCTACCTGCGGGTGGTCGATATACAGATATAATAACAGTTTTTTTACCATTAATGAAACATTCAATGGCGGCACATTCACATTCATTTTGTACAGATAAATTATTAATACTTTTAAAGACCTTAAAATTCATTGATTTTTTTATATACACTGCACTACCTCCATGTTGACCTTCTCCTCTGCAAAAACATGCTGCTAATTTAAAACCCTTTATTCCTATTTTTGACAACTGTTGTTGTGTTTTCCAGTGTTCTGTAAGACATAAACAAAAACATTCTGGCTTGTCCTTAAGTAACGCTTCTATACGATCAACGCTGTTCCCAATCGATTGAATATTTTGATGTATCACACTGAATTTGTTTTTTACTACAGTATTATTTAACCTAAAAAAGACTCATCTATAGTTATCTGGTTTCCATAATTTTTTTGATCTGGTGAGTAATTTATGTTACTTTGGTATTGTCCTAGCCTTCTTTGATATACAGGGCACTGCGAGTCTCTTGCCGAGTGTTTGCTTTCATCTGGCCTTACCCTTAATTTAGTACAGTTTGGACACTTTTCTCCTTTGTTGATACAATCTTTGCTTTGATGTTCCCCACCACACTTATGGCAGCATTGCTTTTCTTTGCAATATTTGGCCACGTGTCCAAATTGTGAGCAGTTAAAGCAAATGGCCAGATTGAAGTACTCTTCCACATATACCTTCATTAAATCCAGATTGATTTTTTGCCTCTTCAGATACCATTTAGCAACATCTGGAGATGCCTGAATAATCCAATTTTCTTTGCTTTGGTTTCTGCATGTCTTTTTTGCCACAATTTTTATTTTATCTGTTACTGCACATCCCAAATCCGTTTTTATTTCTTCATTTAATTCAACAATATCTTCAAGGAATTCCTCATTTGTTAAGCCCTTTCTCAAACCTGTTACCATAAACATTGGATCCATACTTTGCGTCTCTTTAATTTTTATATCTGTTTTATCTTTAAGGGCATTTCTGAGCTTTTCTTGTTGATCTTTATTGTAACTTTCCAATACCACTGCACCACTTTTTAGGTATCTGACATTCTTAAATCCACCGTCGGTATCTTTCGATGAGATGTTTAGCTTAAGTTGTTGCATTGTGGCGGTAGCGTCTGTAATTTTGTCTATTGTTATAAGGGTTTCAAGTTTTTTTTGTGTCTTTGGTGTTGTCCATGTGGTTTCAACTTTTGTATCTCTTTGAAGCTTACCATTGGTCTCCAATGCGCTAACATCAGCGTATGTCTTTGGCATTGTTGGTTCAGTGATCGGGTTTATTTTAATAGGCATATCTGTGCGAGCGACTTTGTTTAAACTATTTGCCTCTTGTATCTGATACTTTAATAGTAAGTTTTCGTTTTCTAAACTCCCGATTTTGTGTATCAATAAAGTCAGAGATTTATGAATTTTGCAGCTATTATTATTGAGACAATCTCGGTCATCTTTTGACATGCTTTTTTCATTGCCCTTATTTGCCATATCTGAAATTTTATCCAGTGACGAAAATACATCCCACATTAGCTTTTCTATGTTTAAATTGCATTGCTCATTTTTTGATGCACTGTCTTCAATGTGGTTACATTCTTTAAGAGTGGTGTGTGATAAGTTTCTATCACATTGTCTTTTTAATGCCCTATCTGATTCGGGGGTAACGTCGGATCTAATTCTTTTCCCTGAATATTCATTTTCCTGGTAGTTGTTTTCTAAATTTATTACCTGCAATATTTCTTTTGATTTCGTGGGTGGGGTGCGGGATACGGAATTTCTCGGTTTAAATACCTCATTAGACTCTAGATCTTCCTGTCTTTCATCGCTGGCAATCTCTTTTAAAAAAGAAACCTTCTCTTCATCCATTGTCGAATTATTTGCTATCTCCTTATTGAATGACCCCGGTATTTGACCATTACCGTTATCAGCCGTGCATCGGGAGCTCTTATCAGCAGACGTTTTTACCGATTTGTTTATGTTTCGAATTCCAATGATTTTGTCGATTTCGTTTTTGGTTAACTGACTTCTAGAACCTGCTGAGAAACTCCTGGTTTTTACAACTCCGACTTGATTTTTTCGATTTCTCTTTTGTTTAATGTCTGCATCACCATCACTACTGTCCTCCATACTAGTTTAAGATTTAAATAATATATATACCCTTCAAATTAACACACAAAATGCAGAGCATCAACAAACGCGTGTTTCCGTTATTAAAAGGTACGCACTATATGAGTCATGCGGTTCTGTTGAGGAAGCTTGAGGGGTGGGGTATTAGTGGTAATATTTTGTTATGGTTTACAACCTACTTGACTGGTCGTTTACAATACGTAAGAGTTAAAGGGTTTTCTTCCCATGATATAATAGTAAAGTATGTAATAGTGATACCCCCATGATATTAAAGTAAAGTCTGGTGTTCCGCAAGGTAGTCATTTGGGTCCTTACTTGTTGATCTTATTTATTAATGACTTAGTAACTTACATTAATTCAGAATATATTCTGTGTGCCGATGATTTAAAACTATATAGGATTATCAGATCGTTTCTTGACTGTGTATTATTGCAATACGATTCAGATCGCATTAAAATATGGTGTTCCCGTAATGGCTTAGATTTGAACATTGGGAAATGTAAATATATAAGTTTTCATAGATCTTTAACCCATATAGATTTTGACTATTCTATTGACGGTAACATGCTCGAAAGAGTAACTTCAATTTCCGACCTGGGCGATATTTTCGACATCAAAATTACATTTAATCTTCACTATGACCATGTTGTCACCAGATCTTTTAAACTTTTGGGTTTTCTTAATAGATGTTTGCAGAAATAAAATGTCTCAATTTTCTGTACAATAGCTTAATTCGCTCACGGCTTGAGTACTTATCTAGCATTCGGTCTTCTTCCTACCTAGTTCACAGGTTGAATATTGAAAGAGTCCAAAACAAATATATTAAATTGGCATCTTTTAGAACAAAATTTCCCCTATAACTTTGAGGAGGCCAGAAATAAGTTTCTGGAAAAGTTGGAGTGTAGACGAATGAAAGCGGATTTCCTCTTTCTCTTTAAACTCATCAATGGCTTGTTCAATTTGTCTCGAATTATTATGTCAGGTGGGCCTGGAAGGCAAACTAGGGCAACTAATTTATTTGCGCTGCATTTTCACAGAGCAACTATGGCGCATTTCACCAATGGCAAGAATTGCAGCCAGTGCGAATAAACTATAATATACTAATATACAATACAATACTTTATTTCTTTTCTTTATCAACAAATATCAAAATTCAATTGTCAAGTTTACAATAATATAATTTAATCAAAGGATCTTAAACTAGAAATTACTTAAATTATTTTAAGACACCATTAATAAAGAGAAAGAGGGAGAAACCGGAAAAAAGCACCTAGATGACTGAACATCTGTATGTGCTTAGAAAACAGGAATGATATAAAAAAAAAAAAAACAAGAACAAACTCTATACAAAAAAGGACCTAGGTTAGTTCGAACAGACAACAGGAAACCTGTTAGCATCTAAAAAAGTGACATAAAGACTTCCATATTGTCAAAAATAAATCTCCGACATTTTATCTTAAACAATCTAATTCTAGTGACATTTTTTATGTGTAACGGTAGAAGATTAAAGATTTTTGGCGCCAAACAATTGACAAACCTGAGATTAACATTAGTGTTACTATTTGGTATGATAATTTTCCTATTAGCCTTGCCTCTAGTATGATATGGATGGAAAATGTAGTTTTTCAGTTTATGATTTTTATAAACAAAAGAACATACTTCAATGACATACAAAGCTCGAACATTAAATACTTCCCCCGTGTAAAGAAGTTGTGTTGAAAAACGTTTATGTTTCTTATAAAGTACCTTAAGAATATAATTTTGTGCCAAATTTAGGGGTTTTAGGGCATTATTGTAAAGACCACCCCACACAACTATGCCATACCTTATTAAGGACTCGACAATAGCTTTGTAAACTGCAATTAGAAGTTTCTTACCCAAGATTTTTCTTAGGATGTAAAACTTGTAAATTAGCTTTCTTACACTTTTTGCCAAGTGAAGAACATGCTGGTCCCACTTTAAGTGTTTGTCAACAGTTATTCCCAAATATCTTGTCGATGGAACTTCATTAATTAAGTCATCCAAATTATCAATTTTAATATGTTCAAAATCGGGGCGATTAGCCTCATTTAAGGAAAAGGAGATATAGTTTGTTTTCTTAACGTTGAGGGATTATTTAAAAGTATCAAGCCAATTTTTTATTTTATAAATTCCATTAATTGTATTATGTTTTACCTCGTGCCAGGTTTTTCCAGAAAAAATAGCAGCGGTGTCATCAGCATATGATATTATGGATCCATTATTTAAATTCAATTTAGTTAAGGAGTTTATGTATAAAATCAAAAGAATTGGGCCCAGTACGGTACCTTGTGGTATGCCTATTTTAACATCCAGAGGATCACTCAAGATATTGTCAATTTTAACAAACTGGTTTCTATCCTTTAGGTAGCTTTGAAATACCTCCAACCAACACCGTGCTTATGTAATTTCTCCAAAAGCAGGTCATGAGGCACCATGTCAAAGGCCTTGGCCAAATCCAAAAACACAGAAATACATTTTTCGTTGCTCTCTAACGTATCAGTTACCTCCTTCGTAAGTTGATACAGCGCGTCAGAGGTCCCAACGCCGTTAATAAACCCGTATTGATTCTTTGAGAGCATGTTATTCAGATCAAAGTATTTCAAGATCCTATCTTTAAGACATTTCTCGAACACCTTGGCAAAATTATTAATCAAACTAATCGGGCGATAATTATTTATACTTGATTTATCTCCAGATTTGTAAATTGGGGTAACTATTGAAATTTTAAATTGTTTTGGAACTTCGCCACTACTGAAAATTAGATTAATTATATGTACAAGAGGAGAAATCAAGTACATATGTGTTGTTTTGATAATTCTGGTATCCAGTTTATCCATGCCCCGGGCACTATCATTTTTTAAACTGTTTATGTGTTTGATGACTTCATTTCCATTGACCGGTTCCAGGAACAAAGATGATGAGGTATTAGATTCTGCCCTGAATTCGTTGACAGGTTTCTGAATTTTTTTAAGCATATCTAATCCTATGTTTATAAAATATTTATTACAGTAATCAGCGAGATCTTTATTTGTAGTAATACCAGTGGAATCATCGATAGTAATTGGTAGAGCGGTTTTTTTGCTATTCGACCGGCTATCTGAGGCTTCAGATATCAAATTATATACTTTTCTCATGTTATGCCCGGCATTGTCAATTTTTTCCTTATAATAGTCATATTTGCACTTCTGAATAATCTTTTTTAGATTGTTTCTGTATTGTATGTAATTGTGGTGGTTAAATTCGTTATAATTTGTTGCAAGATCTCTTTTCATTTTATCTCTATTTTTTATGCTTGATATTATACCATCGGTGATCCAGGATTTACGTTTTTTAAACTGTGGTATGTAGGTTTTTATTATTGTAGCCCTGTCACGGATATTTGTAATTATTTTATAAAATTCATCAGTAGCCTTGGTTACATCGTTTTGACTTAAAACCAAATCCCAGTTCGCTGTCCTCATCAAGTCATCAAAAAGTTGATTATCTATCTTAAATGTTGTTGTGATATTATTTTTGCTTTTGTCACTTACTTTCGATTTTACACTAATGTTTAACTTTACAGGATAGTGATCTGTTATATCAGAGTGCAATATATAGACTTACTATTATGAAAATTTGTATCTAACTTAGTTCTAACAAATATGTGATCCAGGCATGAGCGTGTTTCGGAAGTGACACGGGTAGGGGAATTTATGCACGACAAAAAACCAAAATGATTCATCATTGAGAGGTATTGGTGCACGAAGTTATCATTTTTGTCCAAAAGATCTAAATTGATATCACCCAGAAATATGTCTGTCTGATTGCCCTTGCACTCAAGCAGATAGTGTTCAAGGTCCTGAAGAAATTGCAGCTTACCTGTATTTGGTGGCCTGTACAAACATATTATATTAGTTTTATTGTTTTTCTGTTGTAAATAAATATTGCTTATGGTTACGTTAGAATTTTCCATAGTGGCATGCTTTACAGTAAATGCTAGATTAGACTTTATAAAAATTACACCATCATTTCTGTTAAATTTTGCATCATTAAAAAACATATTATACCCATCTATGTTGTACTGGTTATTAAAACTTTGAAATGATTCACTTAATACTATTATATCACAGTAATCCAGTTTATATGCATTAAAAAATACCAAAAATTCATTAAAGTTCTTATGGATACTTCTAATATTTAAGTGCAGAACATTTAGAATTGAACTACTTAAATTGATTTTATTTTGCAATTGATTACAGTAAACACTTTCCTTGCGAATCTCATTCCGTACTGTGTCCAATTTTTGCAAAATCATAGGTTCACACGGTTTAAACGCCATTACAATGACCATAGTCTATTTTTCCTCGCTCTATATTTATTAAATATTTATAAGAAGGACACTCGGGATCACTTGCTTTATGATCTACTTTATAATTCGTTTTATATTTATCGTTGGCCATGATACAATTGTTACACTTTTTTTGTAACTTGCTTTTACAGTCTTTCGAATGATGATTTCCAGAGCAGTGCTCACATACGTCACCATTTGGACACATATCCATTTTATGATAGTACTGCAGACATTTGAAGCATCTAGGTATACTAATGACTTCATACACCGCGCATCTTTGCCAGTTTATATACACCTTCTTTATTGCCATCAGTCTACCGAACTAGATGTGGATTTCTTTTCGCAGTCCCTTGAGTAAATAAATAAATAAATAAAGACTGGTTTTTGCAGTACATCCCCCCCACCAGAATACCATATGACATTTTTGAGTGGAACAAACTGATAAGCATTTTGAGCAGACTCCTGGCCCGCTGTAAATCATACCTCACATAATGCATAAATAGAGGAAGATAGTTTATCACATGCTGAATCAATATGATTATGCCAAGGCAGTGCTGAATCCAATCGGAGGCCTAGAAACTTGTGTGATACGTCCATGTTTACCTTTTTCAGCCAAAAATCCAGCCATCCATCTGTCTTGGATCATTCAGCAATAGCTGATTTGCAGTAAACCAGAATCCGCATCAAAAACCAATTGGGAGATGCCAGAAAGGGAACTAGCCTTTCCGCCTGTACACAAAGCTAGTATCATATCATCAGCAAACAGTATTGTGCAGTACTCTTTTTAACGGTGATGGATCTTGGAAGGTCATTCACGAAGATCAAAAAGAGGCCGGGTCCCAAGCTCTGAGGTACTTCCCGCCTGATTCTCAGAAAATAGCTGCGCCGATTTCCCATTTATACTTGCTGATATCGCTCACTAAGATATGATCTAAGGAGATTGAGGAATGAGGAAGGTTCCTCTAATGCCATAATATTCTAACTTTTTTAGTAATCAATTGTGTTAAATGCCGAGATCAAATTGATCAACAGGCATTCACATTCCACATCCATCTCAAACGACTCCAGACACTGCCGGTTTACAAGTTGCCTCACAGGTAGATAGTTCGCTATACTGACTGATTGAAAACATTCTACTTTCTTCAAGGAATAATACCAATCGCTCACTCAAGATTAATTCACATTTTTCAAAAGATATGAAGTATGGATATTGAGTCTATAGTGCTCCATTTCACTAATGTCACTCATTTTATATCAACTTACTCAACCTTCCAGGATCCAGGAAATGTACCCTCACAGATACATGCGTTGATCACATTCGAGAGCTCTTATAACAAAAGTGTTGACAGAATACACATCCTAGGTTTTTTTATTTTTCAATTTCCCAGTTATTACTTTGACGTCATCATGACATAAGCATAATACTGTCCGGAACGTTTGAATGGATTATCAGTCCCAACCTGGAACTATCCAGAATGATATCTAGTTGGCAAGGAAACAGAGAAGCTACAACTTCCACAAGGGAATTGTAACTGGGTGTGAATTGGCTGAAAATAATGGAAGCAGCGGTCATTTGGGACCTTTGAGTTGTTGTGTCGTGTGAACTGGAGATGATAAGAAGAAATAATTGAACAAACAAATAGCCAAACCCGGTTACGCGACAAATTGCAGTTTTAGATCGATAGAAAATAAGGAAGTTCGAAAAGCCATCAAAATGCTAAGACCCGGTTACGTTCCGCTATCTAGATTTCAGTTATCATCAACTCTACTAAATTAAATATTTGAAGAAGAAAAATCCAATTTTTTTAAGATCAAACAGGCCCTATAGGAAAAATCCTCTAGGAGTGGTGTGTGTGGAAAGCGTCATCCAAATGAAATAATTCCTAATGAAGTTCGAGGAGTACTAAACTGAACCACATACGGATGGGCGGCAGTGTTCGTCATGTATTTCTGCTATTCGTCGCTCTAGGTGGTGCAGACATGACACATATTCTAGTGATGAACGAATCTGGGCTTTGCAGTGTGTAATAAATTGAGGTGTATACAACTTTTTAGTCTAGAAAAGTAGCAAGTTTCTGTGAAGCCCTCTTGCCGATTGCCACAACCTGGTTATGCCATGACATAATTCCTCCTAGATTGATGCCCAGTAAATTAATAGACAATAGATTATTTGTTCAATTACACTTATAAATAAAATTTACATTAAATAATACCACAAACACAATTACAATTCAAAAAAAATATTTATTAAAGCTTAAAAAGAGATTCCCCAGCACTAGCCCTGAACTATTTTACAAAGTCGAACCATTTCAATCAATTCATATGAACACTAATCAAATGATTCATTCATTGAAATTAAAATTATAGTATTCATCAAGAGAACAACCGTTTAGAACTTAACATAGCCAAATGTAAGACAATGACTTTTACTAAAAAACATACAAAACTTATTTATCAATATCATATAAATGCTAACGCAATATCATCCTGCAATAGCTATAAGGACCTGGGAGTAATGTTTGACACAACACTGTCATTTGCGGAGCATATAGAGAATATCTGTAACTCTGCCATAAGGATGCTAGGATTTATATTTCGTGTTGGCAAACATTTCACCAATGTGGAAGCAATTAGAACCCTGTATTTTGCTTATGTAAGATCAAAGCTTGAGTATTGCTGTGTTGTCTGGACCCCCTACTATGACAAATACATGGTTGAGTTGGAGTCAGTGCAGCGTAAATTATTAAAATACCTTGCATATAAAGTGGACAACATTTATCCTGCAAGGGATTATGGCAGCAAAATAGTACTTCAAAGATTTAAAATAAACACCATTGAAGACAGACATAGATATCACCAAATACATACATTATATAAAATATGTAATAACTACGTTGAGTCATCATATTTACTTGGTCAAATTAACTTTTATGCTCCGATACTACATCTAAGACCAAAAACCAATCTGTTCTACCTGCATACCCCAAATACAAATATACTTCATAAATCCCCAATATACAGCATGTTTGCAAGCTTTGACTCCTTGCATGACAAAGTATATTTATTTTTTACAAATAAAAATGAAATTAAAAGAGCTGTGTTGAGTATATGTTAGTATAAGCAACACAAAATTAAATTGAGCTGTATGCTGTTGTAGTTAGGTTAAGTTAAATTGTCTTATAAATGGTATGTTTCTGTACTGTTAGATAATTATATTAAAGCTATTTTATTTTATTTTTTATTTATTTAAGATAATAAAATGCATGATTTAAAAGAAAACTCTTGACTTTATCTAAAAAGGTTAATGTTGTAAGTTCTCTTACACATAATGGAAGGCGGTTAAACATTTTGGGAGTATGATAATTAATCGAGAAACGTGATTTGTAAACGCGAATGGTAATCAATGAAAACGTTCTCTCTATGTCTAGTCTGATGGGAATGGATATCATTCAACCTCACATAATCATTAATATTGTTTTTGATATGTTTTAAACATTCAAATATATACAAACAAAGCTTAGTCATGATATAATCTTCAGCTGCATAAAGGCATCCCTGCAGTCAGCACGGTAGGGCAACCTGTTAATCACTCTTACGGCTCTACGCTGTAAGGAGAAGATTCTGCTAGTATCAGCAGCATAACCCCAAGAAAGCAGTGCATAAGAGATATGAGACTGAATCAGTACGTGAAAAATTATAAGAAGTATACTCTGCGAAACATTGTCAACCAAATTCCTCAGCACATACATATTAGATGCTAACCTCCTGATGATCAAGTTGAGCATACCAGGTTAATTTCTGATCTAAATACACTTCCAGGAACCTAACATACTTGTGTCCATTTTCCGCATCAAACGATATGCTAAGTGTAAACATCATTCTCTCAGTCTTTGACACATTAATATTAATATTGGCGTACCCATATTAACAACCAATCAAAAACCTTAGACTGTGTATCTCTCATACACTCCCAGAGCCCTCCAACATTTTTTCCCACTTTAGTGACCGTTGTATCATTTCCGAACATAATAAGTTCTGCGCTAGGATCGCAGGACCAAACCATTCATATAAATGATAAATACAAGCAGCCCTAGAACCGAACCATGAGGTACCCCAAACAATATATGATTCAAGTAAAAGGTTTTGACATTATAATCGAATTGTTGAAAACGATCCGTTAAATAAGAGTAGAGCAGATTTTGACTTTTCATTAAAATTTTACTACTTCAGTTTAGCCAACAGAAGGTCAGGCGACACACAGTCGAGGACTTAGTTAAGCTGCATAAGAGTACGGCCTCAAAATCTCCATTATTGAAGGCATCAGTTATATTATTGAGATGAGCCTGTTAATCGCATTCACCGTTGACATACCGCTTCTAAAACTGAACTGCTGCATATTAAGCAACTTGTTCGTTTCAAAGTAATCATTTCTCAAAAATGTTGCTACATAACGGCACCAATGAAATTGGGCGATGATTTAACACATCATCATATGATCACTCTTCTTGTGAATAGGCACAACACAAGAAATTTTAAACACTGATTATAGTGGAGTCGTTCTGGCGAAATAAAATAATTATTAATAAAATCCATTTTCAATGCAAAGGTTAATACTTTTGGTCAGAGGATACTATAACGTTTGAGAGTCGTTGCTGCCTGGCAAGTATTTTTGTGATCTGAAAGGCGTTTGACTGTGTTTCACGAACTGAACTAAAAAGTATTGCTTTAGGAACAATATCGGATCATTGATATCGAGTTACCTGTCAGACAAGGGTCAATTTTGCCGTCCCTTTTATTCTTAATTTACATCAATGTTCTTCGGAAGACTGGCCCAGGTAGCTTCTATAACCTCTTTGCGGATAACACCACGTTCTTCTATACGGAGGCATCTCGCGAAGGCCAAGATAATGCTGAATCCTGGTTTAAGTCTTTCTTCTAAATATTGAAAAAACTCATCACATGGTTTTCTCCATGAGACACATGTCGGCAACTGTAGAGATTGGAACTTCATATTTCAGCGGTACTCGACTTATGTTTTTTCTTTATCTAATGTCCACTTGAAAGCCTATTGCAGGATACTTGCGTGTTCAGACAGGAAAAAAAATTGTTTTGTTATTTTAGTCCGGACTACAGAGGTAACGAGTGTCCCAACTAACGAAGATATGTATATTGTAATGTATCTATTAGTCTTATCCCGAAACTATACGATTCTTACTGACCCAACACAGGTAGCCGTGGTTTACTTTAACTAAAACTACATTCCGTTTAAAAAAGCCTAACTTTTATAGTTGCTTGTTGCTTATCCGAAATCGCGTCGCATAGTACTAGGGCATCGTACAAGCGGCGGGATCGCAAAGGCAACTGCGAATTTCTACTTTGGGAATTTTGCCTGCGAGTATTTTTAAGTAGGAATCAAAATATAAAAGATAAATTTGATTTTATAAACATTAATTTAAAATAAATAGATGAAATCTGAACAGTATCATACATGTCTGTATGTGGGTGTAATTTGTTTTTCATAATGACTTATAATTTTAAAACTATGTGTGTATAATATAGAAAATTCACGAGAACGTTGTCCCTTTTTTGCCGAGTTCGATTACCACTTATATTTGTATGGAATTTTCCCAGTTTTCGCACGCTAAGCACATACAGATTATTGAAACTTTTTAAACTTAAAAATCGCCTTAAAATTCTTCAATAGAATGGTCAAAAAATGCGTGAAATTTAACATCTAATGACAGTTAGGTGGTGCCAATTTCAAATGTTTAGAAAGCCACGGCTCAAATAAACGTGCATTTTACGAATTAATTAAATTGTCAAAAGGAGACATTACGGCGTTGCAAGCTTGTCAGATGTGAGTAATAGTGTTGAGGGTTAGTTTAATTAGTGTAAATTTATTTTGAATTGTAGTTGAATTTCCGGTCTGTTTTAAAGGAAGGGATTCCTTCCAACTGTAGGACAAGATGTAAAAATTAATGTTTTTATTTAATTTTAAATGTTTAGCGCGAGAATCTTGTATTGTATTCCCGTGATTGCCTGGTATCAGAAAAAGAGACTTAAACACATTTTTTATAGATTGCTTGTTTAACTTTGAATACCTGTTTATAATATATTTTATTGTTAATTAGGAAAAGATTGTACGGACATACAAAATTGAAAAACGCATTGTCTCAAAATCCATTGCTTTAAGAAAAACGTGGAAGAAATTTGGAGAATGTGCCAATGACAAACCTGGGCCAAATCCAGCTACTACTATCGTAGGAGAGGACGTTTATATGCAATTCATTTCGAGTAAAGAAGAAGACAATAAGCCGGAAGATGAAGGAATTGATAAATTAAAAGGTTAGTATTTTCCTTTATTCGCGTTAATATTAGTTCTTAATTACTATTCACATCTACCCACAAATATCTAGTTTTCTCCTTACTATGTAATATAAAATTTTAGTTTTTTTCAATATTCTTCCTTAGCTCCAACGCATTTGCGCCAACGGTCCTGTAACGGCTTATTTTAAGAGGAAAGACACATTTGGGACGCAAACTAAGACTTTTGGTCAATAGCCATACCTAATTTTGTTGTCGTGTTACCGCAGGTAACTGGTGTTATTGTGATCCCCTTTAACATGTATTCTACTAGAATAATTCCTACTTGATCCCAAACTACGTTGACCATGAGCTTCCCAATTGAAACAGGGCATTGATGTATAATTTGAAGGCCAGACCAAGGTGATCTTCTTCCGACGGTATAAAGTAGTTACAGTGCAAGTGGCGTAAGTGCATGGAAGTTAAGGGAGATTATGATAAGAAGTAAAGTTATCCTTGAAGTCTTTTGTTTCCATTATAAAACTTCTAGTGCCTCTGGTATATCATAACAACATAATGTTAATAAATCATTCCAAATGGGCGTTCGGGAAATTGGCATTGGATTTAATTACAATTTTATTTTATAAAAACTAGTAATTTTTTTTTTTTGTAAACCAGGTATTCTGAGAGCTAATAAAAAGTTTAACTAATGTATTTGATAAATAAAAGCTAAGTTTCGAAAATGAAATCTCTGCATTAAAATACTCGCAGGCTTGTATACTTTGGTGATTTACTTATTGCGCAAATATAAAATTGCTCATTATATTCACACAGCAGCAATAAAATGTCTAAAATTGTTACATAAATGAATTTCGCAACTTAAAAATGTTGAAAATATTTTTAAAAAGCTGACAAACGCTATGCGCCACTTATTATTGTGAAACTTAAGCTGCAGTTTTTAATATCGATCTTAGGGTGGCCGCACACATTCGGTTTCCGAATTCGAAACGCGAAAACGGAATTCCGTTCTATTTTTATTATTCGAAAAACGTATAGTTTTCACCTAAACAGTAACATCTCCTTCCAATACACTGATACCTGAATGAAAAATTCCAGACGTGTGTGTCCGCGTGGGTAAATACAGTCGATACAGTAATCTTGCGTTCGGAAAGACGAATTCGATTTTTTGTCTATTCCGCAGTATCAGTGGATTCCGCAGTATCAGTGGATTCCGCAGTTCTTCCATTGCTACATCCCTGACATGATGTAGCATTGGTAGAATATAGTGGATCTCGGAGAAAATATGTTTTTACATTTTCTTTTTTAAACCCGAACAAACCTGATCGCTATTTTTTCTTAATTTTGATTTTAATTTATTATGCATGATAAAAAAATAACAATTTTTCCAAAATAGCACTTCTTAGCCTATGGGGATTAATGTAGACTGTGGAGTATAAGAATTTATACGTAAGCAACAACAAAGGTAGAGGTAAAAAGTTTATAAAATAAATTATATACTTTATGTTGAACTTTTGTGGGAGTACCATATCGAATATTCGTTTAACTCGAAAATGTGTAGTTTCAGTTTTCTTACACACAAAGTGGAATGTTACAGGTAGCTTAAAATATATGTAAGTGAGCCCAAATTTCTTTAGACTAGTCTATAAACCGTTGCACGCCAAAATAAAACGAAAAATTTATTTGTCTGGAACTTTGCCCCTAGCGGATCTTGGAGTTAGAAATTGGTTAGTTCGTCTTTTTATATGAGCGAATAAAACTTTGTATAAAAATCTCAAACAGCTTGAAAAATATTTTAAATTCTAGTCAATGAACACTTAATTTTTGTTCTTTTTAATTATTAAAATTTCTTAAGTAAATGTTTTTGGACACGTTCTTTTAACGCTCAACGATTAGCATACTTCCAACTTTACCTCGCTTTATGTCGGCATCTAAAACGAACATTGGTATTTTTACTATTAAGGTAAAGATATATGTAATAATTATTTTCTCTTTTATAGCATTGGGCGACAAAAATGTGGTCAAATGTCGTAATTGCGGTGGAGACCATTGGACTTCCAAATGCCCATGGAAAGACACCATTCTTGCAGGAGGCAAACTGCCTGATGACAAGAAGGTTGCCACTCCAGGTAAGTCCAGTTACTAAACATATTTCCTCGTTTTTAATAAGGAACAATTTATTTCTTAAAATGTGTAGTTTTAATAATATTTTTAAAACAATACAGAACATAAGAGATCTACAGACTATTGAGTGTGTGCCCGATTTTTTAGGCCACTCTGTATCAGGGTTGCGCTGATTTATATCAAGTGATTTTATTTAATCACGATTTCACGAATCACTTGATTTTTTTGTAATGAACCTTTTTTGATTATTTTTAATTTTTTTATTCAGGATAGTTTTTACAAACTACACCCTGATTGAATTTGTTGTTTTAACATAAAACTGCCATATGTTGTCTTCTTTTCTTCTATCCATTTATTATATGTTCACTTAAATTCGTAAAAAATTACAACAATTTACTTCCACTCCTTTGAACAACTACGGCAATTTATAGATCGGGAGTGAAACGAACCGCGACAAGATTTTTCTTGCAAGAATCGCGTTCTGACAAAGATTTAGGTAGCTGTTATTTGTACTATATTTTTTTAGACTAACATTAAAATAATTTGAATTGATTTGAAAAGAAGCGAGATGAATACATTTTTTATTAAAACCAAATAAATTAATGATTTTTGATTTTTTTAATAAAAATCAAAATATGCACAACCCTGCCCTGTATAGTTGTAAATAATTTGAAATTGTAGCTACGGCCGTCTTATATAACTCTGCTTTTAAAAGAAAATGCCAGTGATTGGTAGGAAGTCCATACTAAATGGGAAAAAATTAAATTTAATAAATTTCTTTTACACTGGTACTATAAGATTTCGGCATTTTCTAAAACCAAAATATCACGTGTCCTTGTAGGATACAATACAATGTGATCAACAATTCAAGCTAATTCTATCGATAATTCTCTTATACCCTTGTTTTTCACCATGGAAAAATACAATATATAAATACGAAATCTATGTAAAAAAATTTATACATACTATAAAATTAGGTTAAAAAATAAGATTTTATTTCGTATTTTTCGAAAATAGTAAAATTGATTTAACAGTAGGATAAACTTTATCTACCCGGTAACTGACAGTTACCCAAATACACAAATTCTGGTGACAGGTGGATGTAGCATATACAGATGTTTCAAAGGTATTTGATGGATGTAGTATTGCTGCGTGAGCTGAGGCGATATAACATATATTCACAGAATATTGTGAAACTTTTCTTTAGTCTATACTAAAATGCAAAAAAAATTAAATAATAAACTTTCATAGGAGCACCGGGAGCAGAGGCCAGCAAACCAGGAGGCTCAAAATACGTTCCACCAAGTTTAAGAGATGGTGCAACTAAAAGAACGGATGGACCCAACATGGCCAGAAGAGACGACAACTATTGTGCTATTCGTATCGCAAATCTAAGTGATTCCACAACTGAAACTGATTTAGAAGAATTGGTGAAACCATTTGGCCCTATACATAAACTGTATTTGGCTAAGGACAAACAAACAGGCCTTTGCAAAGGATTTGCTTATATTCATTTCAAATTTAAAAATGATGCAGCCAAGGCCATAGCCAGATTGAATGGTCATGGATATGATCACCTGATTCTGTCAGTTGATTGGTCTAAACCTATTAATACCCAATAATATATTTCATCTGATTTAATGGCCAAGGCGATGTTTTGTAAAATGTTTAAGTCATATTAATAAAAATACTTTATGATGCAAATAGTTTTTTCCTGGTTATTCCGAAATACGGACGGTCTGATCACCGTCTGATTATAAACGCATTTATTTTATATACTTCATATACCCGAACAAACCCACAAAAATACGGCCATATTTTGATTTTCAATTCACTAGACCTACAGTAGGGTTTGTTCATCATAGGCAACAAACGAATTTATTAAAAGATAATGACGAATTTTTAAAAAGTAAATTTAGAAAAGTATCTAGGGAAGTCGAAATAATGTCAATTCTTCATATACAATTTTTTCCTATCTGGATTTCTTATTGATATACAGGGTTTCAAAGTTAAGAGTTAAATAGTGAAATTTAGAATTTTTTGAATCTTTTTATTTTTTGTCTACCCCAAATCAGCAATAATACTCGATATTGGAATTTGAAGTAAGTCTCCTATGACGTATAGGCAAGGTTGTTAAAGTAGTTAATGTAACATTTACTACATAATTCACTGCCGTAGTAAATGTAATTTGCTACATGCTCGTACTATGTATTTTGTTACATTTACTACATTTTTAAAAACGGAATGATCCTTCTCTGTTTACTCTACTTTCGTTTTTAGAATATTTTTATTTAAATTAAAGCAACAAGAACAATAATCAAAAACTATTATTTTCTACTTTTTAATTCCAATGTCCAACTTTTAACATTAAATTTATAATAATAAAGTTTGGGTTATGCTGTGTTTTTGACACTTTCAGCCAATTAAAATAATAATTACATTACTTACATGTAAATTACGTTTGCGAAGTAATAAATGTAACAGTGTAGCAAATTCAATTTTTCTGCTCCATTAACAACCCTGCGTGTAGGTCATACAGTTCCAATCAAGGAGACTTACAAACCCAAAAGAGAGTTCTGCGAGAAGTGCCAGGCTCTCATTCCAAGTTGAGAAACTTCGGCTGAGAGAGTTTAAAGATGGGATAGACGAGGCAATTAGTAGGACAAAGGCATATGAGAGGCAAGAAGGACTACTGGAGGAAAATGAGAAACTTCGTAGACAAATCTCAAGGATGGAGGAAGAACAGGGTACTCGAAGACCGCGCACTGAAGTGAAATGTAGGGAATGTAAGAAGGTGGAGGACCTGCAGGCTCGCATGCACTTATTGAAAAAAGAAGAAACCTATGAGAGCTTCCAGGCAGTAACTGAAGAAGACTGGAGAACAGAAGTGTTCAAAAAACCCGGAGCAATCCAAGGGCATATCTGGGAAGCCCCGGCCGACTGGGACATTGTCCTACCCTGTAACAGGAATATCGAATCGAGCTATATAGAAGTTAGTAGAGCTATAGGAATGTTCGGTGGAAAGAATGGGCTCAAAAGGCAGAACAGGAAAGAGGGAGAGGTAGCCATGATGTCACACTCCCTAGGATTCCCTGACAGCATAGGAAATTTTAACCTTTCCACCAGATGTATATACTATCCAATACTCAGCGATAGGACGGCTATCCATGAGGGCGATGACAGACACCTATTTCAATCCATAGCCGCAATCAAAGCTCACTTAATAGGTCACAAAAAGAAGCAGCTGGCTATCCCTGAAATGGATGATGTCACCGGACTAATTATTGCCAGAATGGCGACATTTTTGTTTGCAGGCACATCTGTGCAGCTAGCATCATACAAACCCACACTGGAAAAAGGCAAAGCGAATCCGGAGGGAGGGGGTGGTAGAACCCATACCAGATACATAAAACCAGGAAGCACCAATAATACACGAGAGAGGAAATCGAAACAAGACGCCTTACTGGTACAGATGAATGATATGACCTATGCTGACCTGCTCAGAACAATTAAGGCGGCAGTGAACCCAAACGAATTGGGGGTGGACGTCAATGATGTAAGAAAGACTAAAAACGGCGAGCTCATTCTGACAGTAAAAAATGGTGCTGACAAGGCTGAAGTACTGAGGAAAGAACTTATAGAGAAAGTCCCAGGAGCTAAGACATCTCTCCTGATCAGCAAGAAGATACTCCATATCAAAGGCATGGACGAATCAGTAACCGGTGAAGGCATTGTAGAAGCTGTCTCCAAAGTAATTGGAATAAAACCGGAATCTTTTGAAGTCGGAGCCCTCCGGCCAGCATACGCCAGCAAACAGAACGCAACTCTAATAATGCAGGAAACCGATGCTGACACATTAATCCGAATGGCTGTACTTAGAATAGGCTGGACGAATTGTAGGATTATGGAAAGGAAAAAGGAAACCCGGTGTTTTAGATGTTGGGAATATGGTCATATTAAAGAACAGTGCAAGGGACCTGATCGAGAACGATTGTGTTTGAAATGTGGCAATGAAGGGCACAGAGCTAAGGAATGTCAAAATAAGCCTTTTTGCTTACACTGCCAGCACGAAGGACACCAAACAGGCAATCCTAAATGTCAAGGAAACACAAATAGGAGGAAGGCCGAGTTATTGCTGGAGCACTCCGATGAAGATAAAAATATTACAGATAAACACTAACAGGAGTCGCCCAGCCCACGACATTGCATTAGCTACTGCCAAGAACGTGGGAGCAGGGATTCTGATTATAAGTGAACCAAATCGAAACGCGATCAGGAATAGGAAGGACTGGGTATATGATGCACACCTGGATACCGCAATAAAAATAATGGTTAGTAGCATTAAAATCAAGGAACAAGGGCATGGACTCGGATATTCATATGTAACAACCAGCGACTTTACAATATACAGCTGTTACTCCTCTGGAAACGCTGAAATAGAAGTGCTAGAGGATATACTTACTGATATCGGTAGCCGCATTCGAGCTAAGAAAGAAAAAGCTATTATAGCTGGTGACTTCAACGCTAAATCTCCATAGTGGGGAATGAGATTGACCGACACTAGAGGCCAAATTATGACTGAGTGGATTTCGGCTAACGATCTGGTAATTGCGAATCACGGGGACAAGCCTACATTTGAAAGGCAAGATTACGGCTCTATACTAGACCTAACAATTGCAACGGAGGACCTGATTGGTAACGTCAAGAAATGGGAAGTGATCGATGACGAATCCCTAAGTGACCACAATTATATTACATTCGATATCCTGAAGAGGAAACAGATACCAGAATGCAGACAGGCAAGTAGCGGATGGCAAGTAAAAAAGCTGAATCGTGAAAGGTTGCAAAATATACTTGCGGACCAGAATGACTATGGAACTATACTCTCTGCAGGAAGTTTCACAAACAAGCTAAGCCAGATATGTGATGCAGTAATGCCAAAAAAAAGAACTGTCAGTAGGAGACGCCCGATGTACTGGTGGAGTGATGAAATAGCGGAAATCCGTAAAGATTGCCTAAGAAATAGGAGAGCATATACTAGAAGGGAACTTCCCCTAGTAAACCAAAATCTTTGGGAAATCTATAAGGAGAGCCAAACAAGACTGAGAAATAGGATTAAGAAAGCCAAAAGAGATAGCTGGAAAACTCTCTGTGACAGGGTCAACGACGATATTAGGCAATCCAAACCACGTGACTTTTCATCTGTCAAAATTTCCTTGGTGGGCAAACAAACCCATTGTTTGCATTGATTTAGATAGGTTTATTACCTTTCTTAGGAGTTTTAAACCATCTAAATTCTAAATATTTGCTGGTTCTGGCTAGTTCTGTTAAGACCATTTAATTGTGAAAACGTACCAGTGTGTTTTATCATGCAGAGTTCATATTTGAAGAAATTATTGCAATAATACTCGGACGTAGACCAGAGGTATGTTTGTTTACATTTTGATTATACTTTCAATTTAAGATTCATGAGCATTTTTCTCATTTAAATAGTAAAATTCTATTCTTGAATATCATATTCAAATGATATAAAATTATAATTTGTTTTAGAGATTTCTAATGAAGCTGAAATTAATAAAGGATTTGAATCTTTTTACCATGGCAGTTGTTGATTTGGACTACACCATTAATGGGATTCTACCAGTGGCCTATCATCTCGTATTTCGATTTTTGTAGCCTTAACACATAGTTTTTATTCACATGAGCAGATGAAAGCCTACAAAACCCTTGAAGCTCATTAATATTTTTCAGCCAGTTCTGTTATAAATCTTGGAACGAAGGTTGTAAATGAGTTCTATGTCATGCTTGGAAAGCTAATTATTTTTGTTTACTTCAAGTGTTTGATACCTAGTGCAGGAGTGACCAACTTTTTTTATAAGATCTTTCACTTTTGAACTAAAAAAATTTAAGGTGTGTCTCTCAATTTTCGGAATGCAATACTTTATATTACTTAATGTATATAATATTCTTTTTCAGCTGAAGCATTCACAAAAAGCCAATGCTAAACCAATTTTTGCTGTGGAATATATCAACAGAAATAAAGGTATGATTTTTTGTACCGATGTACCTGCCGTTATTGTCCACGGAACTGCCCATTATCCCAATTGCAAATATGAACTTCGGCACAGTTTCTGGTTCGTTAAGACAGAGGTAGCTTTACCTTCAGTGTTCAAAGAATGGATGGTAAATTTATTCAAATATGAACTCAAAACCTTGCTTACTTATTTTTATTTAAAAATAATTTGTTTCCATATTTTCCATTTGGTAAATATATTATTTATATTAAATGTATTGTTTTATTTATATATATAATTCAGTGCGTATCAAACATTTAAATATAAGTACTTATACTAAATATCCTTATTTAACATGAATTGTTTTTAAAAATAAGTATTATCAAAATATGTTTATTTACAAATTGTATGTACTATATGTTCTACAAGATTCAAAATATATGTTTAAAACTATGTAAGTATATTTTTAATTATTATAAAACTTAAGTAGATAAAGTGATAGGAAAAAATATTTTAAAGTTCTCTTCGAGTAGGGCCATTTGAATAGCTAACTACACACTCTCTGGTTTCTTAAAATTGATTCTGTAAGATCTTCCCTCTTGATAGCTGCTCTATTAATCACATATCCCGCATTTTCTTTGATAAATCGTTTATTTGTGGGTAATGAATAGTCTTTTTTACTGCGAATCAAATGAAACTAAGGAAATGGTCGCGATCACGACGGCTTCCACAATTTGACCACAATACACGTTGTCGGTATTTTTCTTCCACAAATACTTATTATATACACTTAAATGAATCTATTCTAATAATAAATTTGTTAACAAAAGACCACACAATCACAGTAAAACGCTCCAAAAATGCTACGAGTTTCACAGTAAACATATGGACACGACCTTTGTTTGCCCACCAGATAACCTAAAAAAATTTTTTGACAGGTCGTTGGATTGGTCAATTTGGGGTGACGGTTACAAAATAGTTATGAAAGGGATCCTTGGATATCCTCCTAGAATAAATTTGACAATGAATACAATGGAAAGAGTAGCAAATCACCTATTTCCATCGCATCAAGAAGTGAGATTTAACTGTGATATTAATGCCAGGTTTACAAGTTTTACAATAAACGAACTGCATACTGCGTGTAAAAAAACTAAAGAACAAGAAGGCCCCAGGTCGCGGGGGAATTCCACCCGAGATAATGACTATGGTGGCACAGACCAGACCGGAGTACGTTCTTTCAATATATAATGAGATGGCGAGGACAGGGAACTTCCCAACGGAATGGAAGCGAGCCAAGCTGCTGCTGCTTAGGAAAGGAAGCAAACCCATGGACAACCCCTCATCATATCGACCAATTTGCCTGCTGGACGTTGAAGGCAAGCTTTTTGAGCAACTACTTCTACAGCGACTTAACAGTGAGCCTGCGCGCACTAGTAACCTTTCGGAGCGACAGTTTGGGTTCAGAAAGGGCAGACAGACGGTGGATGCAATAAGAGAGGTCCTAAGAATTGCCAGGGATGCAGCATCGTTCTCATGTCCGCCCGGCGGCTCTGTGCGATGATAACGCTGGATGTCAAAAATGTCATGGCAGCTAATCCTAGAAGAACTGAGGAAAAGGGGAATTGATGAAAGTCTGATCAGTGTCATAGCTTCCTACCTGTCTGAGAGGTATTTACTGCTGGAGACTGACGAGAGTTCCAAGACCAAAAAGTTAAGCAGCGGGGTTCCACAGGGATCTGTTCTGGGCCCAACCCTGTGGAACATATTGTATGATGCGAGTGCTCCAAATGGAAATGCCCGATGGAACCATCTTGATAGGGTTCGCAGATGACCTGGTGTTGGTGGTTACGGCAAAAAATGAGGAACTTCTGATGACCTTGGCAAATACATGTCTGCAACGTGTGGTAAACTGGATGGAGAGACGGAGTCTGCAACTGGCTTCGGAGAAGACTGAAGCAGTGCTGCCGACGACTAAAAGGAAGGTAGGGCCAATCAGTTTCGAAGTTCAGGGTAAAACGGTCAATATCAGCAAGGCAGTGAAATACCTGGGAGTATGGTTGGACACTAAGTTGTCCTTTGCGGAACACATCAAAATGACAATCCAGAAAGCCGAGAGAACCGTCTCGGCACTGACTAGTCTAATGCCCAACGTTGGTGGACCCAGGGCATCGAGGAGACGGGTTTTGTCAAGTGTAATCCACTCACAGATTCTCTATGCCTCGCCGGCCTGGCACACGGCGGTAGAAAACAAGAAACTGATGAAGAAGCTTGCTAGGCTCCAACGAACTATGTCCATAAAAATATGTAGTGCCTATAGGACCATCGCAACTGAGGGGGTTGGGGTTATTGCCGAAGTCCCCCCTATTGACCTATTAATTAAAAAAAGACGCGAAAGGTATCTAGGCGTAACGAAAGAAGTAGCCAGGGCGAACTTGATGCGTGAATGGCAGGAAAGGTGGGATGACGGAACATATGGACGATGGACCCACAAACTGATACCAGATATACAGAAATGGGTTGGACGGCCTAAGGGAGAAGTCGACTATTTCTTGACGCAAGCACTGTCGGGCCATGGCTGCTTCAGAAAGTACCTATATAACCGTAGGAGGTCAGAATCAAGCGAATGCATATATTGCCAGCAAGAAGATGACTCGGAACATACCTTATTCAAATGTCCCAGGTGGGAGGAAGCTAGGAGGAAATATGCTCTGGAAACGGGAATCTTTTCAGTGTGGGCAGTGTTAGGACAGGTTTAACAGAATTGGGAGAATCATGGAATGGTATTTACAGAACAGTAAGAAATATAATTGAGACCAAAGAGAAAGAAAGTAGGACCTAATATCTAGAAGAGAGCAAAGACTGCAGGCCCTCGTATTGAAGTAATGCGAAAGCGGTTTCCGGTACGAAGGGTCAGAATGGGAGGAGGGGTTTTTTAGTGAGTAGCAATCTCACACTACCCACCACAGTCATCTTGTGGGTGTCTTATGCAAGATTTTTCCCCTCCCCCTTAACAAAAAAAAAAAAAAAGGTCATACAGTTCGACAAGCAAGTCTATAGCTACGCGGTATCGGTAAGGGGGAAGCAATATCTTTTAAAACATGGCCGAGTCATGGGCGTGCTATTATTATCTTAATAATGTAATAATATATATTTTTTCATAGCATGAATATATTTGTATCACCAGTGCAATATATTAGGCCTTTTCATTAATATTCCTCGCTTATTTTGGCATTTTCGCCAATAAAATCCATTTGATTTCAACATGCACCTCAAAGTTTCACGAGAAAATGGAGTTTATGTCACTTCTCAGCTGTTGTAGCAACTTTTTTAAGGTTGGAAATACTTTTAGTTCCAAATAAAACTTTTGTATTGTTCTTCTAACAATGCCAAAGTCGAAGCCTTCGATTTTTTCGACAGCAGAGAGACGGTCCCTTTTTTGACAGGAGATAACAACAATTGATTCGGGTTATTTTCTTCCTTTCAGTATCTTCTTTGTGCATGTTTTTTACTGCACCCACGCTTACTCCCGTATATATTGCGACGATTTCTAGCTTTCGCTTAAGTGGCAATTTAAATGTATTAATTTGTGATTCCTCTTCACACACCCAGTACATATTGGCAATCACTTCGCGGGTTTTTGACTATGAAGGGTTTTACCAGGGTATATTCATTCATTATCACAGTTTTAAAACAAACCCTATCACTACGCAACTGGATGAAGCATATTGGACATCGCCGAACAAGCACGCTGGCACTATAGGCGTGTCACCAGGCGCGTGTCACCAGGCGCGTGACGTCATCCTCTGTCTGGGATATAACCTATCAAATTAGCTCTAGCCACCAGTTACCCATGGTTACCGTTGATATTTGCCCTATTTTTAGATTAGAAGTACTTTAATGAAAAAATATTTTATTTTGCATTTAAATATTAAAATAAATAGTATGAAAAGAAAGTTTTAAGAACATTGAAACTATAATAGAATATTAGTTTCTTATATACTTATGACAATTTACTTTAAATGGGTAAATTTAATTTTAGGGTTTACTTGGTAACATGTTATTAAATTAAAATTTAATATATGTGACAACATTGTTATCCCAAGAAATTTTTTTGCCCGCATTCCTTTTGTAGCTACAGTCAGTTAAAGTTGTCGACCTGTATATGTATGTGGTATTGCTGCTTTTTGATTGTTCTTTATTAGGTGATGCTTTTTAAAATCTCTTGAGTGCAGTCTATGAATACTTATGAGTGTATGACCACTAATTATGATGTGTATTGTAGGTGTTTGTTCGACACACTTAAAAACAGTGCAATACAAAAATAGATCCAAAAAAATTTCAACATGAAATAAACAAAACAGTTAATTTTTGGTAAACAATGTAAAACGAAATAAAACATAGGCAAAAGAATAAAGCCGGGCTCAGACGACTGGCTTTCTTGGCCAATATTTATTTTGTAATGGCATAATACCCGCCAAATATCACAATTCCTTTACGGTAGAAAAATACAAAACTAAAACTTATTAGGTAATAGAAGTAGGAAGTATTTGAAAAAGTATTTAAAATAAACAAAAGTAGTTAAAATACCTAAAGTAGTTAGCACTGAGTAGTTAACTATTTTTTGCGAATATTTCATGCAGATTTAAAGTAATTGAGTATAACTATAAGAGAAAAAGTAGTAAGAGTACAGTTTGACACACATGAAACTTTGGGGATTTGGGTTTATCGATATGCTCTCTTTAACTAAAATATTGACATGTTTCTGTCATTTCCGGTTATACCGGAAGTAGCTGCCAACTTTCGTTTTTTAAATACAACATGGTAATTTTTATTACATTTTTCGATTAAGCATTAAATACTAAGTACATTTTATAGAAAATGTTTTTGTCAGACTCTATTAGTTTTTGAGATATCTGGACTTTTTGTAATTATTTGGCAAATGCATGACGATGAAATAATCCATATAATTTTTTTACCTTAGCGCTTGGACTAAAAATTTTTTCTCACCGAATAGCTAGAAGATCATCAAGTCTCAAAAACATTTCAAATTCGGCATAAAATGTACAGGGTGGTCACAATTCAAGCCTCATTGTGAAAGAATTCAATCATTAAAAACTTTCTTATTTTAAATGGAACACCCTGTATATTTTTATTTAATTTGATAGCAAATTAGTTGTTCTTTATAAATAGTATTTACTGTCCTATACCTATATCAAAGCGTTTTCTCAAAAAACCAATTTTATCCCGAAAATACTATTTGTTCAAGTGTGCTATGAAAACAATTGTACTTAGGGGCTGTATACTGATGTCTATACGGAGGAAAAGTGATTGATTGCTTGAAAATACAATATTCTAAAGTGTTTCTTAATAATTTATAAATAAAATGCAGTTGATTGTTTTAAATTTAATGGTTTAAATATTATTTTTTTAAAAATAGCAAGGAAACAAGTTTATAAACTTTAAATTCTTTAATTAAAAATGTGTTTGAAAATTATACCTAATATCTTTTGATCATATTTTTAAAATATGTTCGAAATGATTGCTATTTACTTCCAAGCATTTATGTATTCTTTTCATCATGTTATTTCTTGTAGCATTCCTAATTTCTTGTGAGAGATTGAAATGCTGCGTTCACCCTTTCAATTAGATTTTCCTTCGTGGTGATGGGACGCGTGTAAACTTTATCTTTAATGGTTCCCCAGATGAAAAAGTCCAGTGGAGTTAAGTCTGGCGAACGAGCTGGCCAGTGGAAGGGATCTTGGTTTGCGATCCACTGATCATGAAAAAGTCTGTTTAGGGCAGTCTTAACAACTTGGACGTTGTGTGCTGGAGCCCCATTCCTCCGTATAGACATCAGTATACATCCCCTAAGTACGATTGTTTTCATAGCACACTTGAACAAATAGTATTTTCGGAATAAAATTGGATTTTTTGAGAAAACGCTTTGATATAGGTATAGGACAGTAAATACTATTTATAAAGAACAACTAATTTGCTATCAAATTAAATAAAAATATACAGGGTGTTCCATTTAAAATAAGAAAGTTTTTAATGGTTGAATTCTTTCACAATGAGGCTTGAATTGTGACCACCCTGTACATTTTATGCCGAATTTGAAATGTTTTTGAGACTTGATGATCTTCTAGCTATTCGGTGAGAAAAAATTTTTAGTCCAAGCGCTAAGGTAAAAAAATTATATGGATTATTTCATCGTCATGCATTTGCTAAATAATTACAAAAAGTCCAGATATCTCAAAAACTAATAGAGTCTGACAAAAACATTTTCTATAAAATGTGCTTAGTATTTAATGCTTAATCGAAAAATGTAATAAAAACTACCATGTTGTATTTAAAAAACGAAAGTTGGCAGCTACTTCCGGTATAACCGGAAATGACAGGAACATGTCAATATTTTAGTTAAAGAGAGCATATCAATAAACCCAAATCCCCAAAGTTTCAGGAACATATATTCAGTAGTTCTCCATAAAGTTCTAATGCACGCTCGTCGTGAATCACCCTGTATATCAATAAGGAAGTCAGATACGATGAAGATTTATATGAAGTACTGATCCAAAGGCTGCTGACGGGCCATCGCCATGATAAAATAACCACAACGTAAGATATCGCGCAGGAAGAGGCGTGGCTTAGTGACGTCATGGTGTGACAGGCTTCTGCGGTCATCCACCACCGGTTTCCATATGATTTCAATGGATGTTTTGAAAGTTTACCGGATTTTTTTTTATTTTTGTGGTATTTTCTGAAGTAGGTAGGTACCTATTTGTGTATTTATTAAAATAAATATCCTAATATTCATAATCTGAGGTGCGATATTGTTGTGGTTCGTATAACAAAAACCATAGTATAATATGTTTTATAAACTTTCATGCTTTAAAATATCTCACGAGTAAACCCTTAAAAATATCGCTTATTTGAAAACGGCCCTGTATCTTTTTATGATCAAATAAGGGGGTGGCGCGTGTGCGAATAGAGCGAGATGGGCTTGAGCCGCGCCAACAATGAGCCTGGTTCGTCATATTTATCCCGGGCTGCAAGCCTGGAGGTAGGCTCGTCCGAGGCTCGCAACGATCCATTTTCTGTTGGTTTTTACCTCTAGCTCAAAGGGATTTGGCGCGTCTAGTGGGACGGGTTTGTGGCTGGCTCGTGCAGAATTTTTGTTTGCAACGAGACTCACTAACTTCTATTGAATATAGAGTTGTCCGAATAAATAATCATAAATATCTCCATGTTGATTTGAAACCAATAATTGTTCTTTTTCTTAAATTATAAAGACGTTCATTATTATTTTCTAAATGTGGGATCCCAGAGTGAAAGATTGTTTTAAAAAAGAAAACAAATAAAAAGATACTTGGATTGAGGTTGCGTCAGATTTCACATACGCTAACAGCAATATATATATCTCCATAAGAAATTTAAAAATGAATCCCCGCGACGTCACTGGGCGCGCCAGACGAAATGAACAGCCTAAAGTCTCGTTCTCAGAGCTACGTACTGTCGCCCGCGACACCATCATCGTTCATAGGTAGGATATCTAACCGTCCCAATTTCGTCTGCCGTGCGCAGTGACGTCATTGGCGAGTAAGTTTTAAATCTCTTATGGAGGTTTACATCGCTGTCATCGTTTTTAACTCTTTTTTGAATGTATTAAAACGTTTTAAGCATGTAATGGTATATGAAATGAAAGAATAATATATGACGAGTATTTACGTATATTAATTTCATTGAAATATAACCCACAAATACCACTAAAAAAAGAAAAGATATTAGACAAATTCTTCGCGCCATTTAAGCCGGCGACGATAGCCGAAGCATGCCGAAAGCTGCTCGCCGACCACTGCTGGTTTTGAAACAGTGTTGCCAGACTTTTACAATTGTAATAGATCCATTACTATTTTAACATTCTTGTTGTGGAACAAACCCGAATAAACCCCATATGAAATTTATGTTCAATCTGGAGATGGTCCCCCATCTAATAGGAAAGTAACGACCTTTTTTTCGTACTATTATTACTCTGACGCCGTTTTAATTAAAAGTTTTTACGTTTAGTGGTATGTGAAATGAAAGAATAATATCATGGTATTTAGGAATATTTATTTCATGAACATACAACAAAGATTAAAGCTAAAATACGACCTAATTATCTTTCCGCTTACACAACTCTATCCATTTTAATTGTTTGTTTTTATCTTTAGGAAAGCGGAAAACCTTATATTTCTATTAAATGTCTTTGCCTGGTTATCCATATCACAACCGAACATAGCGCACCTCATTTTATGAAAAATCAGATATTTTTTTTAATAAACACAAGACTATAAGAAAACGTTCTGGTAAACTTACAAAATGTCCACCAAAAACTACGGCAACCATGCAGCAGTGTTGCCAGAAATCCGTGATCGAAAGAAATAGAGTGCCGGTTCGAAACCTAATAGGAATAGTAAAAAACGGTGTCAGAGTAAAAAGAGTACGAAAAAAAAGGGGCGTTACTTTCCTATTAGATTAAATTTATGTTCAATCTGGAGGTGGTCCCTCCAGATTGAACATAAATTTCATATGGGGAGCCCCACAACAAGAATGTTAAAATAGTAGTGGATCTATTACAATTGTAAAAGTTTGGCAACACTGTTTCAAAACCAGCAGTGGTCGGCGAGCAGCTTTCGGCATGCTTCGGCTATTGTCGCCGACTCAAATGGCGCGAAAAATTTGTCTGATATCTTTTCTTTTTTTAGTGGTATTTGTGTGTTATATTTCTATGGAATTAATATACATAAATACTTGTCATATATTATTCTTTCATTTCATATACCATTACATGCATAAAACGTTTTAATACATTCAAAAAAGAGTTAAAAACGATGACAGCAATGTAAACCTCCATAAGAGATTTAAAACTTGCTCGCCAGTGACGTCACAAGCCACGTGATCATCGGCGTGCAATCATATATAGTTACTTATACCATGATCATCGTTTTACCTTATTTATACCCCTCATCCCACCATCCATCGGTGCCGCTGTAGCGGTGTTGCCAGGTATCTGGTGAAATTTCACCAGTTCCGGCGATTTTATGAATAATCTGGTGGGTAGTGAAAAAGTTTTCAAAAAAGCCCGATTTCTAGTTACTTTTAATTCATTTGCATATTTTTTGTTAACAGGATGACATAAAATATACCGCCCCAAGATGAAGCAGGTAACCAAAAATATGCAAAGAACTAAAAATCACCAGAAAACGGACTTTTTTAAAAAGTTTTTCACCGACACCAGATAATTCATAAAATCACAAAAAGATCAACAGATTTGGTACGTTTCACGAGATACCTGGCATCACTGCGCTGTAGTTGAATTATTTCAACTAGCGATGATACAACAGTTACGTTACGTTTCGGTTATACAGCTGTAACTGTTACAAATACTAGTTATTTTATTTTTTAACTACTAATATTTTCTAAATCTCGTCGGTGCCTAATGTTTGAATTATTTGGAAGCGTCCGTCGATTTACGCTGAATTACATATTTTTTTGATGCAGGTGCAGAGCTCGCGGCATATCAAATACATTTTTGATTAAATAGAAATTTTAGTTCTAATTCAATTTTTTTTTTAAATACATAGTTAGTTATTTTTTAACGAATTTAATATTTTAGGTTAGAAATATTATTTTATATTTTTTAAAGGAGACATTTTTTATTTTGTTATTTAAATTTAGTATAGACAGCAACAGAATAAAGGTACTAGGTACTGAGGAATACGCTATTTATTTGTTTGTTTTTTATATTAAAGTTATTGTGAAAAAAGAATACTTAATTTTAGTTAAATAAAAGATTACATACATTACATTTTCTAATTAAATCACTCATGACACAATACATCTAAATTTATAAAAAAAAAATATAACAAACAAGAGGGGATGATGATGGGAGATCAATATCAAAGTTTAATAATTACCTTATACCTATTAATTTAATTAATGTCCAACAATATTGTTACTTGTTTGTCATTGTAAACCGAACAACTCCGTAGAGTTACGAATACTCTCAGGCCAGTAACCGTACGGACGGACCTCATATCCATATGGTATAAAGAAAGTAACATTGTAAGATATCTAACCGTCCCAATTTCGTCTGCCGCGCGCAGTGACGTCTCGCGGCGAGTGCTTTTTAAATCTCTTATGGAGGGTTATAGTGCTGTCAATGTTTCTAACTCCTTTTTGAAGTTATTAAAAGGTTTTACGGATGTAATGGTATATGAAATGAAAGAATAATATATGACAAGTATTTATGTAAATTAATTTCATAGAAATATGACACACAAATACCACTAAAAAAAGAAAAGATTTCGACAAATTTTTGCCGCCATTTGAGCCGGCCGACGATAGCCGAAGCATACCGAAAGCTGCTCGGCGACCGGCATACATGTTTCGAAAGCATATACCCTCATCAGCTTCAGTGTAAAATACTTAAGAAGTACCTAAATGTTAATAAAATAAATAAAACCGTATCCATTCTAATTTTTTATTTTTAAAGCTTTTAAGCTAATTTTTTTATTTTTATGCTTATATTTCTGTCAAATTTCTTTGCCTGATTATCCATATATATATATATATATATATCACAACCGAACACAGCGCAGAGAACTTTCAAAATTTCCATGTCAAACTACGGCAAACGGCACTCACTACGTTGCGACCAGTGTTGCCAGAAATCTTTGATTAAAGGTACCTAATAGGTTGACGGTTCGAACCCTAATAGAATAGTAAAAAACAGTGTCAGAGTAAGAAGAGTACGAAAAAAGGTCATTAAAAATAAAATTTCGTAAAGTTCGAACAAACCTAATAGAATAGTAAAAAACGGTGTCGGAGTAAGAAGAGTACGAAACAAAAGGTCGTTACTTTTGTGTGTTATATTTCTATGAAATTAATATACGTAAATACTTGTCATATATTATTCTTTCATTTCAGATATCATCACAAGCATAAAACCTTTTAATACCTTTAAAATAGAATTAAAAAGCTGACAGCAATATAAATCCCCATAAGAAATTTAAAAATCGCTCTCCCTTTGACGTCACTGCGCGCGGCGGACGAAATTAGGACGGCTAGCTATTATACCATGCGTGACGTCAGACTTATTTTACCTATTGGAATGGTTAGATATCTTACCTTAAGCCTGTCCAAGCGAGTTATTGGCTGCATTCAGCAGAATTCATCGATTTATAAGCGATTTTTAATCGGTGACGTCACGATGCACATCGATTTGTAGTTCTGCTATAAATTCATTTTGTTATCAGTTTTTTGTTTGATTAGGATCCCTCCTAAATATTTTCTTCAAATATTACATTTCTTTATTCTGTACAAAATGGATCATTTTATTTTTAACTCTCCTCTTCACTAGCGAAGATCGTGTATAATATGCTTTTATCATTATTATAATTAATTTCTTTCGTAATTTTTAATAAGCTTGACTCAACCTGACAAACAAAACTGGCATAAATCGCGGTCAAATCACAAATTGCTTTTTAAATTCGATTGAAAAAATGGCGTCAGATTTCCCATCGATTTGTGAAATCGGTTTGTTTTTAGTGCATTCAGCAGATGATTACTATAATATAATCGCTTACAAATCGATGGGCTCTGCTGAATGCGCCCATTGGTTAATACCAGCGGATGTTACGTCAAATGTCAAAATACTTCACGGTTATGGACTTTGAATAATAAAAGTTCGCTTTTTATTCAAAGGTTATGGAGATCGCTTGAATAAATCGGTATTTACCTGGCAGCATTTGACGATCAGCTGACCGTTTGTTTATACGGTTTAATCAAAGAGTTTAATAATCAAGTATAATTACAATTTAGTTTTCTTAGCTTTTGATTTGCCCTGCATCTTGTAAGGAAACCCCCGGTTATATACGACAATTTTATTAGTAATCAAAATCGACTGTTCTTTCTCAATACAAATGCCAGGCTACCTGTTAAAACTTACAAAAACAATTCCTATTAGTCATAAAATGATTCACCAACCTATCATTATACTATATAGATATATATTCTTTCAATCATATACTATGAAGTGCATAAACCCCTTTAATACCTTTAAAAGAGAATAAAAAACGCTAACAACAACGTAAATCTCCATCTGCAATTTTAAAATCACTCTCGCATTGGCGTCACTCACGCGCACGACTAAGGCCCAATTTTATAAAGTGATGTTAAGTCTTGGATTTAAATTAATACTTAAACGGAACATTAACCAGGAATTAACTTACAGGTAAATTATGACAATTTTATAATAGAGGGTTATTACTAGGAGGATTATAACTAAATGTATAATATATTGTATATACTCATCGGTTTGTTGGAAGCTCTAGAACATGATTTAGGAGGCCTAACAATTGTTCCACAGAATTTTTTGAAATCCTGAACCTTTGTAAAAATCGGTTAAGGTTTTCATGTAATTGATTGGGGCGTATCTGAAATATTCTGTCCCGCCTACACTGCTTAATAATATTTACAAAATCATCTTCGTCGTCCGTTAATAACTCATTAAAAATTTCTAAAATATCCATTATTAAAATAATTGGTGCAACCAGAACAATAAAAAACCAAACTAAATATTAGGGTTATAATACTGTGTCATGTGCCTTAAATCGTATTATTGAGTTTAAGCGGTACTCTTTCTACCGATTAACTTATTACCAGGATGGTTGCTCTTAAGTCGAGCCCCGCTGTCAATCCTAGTTTATAAAATCAACGTTTTCAATAATCTGAGGTTTAAACCCACTTTATAAAATTGGCCCTAAACTAGAACGGTGGAACGGCTTCTATTTATTTTGTCCAGTGCTGCCAGAATGGTTCGTCGGGATATCCGTAGAATACTGGGGAAAGGGTGGGGGAAGACTTTCAAAAATCCGTAAAAATCCGTTTTGTGTAGAAATAGTTAAACTTATCTAATTTCATGCAAATTTGTTCTAAAAAGGTATTATTTTTCGTTTTCGCGTGAATTACGCACTTTATTCATAAAAAATTATTGGATAAATCGATTGAAAGTTGCGTTGTTACTGGTTGTTCAGAAGTAGCTGCGCCATGAACCCTAGTAACCAATACGAGTATAGATATAAAGAGAAAAAAATTGGTTACATCGTTGACCAACTTGAAAAATGAAAACGCCCATCATGCTGGCCATCATTCATACAGTAACAACTATTTACGGTAACAAAACTAGCTGAATCATGATAAAACATGCATTAAGATTCTTCCATATTCAAAAATCCGCAAAATTCCGTCCGAAGTCTGAAATCCGTCGAAAATCCGTTTAATTTTTCTCAGGGTAGCAAAAATCCGTCAAAAACGGATTAATCCGTCAATCTGGCAGCACTGATTTTGTCATGCCTTTGACCGAACCATCGGTGCTATGGTGTCTGGCTTAGGAGTCTGGTCATATTTCGTTTTATCATTCCTCTGTGGTGAAGTTTTGTGACTCATTCCCAGCGTCGTTTTCTCACAGATTACGGATGTGGCGAGCGATACGACCCCACTACTTCACCGTCGTTGCTCGTTAGTATCGTTTGCGTTGAATTATCATTCTTCTGTGGTAAAAGAATTTCCTCCAAATATTCAGAAAGTATTTTGATTTTGTATTTTTTTTCTCAGGTTGGAAGTTTTAAATTTCACTATTAATTAACTATAACTTTAGTGATTTCATATCTTGTTCATATCATTCCGTAATTTCAAGTTTCGTTCTGTAATTTGTATGAGTTATTTTATCATAACTTTAAATTTTGAGGGTGATGCTTTCATGATACTGTGGGGTATAATTATTAGGTATGGATCTTTCACAACCACCAGAAGGTAGGAATTTTGTTAGTTTATTCAATTGTGATTAGTACGTACCTCTGACTATTTTTAATTTTAGATACTGATCTTCGAAATATAATTGATAAACTTGCCCAGTTTGTTGCAAGAAATGGACCCGAATTTGAGCAAATGACCAAAAATAAGCAAAAGGGCAATCCAAAGTTTCAATTTTTATATGGTGGTGAATATTTTAACTATTATCAATACAAGGTTACTACTGAGCAAGCTAGTAAGTAATCTTGATACTTCAAATGATCTGGTGTAGTTTTTTGTTGTAAATACTTGGTGTATCTCTAGTTCTATAGCAAATATTCAGCATGTTATGGTTTCCTGCTATGTGAGTTTTAGGAAACTGCTATGATTAATTAGGTATGCACAAAATGCCCAAATTGATGTTTTCTTTTTTATTATAAGATGTAGATTTACTTCTTTAGTTCAAATTAATTGAGTTGCTGCAAATAAAATGCAAGAATGATTCCTAAAATCTCCGGTTGTATACTGTTCAATGGTCTCTAAAACACATTTTAGTTCCCTTTTTAGGTTTTTATATTGCAAATACTTATTATTGATTGTGGAAGCTTATTAATAAACAGTTTTACACCTAGAGTGCCAATAGACTTCTTAGAGCTCAATGGGTTGGATATAATAAGAGCTAATAAATGCTCCTGATTTATTAGCTCAGCTAAACTTTTATGCTCCAGCATTTATAACGCGATATCCTTTGAGTTTTTATATTGATAATACACATACAAACTATTACAGAAATTTCCCTGTTATTGTTATGTGCAAATTGTATAATCAAAAGCGACTAGAGTTTGATATATGGAATATTAGCTCAGTAAGTAAACTCAAAAAAATACTCTATGGAATGTTTAACATTAACATGTATAAAATTTTGGAATTCATTGTTAAATTCGTTGTTAAATCCAACTTGATTAGTAGAATATATGTATGCATCAGGTTTCGTTTACTGCCCTACACTACAAATGGATGTAAATCTGTTGTGTTTGTAATAAATAAATAAATAAATAAATAATAGCCAAAATCAAAAATTCTTTATTATCAGAAATAAATTCTTGTTGCCAAAGCTGTCAGAAACAAAATAAATATACACAACTACACACTATTCAAAACCATTAATTAAGCCAGTGCAGCAGGGCTATAAACAAAATTACCATATAAGATGATAAGAACAGATCATTCATTTTGTACTACAGTTAAACATACTAAGTATAAGTACTCTTGTTAAAATCTTGCTGCAAAAATTCTTCAATGCCATAATAGGGTCTCACAATTAAAAGCTTTATTAAACCGTTTTTTGTATCTTGAATTTGTCTTAAAGCGAGTAGAAGATGAGAGTTTTTGTGAGTGTCGAGGTAGAACAAGGCAATAAAATATTTTACGAACTACTCATAATATACACTAAACACGTATCAATATCAGATCTATATTTCTATAAAAACAAATTCCATAATCTAAATGGGACTCCATGAGGGCAAAATAAATATTTCTTGATTTCTTTACATCAAGCTCATGTAATATTACCCTAACTGAAAAACACCTGGATGACAGCTTGGTCACTACATTCCTTACATGACTTTCGTACGTAAATGGGACTCCATTAGGGCAAAATAAATATTTCTTGCTGTCTTTGCATCAAACTCATGTAATATTACCCTAACTGCAAAACAACTGAATGACTGCTTGATCACTAGGTTGCTTACATGACATTCAACCTTTGTCATCTATATAAATATCCAAGAAACTTGCTCTCTTTAAGATTAGTAATAATACAATCACCCAAGAATATGTTACCAAGATTACACCAAAAGTTACAGTCTTTGAAATATTCAACGTAAGCAGATTTGCATCACACCATCGCTATATTTTAACCGATTTTAACCAAATCAGCGTTAACTGTCCTGAGTCCCTATTATATCAAAGTACCGTTGTGTCGTCTGCAAAAACAGTAAATGATCCTTTGATGTCAATATCAACCAAATCGTTTATATACAACAAAAATAATATAGGGCCCAATACAGAACCCTGCGGAGCACCAAATTTAATATCTAGCTGTTTCGATATCCAACCCCTTCAATGAAAACCTATCCGCTAAATACGAGGCAAACTAGTCGAGCATTCTACCTCTAAAACCATATATTTCTAACTTACGGAGAAGAATTGAATGACTAGCACAAGCATACGCCTTCGAAAGGTCGCAGAAAACCGCAGCAGCCGAATCTCTGTCATTAATTCTCACATACACCCATGTCTTGGGCACAACCCCTTGGACAAACCCGAAAATCAAATATTTCATCACTGGTATTTTTTGATGCTTGAAACCCAAATTCAGCTGTTGTTAGAATTTTGTGTTTATCTAGGTAAGCTGCAACACGTTTCTTCACCAAAATAATCCAACAATGCTGAAGAATGCCCTATGATTCTTGTTGGTTCAGTCATAAACATGCGCATACCAAATGAATTTAATAAACATTTAAGCTACTGTGTCTTCAGATCAGAGAAATATATAAGTTTAAGGGCAGTCCCGACAATAATATATCGCCAAAAACCTAGTAAGAGCTGCCTGAAAGCAATATTGTAGAAAATATAGCAGAATAAACTAAGACTTTTAATGGAAAAAATTTTGAGAATATTAACGATGCAAAAAAACTGACAGTTTATCAACCTTAGCTTTGACGGAATATTTACATGCGTTAGGGTAATATCCTAGTTTGAGCATTTTCTCCTAAAAAAGTGTATGTAGGTTCTGAATGTTCGTGCCAGTCACAATGGCTTCTAAGCTAAGATCGTGAACCTCAGATCCCTGACAATAATCAACATTAACATGTGCGAATTAGTTGTTATCTGCTTCAAGTTACAAATTATGTTTTTATTTTGAAAACTAAATATGAAGTTTTTACAGTTTATAAAGGTCCATTCTATTCAAATAATAACTGTTTCTAATAGAATCTGTATACACATCATGAAGATCTAACATGTCAGTAGTAACAGAAAATAGTATTTTTAATTTATTGGCAACTTCATACATTTTATTATTTATACTCTTCACACTACAGACATGATCCCCTTGACAATGGCTTACAGCTACAGTATATACAATTAAGTTATTGTAGAAACATCTATTTGCTAAACGTGTAATATCATTTAAAAGGACATTGTGGTCACCTGACAAAACAACTACATAATCCGACGATGTAAAATTCCTAACAAGACATTCTATGCTAGATACTACCTCTGCAAACATTGCGGAAGGCTTTCAGAGCAATTGTAGACTACAGTTAATACCAAATATTCTATGCCAAGGGTTATACAATCTTCTACCATAATCATCAGTCAACATTAAAACTTTAAATGGTTTCTCGACCTCCACTTTAGTTCTTGATCTTGTGTCTCTAGTTAAAAAAGCCATCCCCAGGTTTTTCATTGTGTTTAGATGTGACGTTAAACTTGTCTCCGTCAGTAACAACTTCCCTTCTCAAAGAGTGATATTTCTCTCGTAAGTCAAACATCTCACCGTTTTCCTTCTTTCACTCCTTAACATGTTAGTCAGTGTTTCCACACTTATGAGCAAGCTATATTTTAACTCCTTCAAGTTATTTATGTCTTTAATCAGTATTATCAAGTATTAACTGTCTTTACAGAAATAACAACATACAGCCTGGCTACTTATGTCCGATAAGTTAGTAATAGCATAGCTAATTTTCTCAAAAATTGACGCATTAAGGGCGCGTTTAAAACAAATAATTCCACAAACTCTTCAAAAACAATAAAACAAAAATAAATAAAAATAATAAATCCCGAGTCTACAAGCTAACTTGCAACGATTGTCCAAAAACATACATAAAAAGATAAACGACTCACATTATGCAAATCATTTAATAGAATCAAACAATAATGTTAATAATAATTGTCAAAGCTTGCATACTGAGAACAAAGGAAATAAATTTAATTTATAAATAAACTGAAATTTGGTATGTTGCTTCGTTTTGAAGTGTTTAATATATCCGGAAACCACCGCGTTGAGTCCAGCCTGTCTCCTCAAAACAACCCCCCAAAAGGGGTTAAATTTTTTAAAAACTTTTTCCTTTATATATAGAAAAAGTATTGTAGGCAATAATGCAAAGAAAGTAAAGTTGAAGAGTAGAGAATTTCCTATCAAAGCAGTATATCCCGCAAAATTTTTAGTTAGCAGTGGCGGAGCAACAGATTTTTAAATTTAGAGTTATACATACTATACATATTCCAAGAAAGTGCTAATTATGCGTTTTTGGCTAAGTTAGTTCAATTACGCCCATATAAATTAATTTTAAGCAAATATATAATAATACAATGCAGCACTATATTGGGGTAATATGTGATGGTTGTATGGAATATTAAATAAACCAGAATATTAAGGATTTAAAAGAAACCATACAGTTTATCTAAATATCTTCATCATCTATGCCAAAATTTAGAGTCCGGTTTAGACAGGTAATTACATTGCATTGGCACATGCCATAGTGCACTTTAGGCCCATTTGTTTGCATGTACTACAGCTCCTGATGAACAATAGAAAAGAAAATTCTCTACAACCCATAGAGAGACAATGCTTTGCTCGGAATGAATTGACTGCAACTCTTGGTTTTTTAGACTCCAACCCCAAAAACTGATTTATCCCGAAAACCGCCAGTTTTATCGCAATAAATTAAGAGCGCCTTTTTTAAAGAGGAAAGACCAAAGTATTAAAAAAACAGTTTTCAGCGCTTTCAAAATTTTGGCCCCACGAGTTTGGTGGCAAGTGCGTTCCTGACTTCCCTTACAATGTAAAACATGCATTGTAATATGGTTTAATAATTCTTTATGTTTTCTATAAAATATTCAAATTTCATTAAATTATACTGGCCGGTTCAAAAGTTAGAGCCAAAAAATTAAATCGCTGGATACCCTTTTGAGGCGCGTACCTCCGTTATGGGACACTTTTGGATTTTCTTTCTATGACGAATTATGTTTATTTTGATCTCCTCTGTATGCTCCCGAGAGATTAGGAAGTAATTACCGAACTATTTACTATTTTGACAGAAAATTGTCTGCTCTTCAACTTTTCCGTTCTTTGAATTTTTTCCTACAATGCTTTCTTTTTCAGTTATGAAGGAAAACGTAAAAAAAATACGATTTTAAACGGGCTCTCCGCTGAGGTTTCAGGGTATATTTATCACTTCAGTATAAAGTACCATACTAAATTTCAGCTTGTCTCTAATTTGTTGAGTATCAACCTGGATTGACCCTGGGCTATTAGCCTTTGTTAACGAGGAAAACTTAAAAATAGAATTATTAAATAGGTTAGAGAAAAAAGTATAAAAAGAGGAAAGACGTATTATTGTCCCAAAGACATGTTTTGAATAATTTGAGCGAAATTTCAAGAATTTAAAAAGACGAAGTCTGTTTGTAGTATGTTTATTTTTTTTCTGAAGAACGGCGAACAATGAATTTCAAAATAGGGTAATAAATTTATAATAAAAAATGGCACAAGAAGAAATTCAAAAAGACGAAGTCTGTCTACTGGCTTGAGATCAAGCTAGCGACACATACATTTTCTTTAAAAACGGCGAACAATGGAATTCAAAATATAGTATAAATATAGTATAAGTAATTAAATAGCTAAAAAAGGCACAGGAAATAATTCAAAATGAAGTAGTGTGTATGTTGTGAGATCAACCTAGTAGAGACATGTTTTTTTTTAAAAGAAAACAGCGAGCAATGGCTCGTAGGTGTTTATAATCGATCCCAGCCTCAAAATCCAGCATAACAAACAAAAATTAGAATGACTACCTCAACAATATCAATAAATAAGCAAAACTATCTGGGAACAAACAATAATTTATATTAGACGTTGACAGCACTTAGAATAAACGAAACTCCCCTTCTGAATGGTGTCAGGCGAAAAAAGAAAGTTTTTATATTATAACAATTTTATTTTAACCTACCTCTTAGCGCCGGCTGGTAGTATGTGAACAACTTTTTAGCAAATTGGATGATATTAAGCTGATCGATGCTGTTGCATCCCAATTTAAAACATCATTTTAACGACTATGAGAGAAATATAATTTATATCAGTTACATTCACCATATTTTTTCTCGAACTTTTCCTTACAGTAGTTTTGTGGTGTAATTTTGGTTGAAAATTTTATAATTAATCTTCCAATGTATGATTTTTAATATGTTGTGATTTAAAAACGGGTTTAAGCGTTACATTTTTGTTTGTTATTATTTTATGCCGATAAGATATGTCTGTTTAAAAATCGGTATCGATTGATGCCTAATTGTCAGTTGTGGCAAGTCGTAAAAATTATTTACTTTTTATTTTGTAGATATTGATTTTTGCATGAAATAGCACAATTTTTATTTTGTAATTAAAAAGTCGGTCACAAATAATGCCATTTAATCTTTAATTCCAATTTAATGTAATGGTAATTATATATATATAATAATAATTACAGTATATTTAGAAAAAGTAGTCATCTCTTCATGAGTCTGAACACAGTATAATAAGTAATAATTACACACAGATCATAAAATATTTACAATCAATGCAAGTACGGTTTTATAAAATAAACAAAATGGCAACAAGAAACTAATATGAGAAAAAGTTCGAATGTACTAACTGAAATTATCTTTCTCGCTTGAAACTAATTTTTAAAAATTCTGATGCAAAATCTTGAGCCAGCTAATACTACTCGATTTACTAAAAAGTCACTTATACAGGATGCACCAAGTAAAGTGGCCTATTAGAAGTATCTCGAGAACTGAATGGGATTTTATTTTGAAAATTTGGTTGTAGCTATAAGAGATGGTTTTCTACGTTTCTAAAATATTTTGGATGGTGCATTATTGCCGGATCATACCGAAAGTGATAGCAACTTCGGAATTTTAAATGAATTACCCTATATATTATATATTTTTTGGAATCTAGGTAAAAATGTAGAACAGTTTTCTATATAATATCATATACCTATCTTTAAGAGTTTTTGAATTATAAATAATCTTATGATTTTTTAACGCCGTATCAGGACCTGAAAAGAAAATCATATCTTTTTAGCGATTATAGCTAGAAAGCTGAAACTTTGACAATAGTTTCACAAGACCATCGAAATTTTATAATTTTGAACGGTATTTAATTAGTTTTATACAGGGCGTCTCCATAACAATATTTCTGAGGGAGATGAATTATTGCAAAAATCTTCTTTTTTTAAATTAAATTGATATGTTTTGCTAATGAAGGATCGAATTTTCTATCTAATGATATTAAGTATTCCTATACCTATCTTCAATATTTTCGGACTTATAGCGAAATTTAAAACTTATCTTAAAAAAATATATTTTTTGGTAGTAGGCTGTGGAATCGATTCATAGAAACAAAATAATGAAAAATTTGACGTTATGTCTGTGTTATTGTAATAAAAATTAACTAATTCACATTATTCGAGCTTAGAGCTTATTTTATATTAATGGGGAGTGTGGTAGAGTTTTATCTAGAACTTGCAGAAAATTTAGTGAACTTCATCCTGATGCAGCTCCTATGACTCAGAAAAAGTTTTGGCCGAGGAGGTCCCTAGAAATGGCCCTAAGGTCCTCGGACCTTCCCCCCCCCCCCCCCCCCCCCCTAACTATGGGGTAGAATTAAACAAATAGTATACAAGACACCAGTCACAACAAGGAAAGATTTAGAAAATCGACTAAGAACAGCTCTGGGGTCCCTAGAAGGGGAAGAAATGAAAAAGGTGACAAATGAACATGTTATCACCACAATTCATGAATGTTTAAGAGCCAACAATTTAGTTATTAGTTATTTTATTGGTGTTGATGCGTAATTTTAATTTTGTTTATTTATTTATAATTGTTCATTTGTTAAGTATTTTTAGAACACAGACATAACGTCAAATGGATTTTTCATTATTTTGTTGAACAAACCCGAACAAACCTGAATCCATTCCACAGCCAACTACCAAAAAATGTATTTTTATAAGATAATTTTTAAATTTCGCTATAAGTCCGAAAATATTGAAGATATGTATAGGAACACTTAATATCATTAGATTGAAAATTCGATCCTCCATTAGCAAAACATATCAAATACAGGGTGTCCCATTTAAAAAAAGATGATTTTTGCAATGCTGAGAGATTAAGAGAAGGTTAAAATCCAGTGGCGTAGCGCGTCCTGATTCGAGCCTAAACACGAACAAAAACTATTTGAAACTAATTGAAAACAGTAATACATATACCGGGTGATGGCATGGGAAATCCCATGTAATTTTTACGGTGGCTTTATAGAAAAACTGCATTATAACATAACTTCTTGAACAGGCCGTCATGGTAAATTTTCATAGTTCAGGTAATAAAGCAAATAATTTCTATGACACTATTACCAAAAATTCACGTAAAGCTGAATATTTTATAGAAAAACTGCATTATAACTTCTTGAACAGGCCGACATGGTAAACCCATGTGCCGAGTTTGAATATATTTCGGTAAGCCAATTCTAAGCTATTCAGTTAAATGTGATTGGAAAACCACGAAGCTCTCATAGTCATCAATAAATTGTGGTCATAGAGTTGCTATATTTCTTGTAACATTGGCCACAATACGAGACACTGATGATGTTCGCTCGCGTTACTTCAAAGATCTGGTCTGGGCTGGGCAAAATATGTTTATCGTTAATATTATTGATAAGCTGAAAAGTCTACAAAATACTGGTGTGAGTTGATCGGCTCATCTCTTGAAAACTATAATAGGAATTTCGTCTGGACGTCGAGCAGGATTCGTCTGACCGAACACGATTTCGATTATTTCCGATTAAACTGCGGGAATGTTTTTCCCTGGAAGTCTACAGTAGAATGCGAGGAAAATAGTTCAGCAAGTAAGTTTGCTTTATCCCCGACTGTGGTGACTATTGTGCCATTGGAACGTGTTGGAGGTGGAATAGTTGATTTGGTAAAATTTAGGCTGACGGCCTTGGCAACTGACCAAAAGGACCTTGTTGATCCGTTAAGACTGACGAAAAATTTGTTTTTAGTCCTCTCGTTATGCACTTATTTGCTTCGCATGCTTACGCTTATTGGGAGTCCCTGTAGTATTGATTCGCCTGATACAGCGGTAGCTACATCCATGTTTGTAAAAATTTGTCCTCACCCTCCACACAACATTGCAATTTAGAGTATATTGAGTGGTAGTTTATTTTTGCAACACCGATCTTAAATCATATCTAAACAATTGTTGAGCCTAGGATAATCTTCAGGAGAACGTATTTCAAATAATAATAATAAATACAACCATGACGATACTATCAAATCGACACACAAATATCTATACAGCTCGACACGCGAGTCTATAGCTACGGGGTATCAGTAAGGGGAAAGCAATATCTGTTAAAACATGGCCGACCCATGGGCGTGCTAATATTATTTTAATAATGTAGTAATAAAAATAGGAAATTCTTGTGGATAGGTAATTATTTTTATGAAGGTTTAAATAATTACGTTTTACAAGATGCCATTCTTTCAACATGGAAAAAACAGCTACATGGTTAATCGATTAATGACGATTTTTCAGCTTTGGTCGTATTAATGTCAAAGAGACGTAAAATATAGTTTGCTAGTTTGCGACAAATCAGCGAAATATATACAAAAAAAAACAGTACATACTTTATTCTTCATCTTCTTCGCCTTCACTGTCACTATCATCAGTATCACTATCATCAGTCCCAACCTGTATTATAATGGGTTCAATCTCCTCCATCATATAATCAGTTTCCCAAAACTTATTTTCTGTATCGATGACATGTCGACAAAACTTTTCCCAATCGACTGCTGTCACCGAGGCAATTGCTTCGTCCAGAAGCTCCCTTAATTTAGGGATACTAAAATCCCCTGATGTATTGCGATCTCTAATGAACTGTTTAATTTGAGCCCAAGACATCTCAATAGGGTTTAACTCGCACATATATGGGGGTGTTCTTAAAGGAGTGTGACCGTATTGTCTGATAATGTTGTCCACCACATAATTTTTGTCATTATTGGAAGGTTTATGACACTGGACAACTTCAACCAATTCAAACTTCCTTGATGCTGGATCATGATTTATCCCTACAAATATTAGTAGTACCTATTATATAAGGATAGTGATAAAGACGGCGACCTTGATCGCGTACGTTAACAAGTGTGTTTTATGACCTTAAACCAATAACAAAATGTAACGTAGGGTCATCTTGTTGCCCAATAACGGAAATTATAGGTACCTTTCCTAGAATGCCAAGCAACCATATCACTTTTTAAGGAAGATTTAGTGGGAACTTTATCTGCCAGGACAGAATGATAGGGTGCATTATCTAGGACGACTACGCTGTTTCCAGGAATGTTGGGTAGTAATTTTTCAGTAAGCCACTTGGTGAAATTTTCCCTATTCGTTTGTCCATGGTAGTCACCAGAACATTGGCCAGCTTTGAAAATTAACTGAGCATTTTCCACGAAACCGTTTTTTGACAAACAAACCCAGCATGAACTATGGTAATCTACCTAAAAAATTTTTGGTCACGGTTTGCAAACTAGTCGAGCGGCAATTTCTTCTAAAATCTTTTATCTCTGCGGGAATCGAACAAATAAAGGACTTATAGGATAGATATATAATACCTACTTACCAGTGGAACTTATGTTTTATATTACCCCAAAAACATCTGCATTCTGCCAGCAATTTTTTACCGTTAGGTCATTGTCTACCCAGGTCTCATCTATGTAAATTATATGACGACCTTCTTCCGTATATTTTTTCATGGCATGAATATATTTGTATCGCCAGTGCAATATATTAGGCCTTTCAATTAATATTTTTCGCTTATTTTGTACTTTCGCCACTAAAATCCATTTGATTTCAACATGCGCCTCAAAGTTTCACGGGAAAACGGAAAGTTTATGTCACTTCTCAGCTGTTGTAGCAACTTTTTTAAGGTTGGAACCATTTTTAGTTCCAAATAAAACTTTTGTATTGTTCTCCTAACAATGCCAAAGTCGAAGCCTTCGATTTTTTCGACAGCAGAGAGACGGGCCCTTTTTTTGCCAGGAGATGACAACAATTGATCCGGGTTATTTTCTTTTCTTTCAGTATCCTCTTTGTGAATGTTTTTTACTGCACCCACGCTTACTCCCGTATACATTGCGACCCTTTCTAGCTTTCGCTTAAGTGGTAATTTTAATGTATTAGTTTGTGATTCATCTTCACACACCCTGTACACGTTGGCAATCACCTCACGGGTTTGACTATGAAGGGTTTTACCACGGGTATATTCATTCATCATTACAGTTTTAAAACAACGAACACTTTTTAAAAAACACAATAAAATAATAACATAAACTATAACACAATATAATATCTCTAGCCCTTCGTATCACTACGCAACTGCATGAAGCATATCGGATATCGCCGAAGAACTACGCAGGCAAATTGGGCGTATCACCATGTTGCCCTATTTTTAGATTAGAAGTACATACTTTAATAAAAAAATATTTTATTTTGCATTTAAATATTAAAATAAATAGTATGAAAAGAAAGTTTTAAGAACATTGAAACTATAATAGAATATTAGTTTCTTATATACTTATGACAATTTACTTTAAATGGGTAAATTTAATTTTAGGGTTTACTTGGTAACATGTTATTAAATTAAAATTTAATATATGTGACAACATTGTTAACTCAAGAAATTTTCTTGCCCGCATTCCTTTTGTAGCTATAGATAAAATTGTCGACCTGTATATCTGTATTGGCCGATATATCATATCTACAGAAAAAAGTTGTATCAATTAGTAGTAATCTACCAATAAATAATATCGTAAATATATCGAAGTGAAAAGTTCTAGAGAATCCTCATTATCAAATTCAACGTTTCCTGATTTTTCATGATTTTTTAGTATTTAAACAGCAACAAGCAGCTACTGTAACTGAAACCAATAATTGGAGCACACCTCCTCCAGCCCTAACAATGCAACAAAGTATTGAAGTCGACCACATAACACAACAACAAGATGTCTTAAGAGAACAGATAAAACAAAGTGAACAAAACCTGACAGCTCAGCATACAGTACTAATGCAGCAGCAACAGGCCGCAATTGAGGCAGCGGTTGCAAAATGTGAATCTGCCGACTTGCAAAAAGCTGCTGATGAATGCGGCATCACGCTTAATGACTTGCATGGAATTTTGCAACCCATTATAGATAGTTGTACAAAGGACAGCATTAGTAATGGCAAGTCGTGGTTCCTACAGCATGCAAATACTAGGCAAAAATCTAGTTGCATTGTAAAGTGTTTGTTATATAAGTAAGTATAATACTATAATATATACTATATATACTATAAACTATTTAAAGAGTAGGTGTACATGAAAAAAGAACTAGAAAAAAATTCAAAATGGACATTTCATCACCTTAGAGTTACAATATAGTAAGTTGCATTTTTGTGCTTGACCAGCTTGCATTAGAACTTTAAGGAGAACTACTGAACACATCTTTCTGAGACTTTGGAAATTTAGGTCTATCGATATGCTCTCTTTTCCGGTTATACCAGAAGTAGCTGTCAACTTTAGTTTTTTTAAATACAACATAATTTTGATTATATTTTTCCATTAACCATAAGCAAATTTTATAGAACATATTTTTGCCCGACTTTGCGCCAGTTTTCGAGATATCTGGACTTTTTGTAATTATTTGGCATGATGAAATAATCCATATAATTTTTTTACCTGAGCTCTTGGACTAAAAATGTTTTATTACCGCAAGCAAGTCTCAAAAATATTTCAAACTTGGCACAAGATGTGTAGAGGTTCATTGTGAAAGAATTCAACCATTAAAAACTTTATTATTTTAAATAGAACACCCTGTATATAATTGATGAGCAAATCAGTTGTTCTTTATAAGAGTAGTATACCTATTTATTGAAGCCTTTCTTCAAAAAATCAAATTTATTCCGAAAATACAATTTTTTTCAAGTGGGCTATGAAAACAATTGTAAATTAGGTACTGTATACTAATGTCTATACGGAATAAAATTGACGACGGCAATATTTTCTTAAAAAAAACAACTTTGTTAAGCGTTTCTCAATCGAATTTGTAAATCATCTGCAGTCGATTTATTTTAAATTGCTTTGATATAATATAATGGGTTAAATATTAATTTCATAAGAAAATGGGAATAAGTTATAAATTTTAGTGAAATTAAAAATTAGAATATTTTTTGCTTATTTTTTTTGGATGTGAGCCTGAAGGATTGCCGCAAATTTTTCTCCGTATAGACATCAGTATACAGTACCTATGTGTTTTCATAGCACACAAAAAATAGTAAATTTGATTTTTTGAGGAAGCGCTTTGATATAGGTATACAAAACAGTAAATACTCATTTTAAAAAACTAATTTATCATCAAATTAAATAAAAAATATACAGGGTGTTCCATTTAAATTAGAATGTTTTTAATTATTGAATTTTTTCATGATGAACCTTGAATTATGACCACCATGTACATTTTATACCCAGTTTGAATTTTTTCTTAGACTTGCTGATCTTCTAGCTTTTCGATAAGAAAAATTGTTTAGTCGAAGAGCTAAGGTAAAAAAAGTATATGGATTATTTCATAACCATGCCATTGCCAAATAATTACAAAGAGTCCAGACATCTCAAAAACTGGCCGAGTCAGACAAAAACATATCCTATAGAATTTGCCTAGAATTTAATGATTAATCGAAAAATATAATAAAAATTACCATATTGTATTTAAAAATCGAAAGTTAGCAGCTACTTTCGGTATAACTGGAAATGACAGAAACATGTCAATATTTTAGATAAAGAGAGCATATAGATAAACCTACATCTCCAAAAGTTTCAGAATGAATGTTAAATAGTTCTCCATAAAGTTCTAATGCAAGCTCGCGTGATTCACCCGGTATAATTCCAAAGTCATATCATCAAAGTTGCGGTGTATACAAGCAAACATACATAGCTGTATGAGGGGTAAGATACCATGTTTCAGTTACTAAATTGTATATGTCACATAAGCCATTGAGTTTTTGTGCATATTGTTACCTTAGAGTTACACAATTGTATGTCTTATGGGAAAGCGAATAAAGCGATCCAAAATATAATAGGGTAACTTGAAGGTAACGATATGTGGTTATCTGTATCGAAAGAATAAAGTATCAAGTGGCGCAGACTGACTGTAATGGTATATTGCTAAAATAATTTGTATTTATATATCATATTATGATTATTGTTTATTACTTAGTTATTTGTTTTCATCAGCTTTTCTTTATATAATTTAGACATTCCTTACGTTAAGAGTTGCCTCTTTCCGGACATATAGCGTTGTATGTGTTTAAATTATCTGTAAAGCATTTTCTCGTGTTTTCAGTAGTTGTACGTTTGTTTCAGCAATCATAATTTAACGGAAAAAATTAAATTTAATGCGATATTTCCATCAATTTTAAATACTTGTGCCATATGGAATATAAACCCAAATAAACAAAATTAGTTTTTTTAGTTATGGAATAACAACTACGATATTTTGTTTTGCTTCTTTCTCAAATCCGAATTGGTTGCACATCATATAGTGGTGGACGATTTGACTCATTACATGTTATTGTATTGCATTAAAAATTATAAATATTCCATGTTAATTAAATTAAAAGTGATAATTTTAAACCACTATATTTTTGCCTTAAATGCTTTGTTTTGGTATGTCTTGTAGCTATTCATTACAAAGGTAATACTTTTCATAACCCAGATTTCACTAAAATTTATAAAGCCGTTTCTGAAATATCTTGACACCGATAAAATTTAAAAATTTTGACTCCGTATATATTTCAAACAAATCATCTGCAGACCCATGTTGATGGGAGCTATTTGTCTTATTTTTGGACAAGGAATTTCCACACGAGCGATGGCACATATTTTTGAAACACCCTGTATAAGGATCAATAACTTACGGTGTAACTAGAATTTAACAATAAAAAAAACTATAGGTACCACCTATATTTTGAGCAAGTAATAAATTGAAATTTTATTTTTAGAGTATTACAGTCAAGTTCGTTTCCACAAAAACTACATGTAATATATTTAGTAAATGATTTGTTGCATCATAGGTAAGTCCATAACATTTATTTTAGTTTTTAAACAGAATAGATTGTAGGGAAATAGATTTTAACTTTGTACTGGAAATGTCTTTTACTTAACTATAAAATTCTAAACGATCATTGCAGTGCTAGAAAAAATGCGAGTGACTTAAAAGATGCTTTAGAAATCGCCGTTATTCCTATGTTTTGTAATGCCAGTATAGCAGCCAGTGATGACCAGAAATTAAAATTGGACAAGTTATTAAAACTATGGGAATCAAAAGCTAATTATTTAAAATCTGAAACCTTAGATAACTTGCGTAATCCTATTCAAAGTTATCAACAGTATCAATCCGATCAGATGGCAAAATACGCTACTGAAGTAACTGCACTAACTCAACAAACTAAGATTACTTTTGACGGTTATCAGTCGCAACATCAGGCATTTGTTTGCCATGCAATGCAACAAATTATGGATTTACAACAACAAAAGCAAACCTTAGAGCAGCAAAAACAACCTATATCGCAGCAAACTGTTGAAACACAACAAACCCAGCCACTATCTAGTTCAAGTATAATTCCTTTAGAAACTATTCAAGCCAGTTTACAACAAACTATTCAAACTTTAAGTCAGTCAAATAACACTGTTGTAAATACTTCACCGACACCACCACAGACTTTTCCTATCCAAACAGTTGGTGGACAGAATAATAGCGACAACAATTTTTTGCCAATGAACCTAAATGTACCTCCTCCAAATATCACAGTACCACATAATGCCACTCAAATTTCAATTGAATTGCCACCTGATATGCATCCGCCACCTTCCAATGGCATGGAAAATCCTTTTTCACTACCACCTCCAGGATATTTGCCACCACCTGGTATGTTTCCAGACTTTTCCAAGCCTCCACCTGGATTTGCACCAAAGTCGGAAGTGTTTTTAGAAGAATTGATGCCTACGGCCCCATACTATGATCTGCCCGCAGGCTTAATGGTTCCTTTGGTTAAGGTATGTAAAACATGTTTTATATTTTACCCAGATTGGTAATGATTTATTAAAAATTATTGGAGAAACATTTTTCAATACCTTCTCATTTTTTATTTGAAAATGTTTGGAATACGGTGCGGCCCAACAGTCCCTCTTTATAACAAAAATAGGAAAATTACATGGAAGGAATTTTTATGGTCATTTATGATTTATGATTTAAAAAAATAGATTATAACTTATTTTAAAATTTTAAAAACTTTACAAGAAGTAAAGTGGAAAATAGAGGACATTCGTTTTAAACTCGAAAAGAAAACCATCGAAGGTTTTAAGTTATACATAGCGTTGTATTCATAAAGAAGCCGTATAAGAATTAGAACGAGAGCGACCTTTGTCATTTTGGTTTATTGAAGGTTTAGATGCCATAATTAATAATTAACAGCGGTTGCTGTATGGCTTTGAATCTTCGTTGTTTATAAAAATTCAGAATTATTCGCAAAATGTTTATTAAATCCGAATCATAACACCAGAAATAAATATAATCATCAATCTTCTATGAATAATTATACATTACATTCAGAAGAACGTAATATATCCATCGGGTTTAAAACGTCCTTCGACTTCTTCCGATTTCCAGTCGCTAAGGATCCCGGTTGTTCCACATATCCTCCTAAAGTCCTCTCACTCTAATTTCGCCATCAATACCCTCTCTCCAACTCTTTATTGGTCTTCCTCTTTTTGGTCTTCCTGTTGGAGTTCAAGTGAGCATTTGTTTAGAAAGTCGTCGTTCTTCCATTCTTTGAACGTGTCCATACCATTTTAATTGTTTTGTTCGTTTGTCGTCCACTACTGTATGCCCCACTTTTATAGTTTCACGAATTGTCTCGTTAGGGTTCTTTCAAGTCTCGATCTTCCAGCTGCTCTTCTCTAAAAGTCCATCTCCGTTGTATTTAATGTTCGTATGGTTTTTCCTTCAGTTGCGAAACTTCACTGCTATACGTGACTATACTTTTGATGATGGTATATAAGGTGCTTGTTTTT